>JALXJV020000015.1:32369914-32559639 GCA_024633595.2 Lepomis macrochirus
GAAGCCCGAGTTGTTCTTTTAAAGTTCCGTAATTTCCAGCTCAGCAATGAAGTAGGAAAAAGATTAATCAAACAGGAGGAAGTATAGCATGTGTTTAAGACTATTTTCAGCCACACATTTGATACGATAATTATGGTATCAGGACGGCGAACATTACAGCCATAATTACAAAACCATGTGCTTCTCTAACAGCCTCCACTTTTCTGGTGTTCCACCAGAGTTTGGAACCTGGCTGCAGGGATTTGCTCCCATTCAGTCACAAGGGCATTAGTGAGGTCCAACACTGGTGTTGGTGATAAAGCCTGGCTTGCGGTTGGTGTTCCAGTTCATTTCAAAGGTGTGTAGAAATAGTCTTCCTTTCTCCACTAGGGGAAGAAGAAATGACTTGTTTGGCTTAAATTTTGTAACTTGTTAATTCCCCTTGAGGTCAAGGTCTTTTATGGAACTCACTATCAAGGTGAACATCTTCCATTATATATACCCACGTGTAACATCAGTTTTAATGGAATGTATTCTATAGTCCGACTCCATGAGTCATGTCCCCTTGACCGCCTCCCCTCCAAGTCATGGACAGCATGTCTTTTTTTTTTGGCATATAAACTGCCAAACCGTTCTTTCTTTATCTCTGTCATGGTGTTAACACTTGTAGTAATATTTTCTAATGTCTTTGGGTCTCCTTCTGTTGTACCACTACTGATACCGCCAAATCTGTTTCTGTTTTCCCACTAACGGAGCCGAACAGGACGCCTTATGTAGCAATTTAGTAGCAGCCATTGTGCGTCTGATCTCACAAACACGCATCTGTTGCCTTATTTCCAAATCCCAGTGTTGACAGGTGTGAACCATGTACACGTCTGTGCACTTCAGAGAGAGTTTGGTGAGTGTAACTTGGAACACTCACACGAGCAAACCTTCACTGAACTTGGGGTCTTGACTAAACCATGAAAGACACCTGTGTGGACTGGAGCGCCTATGTACCTTTGACCATCAGTATACTGGCATGTGTAAAGAAGATGTGGAACTACATAAAACTAATTGTAGCTAAGAGGGGAGTTCATAGAAAGTGGAGGCGGGAGCTGAGAACATACATTTGTATCTCCAGCTGTATGTACATCACCCACAGTGACCTGCGAGGCTCTTCCTTCATGGCCCACCAGAATGAACCTCCAGCAGCCCCCTGCCACCTCTTCATCCATCGCTCGCTCTGTTTCTCTCACTCCGTGTCTCTGTCTCTGAGTCACAATGCAGTCACCATCCTACACTGTGTGGGGAGACAAGGGCCTCTGATGTATGAGTGTTATAAAGCGTGGGAAGAGTAAACCGCATTGCACAGAGATCTGTGTGTGTGTGTGTGCACTTGCATCTGTTTGTATGAGTGCCAGTGGATCCGAGGCTTACAGGTTAGCGATCCCTGGACGCCTCTGAATATATTTTATATACCGTGGCATGCGTATGGGTTTTAAATGGAGCAGTTAAATGCGCTCCCAAAGTAACTTAGAGACACACTGAGAAGAAAAACAATGACGCATTCATCATCTGTGGAGTGAATGAAGTAGCTGCAGAGTGCTAAGGACGCACCAGAGCACAGCGGGGGCGATTTTCAGTCTTAATAGCCATGTGGGGGAAGGTTGAGGGGGTGGGGAATCCACTCCAGTCCGTTGAGGCTCTGGCAGTTCCCATAGGAACACTTTAGCCTGATGCCCAGCGCATCAGGGATACTGGGAGGAAGACAACCTGTAAACAACATTCAGCTGAAGTCAAAGTACTTCTCATCCGCTCTCAGCAGCTCTTTAACTGCTGTGGAAATCAACAGAAACACAAAAAAACATGGCTGAATTTGCAGACTGGCTGGCAGGGACCTCCGAAATAATTGCACAGAGTTGTTTGACAAGCTAACAAGCACGTGGAGTTATGTGGCCGCACGCGCAATCACTGTCTGAGCACGCGGGCTTTATCAGCACTCGTCTCCACCAAAGATGGATGCGTGTTGAGAAGTACAAAAACAAGTAAAGCCTTATTTCTGTGAGCTGTCAGTCAGGCTGGAGAAAAAGTAAGAAAAGCATCTGATCCCGGTGGTGAAAGACCTTTTGAGCCTTTTCTTATCGTTCCCTCTGAAATTGGGCATCCATCTTCGGAATTGAAATGTCTGGTTGGCTGACCTGCACCTGAAACCAAAGAGCCCACATGATATGTATTTATAGACAATGAGTTTGGGCAGAGAGCTTCAGGGATGGTGCTGCTGTGGAAGGTGAAGGGTGTAATGGTTTGTGCTCCTGGGCTGATAGGGTTAAAGAGATGGCGCAGCGTTACGCTGATTCAACAATCTGCTAGTGTGTGGAATTAATAGTCAGATTGGCTTGTGAGTGGATTGCAGTTTGGAACATTGTGTGTGTGTGTGTGTGTGTGTGTGTGTGTGTGTTGTGTTTGTTATATTTTCCCCACATGAATTTGACCGATGCATGGGTTTTAATAGAGCCCCTGTCTGACAGACACTTCAGTAAAGTGTGCTGGCAGTTTGACATGCTGGTCTCATATTTAAATATGTCTGAGTCACATTTCTCTAAGCATCACTCCCTCTGTGTACCAGTACCAGATATTGTGCAACCGCTGTGGCTTTTGCTGCACAAGTCGAGTTGTGTCTGAGTAGAGCCTGCACGGATCATTTAGATAATGGACACCTATGTTTGAAAGCCCCAGAGCCATTATTTCTACAGGTTGATACAGCCAACACTGGTGTGTAGTTCATGTCTGAGAAGGGTGTTTATGTGTTTTTATTCCACTGTGCTTTCAACATTGATATTATTTGAATGTGTCTGACAAGAGAAATGATTCCAGTACGGTGGGAGGACACTTTATAAAACCTGCAAACCGAAGGCTGCCTCATCCTGCCTGAAGGAACCGCTACCTCGCCTAAAAGAATTTCAGCTTTTTTTGGAGATTGGAGATTTAATCAGAATCGCGATCAGAAATACTTTATTGATGCCAGAGGGGTTTTGTTTCAGTGGATCATGTTGCTAAACAAGGCATTAAAGAAAGTGCATAATATATGTATGTGTGTAGGTTCTATATATAACTTGCCATCCATATACATGTTGTCTGCAACATTTACCCTTCTAATTAGATATGCGATGGGGAAGACAAGGGCCGCAGATAGGATTTGAACCAAAAACACGGCACTTTATTGAGTGGAATTTTGCTTTTGTACAGCTCTGGCCTTATTTTCATAGTTCTGGCCTTCATTTATATTGGTAATAATAAAATTGTACTCAACAAGTTCATCTCAGTAAAGTGTAAAAAAGTCACAAAGGGCAAGAAACACAGTACGCATGATCATTCAGACCATCACACAGGTTTTAAACAGTGACCTACAATGGTTAGTTTGTAGTTTGTGCAATGAGTGTTTTTTTTCTCTCCAGAATTTCAGGTGTGCTCAATTTAAAGTTAATATCCTTTATCTAAAGATGAGTCTGATAGTGAGTTTATTGTGTGCATTTCTAAAGCCTGGCATCTCGTCTTCCTCCGTGCCATAGAGCTCCACGAAAACTATTAAAAACACATCAGTGGCCACACTGTTGCACTGGGTGACATGTTCCTTCATTACCACGAACACACACAATGTAGCTCCCGCGTGCATTGTCCTGCTGCCCCAAATACTCAGTAGAGCACCAAATGTGGATTAATCCTCTGCTGAAAATAGTCCCAAACAAATGCACTATTTCCTCCTGTTTGAGCAACGTTTGCTAAAAACTACAGAGGCCAGCTGTTTGAGAACATTACTGAGCCTTTTTTAAAAAAAAATAAAACTTTAAATATGTGAACCATTTTTAAAATATTTACATTTTCAGTAAGAACCAATTGGCTTGGGGCTGAATAACATTATATATAATATATTAGGTAGAATCATATAATAGCTTTGTCTATTATACAGAAATGGCTGTGCATTTCTCACTACACCAGTCAGAGCAGAATACAAGTGATGAATTCAATAGCAATTTTTTTCATACTGTCACATAATGAATGTTAGCTCTTACTGCTGAAAATAAAAAAAAGCAATAGAATATAAATACACAACATTATTTTCTCTCTTATAAGAACGTTTTCATTGACATATAATTCTAATTTGTTGTTCTGTTTGACATAAGCTTACTGTTCTCGCTTTTCATTTCTCCCTCTCCTCTTATCTGTCCTAACATCCCCCCCTTTTCTTTTCCTGTCCCCCGTCATCTCCCTCCGCCCCCCTCCCTCCTTTCACCACCTGTTATCTCCACCATGCAGTTGACTGCTTCTGTCCTCTGGGTGTCAGCACTCGCCTTATCCTTCATTCAGCCATCCAGCTTTGTGTGAATGAATCGCCCCGTATCTGCCTGTGTTCCATGTTTTTTATGATTATTTTCTTCCGTCCTCTTGTCTCTGACTTTATTACATTTTCTTCACCCTTCTTCTCTCCCTCCTCAGCTGCCTGCTCGTTGCCACAATACTTGTCAACTTCAACATCATATTTCCCCCTTCCTTTCTACCCATCACAGCTCGTCACACACACACACACACACACACACACACACACACACACACTCACACACCCACACACACACACACTTCTCAATCAATAAATCTGCAGTAACCCTATCTATAAGAGCTCTGTATGCATGTGTGCGTATTTGGATGTGTGTGATTTGGTCAGGCTGGGGGGTTTGTGGCAGCTATTGATGGTTTCAAAGCTGCAGAAACTGGAGCTGTAACAGGAGATGCCCATCCACCCATCCCGCCGCTCCAAATAGGAGGCGAAGGTGACTTTCAGGAAGTTCGTTAGAAATGCACACGGACACACAAAAATCGCACGGTGCACATGCATGCACTCAGTGAACTGCAAAGCCATGCTATGCACACACACAGCGAGTGAAGGGGAATGTGTGTGTTTTGGAGAAAGCTGAAGGTCAAAGTAAAGCAGGGATTTTAGGAGGTGAAGGAGGAAGGATGAGTTTAAGGATTATTGAGGTGACGTGGGCTCTGCAGCCGCTCCTGCTACCAGTGGTGTTCCGACAAAAGACCCCCTCTGAATTATTAAGAACATAATGAAATGCCCTTGCAGAGGGACAAAGACAACACTGTGTTACTCTCCTCCCATTTTCTCCCCCTCCCAGAGTCTGATTATTGGGCAGGAAAGAAAAAAAAAGTTCATAGTCTTGTCGTCTCTTTTTTTTTCCTGCAGAAGAATGAATCTTATCTGTAAATGGACCCTCCCCCTCTTTCTCTCTCACCTTGCCAAAGCCTCCATTTGACAGAAGGAGCTACTGTCCTTTGCTCCAAACTGCAGTTAATCTTTCTCTCTATTCATAAAGCATATTTGTTCACAATAAAACCAGAATGATTCAGGAGAGTGGCTGAAGGTTATTCTGCTGAAAACACTGGAATTACACAAAAGGATTAATTTGTTCTCAAAAGGATAACAGTTCACATTGGAATGACTGCTCTATGATGCTTGAATGGAAAAGCAAATTGGAGGCTATGGGGGTAGTATTGGTAATCACTATGTACAACATTGGTTTGTACATGCTAATTAAATCAATTTTTGGTACTCTATTCAGTACACTTAGCAAATGTACCTGTCAGGATTTTAAACAATGATTTCAACAATGAACTTATTCGGAGAGATCAAACGGTGTTCAACAGGGTCAAAGAACAGCCAAAGACCAAAAGACAGAAGAGTTTTAAATATGTTAAAGCTCAACGTTTTATTTTATTAAAGGGCCACATCTGAATTTTACGGTTTTAAGGTTTGAGGTCTGGAACAATGCAAGCACAACACAGAGGCAGTCAATTAGTTGTCCAAAATGTAACAAAACCTTTAGAAATTCAACAGCCCATCACAAAACTTACTTTTTAGACTGGCATTATTCTAAATATTTTCTTATTGTTAACAAAATCCTGTGGGACTCATCTCACAAATAAGTAGTTTCATTAAAAAGGGCTAAACAATTCCCTAAAACTGCTGCCTACTGCTTTACTTAAACAGGAGGAAATTGTGCATTTGATAGGGACTATTGATCAGCAGCAGATTAAACCACATGTGTATCTGTAGTGATACTAGATTTGTGATTTGTTGACATTGGTGCAAGGAGGAAGTTTCTGGAGTGTCTAAACCAGAAATGTTTCATCCTCTGGAGAACATGAATGGGCTCAGCAAGTTTCATGGCAGCCTGGTCATTTGTTTTTAGTAAATCATCTGGGGAGCATAGGGCCTAGCATAGTGGACTGGAGTGCAGGCCAGTTGCCAGCAGGCCAGAGTGAAGGCAGGAAGCTGGCAGGCTGAGGTGAAGGCTGTTGGCTAGCATGCTTGAGGCTAGCAGGGCTGAAAGCTATCAGACTGAGATTCAGCCAGAAGAGTGGAGTGCAGGAGAACATGGAAAGTCTTTGGCTACTCCTGTATCAAATCCCTTGACCAAGGTTTGAGGAAAGAGTATTATATGCCAGGGACAAGTCTGTTTCTCTATGAAAGCTACTGACTGCCTTGCTACACATGCACCACCAGTTCACAAATTAAATCGCACAGTTCTTTAGAATATGTGTCCACTGGGTCCATTTTGGTCACTTGGTTCTGTCACATATTTCCAAGCACAGACGCAGAATAACAAGGGGTTTTGGACCCACATGAAGGACACTAGGCAGAGAAGGTTCAGTTTTACAATGTTTATTGAATAACAAAACAAAAGGTGAACAAGCTTATGGTGGTGGGTGCAGGCAAGCGTCAAAGGCAGGTGAGCAGTCCAACAAAAGGAAAACAAATCCAAACAAGGAGGCAGGCAAAACACAGTCAGAATGATCCACTATTCAACAGATCCAAAGGACGTCTAATATACAGGCAGCTGGTATCAAACACAAGAGAAAAAGACGAACCGACAAAAGACATGAAAAAACACAGACTTAAATACACAAAAGAGGGCAGGATAATTAGACACAGGTGGAACACATTAGGGCAGGACAAACAATCAGCCAGGCACACGAAGACAGGAAGCAAAGTTCCACAAGATACACAAGGAAGGATACTTTCAAAATAAAACAGGAAATCACAATCAAAACTCAAACTCAAAACCATGACACTGGTAGAGGTCTTAACTAACTTTCTTAACTTTCGGATTTCCTCTCACTAGTTTTAAATATGGGCGTGTTTTTCATATTTCCTTGCTCATAATAACCAGGACTGTTATGAGAAACCCTTTGATGTGAATAGTTTCAGACAGCTCTTGCCCTGCAATTTTATCCAGTTCTAAAAAATATGATAATTCATTACAGAACAGAATTCAACTAATCATGAAATGTGAGGGCTTTGACTAAATCTCAGCAAACAACGCCCCAAAAACTGCAACAACAAACAACATTTTCTTGAGTGATATCATGTCTCTAGCTCTTCTGACTTTACTGGGGAAGATATACAGGACTGTATGTAATTTGCTTGGATCTCCATAACAACATGCATAGAGAGATTACCGCAGAGCCCGGCAGCTCATTGTGCTCATAAGGAGTAAGACTATTGGCATGACAAGTAATTGAAAAGTCTCAATATCTCATAGCGGCTTTGTGTTTGCGCTGATAGTTGGAATTGCCATATTACTGGTCCAATGAGTTGCTGTGTTTTGTTTGTGTTGTTTTGTCGGTGGTTGGTCAATTTCTGCCTGCATTGGACTGGTTATGCGCTGATTGAGTGTGGTCACACAAACATGAGCAAATCCAATTTCACAGCCATAAGTAAACACTTATGCCACACTCGGTCAGTTTGCTGACAACGGATATTGACTGTGATCACTGGTGCCTGCTAATGTCATTTCGGAAGAGAAAGGAAATCGTTTACAGATTTTGAACTTTTTTCGCTGCAATCTTTCAGTTTGACTCATCATGCTGACATCATGAGATTACACACAGCTGTAGAGGAAGTGTGAATGTGTGTGTGTTCATGTCTGACTCTTTGATTGAATCAAGTGCCGTCCACGATGCCCTCACTCATCTCGGCCCTCACCCCAAAGGAAATTGACTTGCGAGTAATTAAAAACGTGTGTGTCTGGATGTTGGCCAACTTCATGTTCTATTCATGCAGATTAATACATATTTGTCGTTGCCTGTGGGGGCTGAAAGGCATCTGTCTGTTCCATTAAACATTCATGAGTGTGCAGGACACAGAGAGAGAGAGAGAGATTCGGCAGCTCTTCACCCGCTCCTCCTCATATCAGCACACATCTTAATGGTGCGCATTAAATCTCAATGGCCAAACGGGGAATTTCACAGTGACAAAGGCATTCATCACACCTCTGTTTTAAAATCTCAGCCCAGATCCCCTTTCAGTGTTGCACTATGCATCAGTTGCAGCTTACTTTTTTGGTGTGCTCACTTTACCTATGCTAATCTCATCTGCACTGTACATCTGCTTTGATACACGCTGTTCCCTCCAGTAGCTTTCTGGCAAACAGACAAATCATATGCATATGGATATTTACAGTGAAGACAGTTTGCTAGATGTAGTATGGAGGACCAGCTCTATCATATTTAAAAATAAATACAGAAATAAATAAATGCTCAATAAATAAATAAGCATACAATTAATTGCCCCAAAAAATACAATAAACATATAAATGTAGGTAGAAATTAAATTATACAGTGAGACATAAATGTATATATCTCTTTTAATTAGCTACTTTATTTATTCACCTTTGTAATAATTACCTTATTTATTTTTTGTCAGTTATAATCTTCAACTTTATTTATTAATTACTTATTTTTTTTAAGTATTTATTTATGTGCATGTTATAATTTTTTTGTCTGTTTTATTCTTCCTTTGTATTTTTTTACCCTATTTATTTCTTCAATGCTATTTATTTCTGCCTGTCGCTTTTACATTTCTGCCTGTCGCTTTCACATTTCTGTATGCATTTGTGCCTCATTATGCAAATGAGGAGGGCAGTGCCTTAAGGGTCAACTTCGCCCATTGGTTGGTTAGCATTTTACTGCATCGGTCGAATCTACATGGATTTTCCCCACCATAAAGCATTGTTTAGTAATGTCAAACTCAGCAGGCAGACGCTCAGTGTCCGACCTCTTAAGGGAAGCTGCTAATAGACTGGAAGAATTAGAACGCTGTAAGTTTGAGATCTGAAACGTTTTTCTCTGGTCCTTTGAACATTTTTTCCAAGTATATCCAGCGGCAGCCCGCAGACCGTGAGATCGCGGACGGAAGTTGACGCGATCATGTTTATCTCGGCTCACGTACAGCATTGATCCTAATGCAAACTGATTTATTCTTTAGAAGCCAACAACAGAACTTTAAATACACTTCTGAGAAGTTTTTGGCGAGAAATCAACTGTGTAGATTTTGAATATCTGCAGTTTTACTGAAAATTGGTGGCTGAATCCAAAATGTGTTCAACGGTTTTCGAGTTGTGAAGCTCCGCAAGTGCCAATCGTGAGTGCCGACGGGTGTTACACAGCTGCAGTAATATTACCGGAGGAGGCACAGCAACACAGCGGCGCACATCGGCCTGAGGCCGACGTGCTAGCAGATGGGTTAACCGGTCGACATGCATATAATCAGTAGCTCTAGGCACACATCCTGTGATGGTCAGGGTAAGAGGAATATACATCGAGGGGCTGTCAGCAATAGTTAGCTAGCTAGCTCCGGTTAGCTCCCCCAGGCCCAGTCCGTGCAGACCGTGAGATTTACAAGAATATTCTGTAAAGTTACATCAGGAGCCAGATGGATCTCGCTCAGGTTAAAACTTTACTGAGAATTTATTGATAGAATAACAGCGGTACGTAACATTAACAGCATCGCTCAGCTGTTGGACCTTTTATTTACAGTCTATGTGCTGGACACGCCTGCTGTGTCGGCTGCAGTGGTCTGTGATGACCTAACCGAGCTAGCTCCGGTTAGCTCCCCCAGGCCCCTTGCTGACAGCCCCTCGATGTATATTCCTCTTACCCTGACCATCACAGGATGTGTGCCTAGAGCTACTGATTATATGCATGTCGACCGGTTAACCCATCTGCTAGCACGCCGCCTAAGGCCGATGTGCCGCTGTGTTGCTGTGCCTCCTCCGTAATATTACTGCAGCTGTGTAACACCCGCCGGCACTACGGTCGGCACTTGCGGAGCTTCACAACTCAAAACCGCTGAACACATTTTGATTCGCCACCAATTTTCGTGAAAACTGCAGATATTCAAAATCTACACAGTTGATTTCTGCCAAAAACTTCTCAGAAGTGTATTTAAAGTTCTGTTGTTGGCTTCTAAAGAATAAATCAGTTTGCATTAGGATCAATGCTGTACGTGAGCCGAGATAAACATCATCACGCCAACTTCCGCCACGATCTCACGGTCTGCGGGCTGCCGCTGGATATACTTGGAAAAAATGTTCAAAGGACCAGAGAAAACGTTTCAGATCTCAAACTTACAGCTGCTCTAATTCTTCCAGTCTATTAGCAGCTTCCCTTAAGAGGTCGGACACTGAACGCCTGCCTGCTGAGTTTGACATTACTAAACAATGCTTTATGGTGGGGAAAATCCATGTAGATTCGACCGATGCAGTAAAATGCTAACCAACCAATGGGCAGAAGTTGACCCCTTAAGGCACTGCCCTCCTCATTTGCATAATGAGGCACAAATGCATACAGAAATGTGAAAACGACAGGCAGAAATGTAAAACGACAGGCAGAAATAAATAGCATTGAAGAAATAAATAGGGTAAAAAAATACAAAGGAAGAATAAAACAGACAAAAAAATTATAACATGCACATAAATAAATACTTAAAAAAAATAAGTAATTAATAAATAAAGTTGAAGATTATAACGGACAAAAAAATAAATAAGGTAATTATTACAAAGGTGAATAAATAAAGTAGCTAATTAAAAGAGATATATACATTTATGTCTCACTGTATAATTTAATTTCTACCTACATTTATATGTTTATTGTATTTTTGGGGCAATTAATTGTATGCTTATTTATTTATTGAGCATTTATTTATTTCTGTATTTATTTTTAAATATGATAGAGCTGGTCCTCCATAGATGTAGGGGCTAGGTAAATATTTTACAATCAGCCAATCAGATTGCACAGGGTGTACATTAGGGTTGCAAATATATATTGTTATCTGTATCTGTCGGTTTATGTAACTAAAATAAAATTCGGCACCTCATTTTCTGCATTAAATAGTTTTCTACTGCCATTTATTAATGCGTAGATCTACAAGCTTATCTGCCAATAAAATATAAAAAAGTAGCACATTTAATAAAACATGATTTGTATTTGAACTCCACCTTCAAAAAAAGAGAAAAGCTAAGTCTAAACTGTCCAAGTGTTGGAAAGTCAATATTGAAGAGTGATAGGTTAGTGGAAAAATACAAGTTAGAATATTGCATGCTTTCCTTTAAATACACAGTGCCGTGCAGAAGTCTTAGGCCGATTCTCTAAAGTAAGAATGCTTTCAAAAACAGACATGTCAGATTATATATATCAATTAATAAAATGCAACATGAGTGAACAGAAGAAAAATCTAAATACAATCATTATTTGGTGTGACCACTCTTTGCTTTCAAGACAGGATCAGTTCTTAGGGGTACACTTAAGGTACACTTGCACATAATTCTCATAATGTAATCCCGGACAGACTGGATGTTGTTGAGATCAGGGCTCTATTGGGGCCATACCATCACTTCCAGAACTCCTTGTTCCTCTTAACATTGTAGATAGTTCTTAATGACTTTTACTGTGTGTTTGGGGTCGTTGTCATGCTGCAGAATAAATTTGGGGCCAGTCAGATGCCTCCCTGATGGTGTTAAATGTTGAATAAGTATCTGCCTGTACTTCTTACCTTTGAGGAGGCCATTAATTCTGTCCAAATCCCCAACTGTGTTTACAGAAATGAAGCTTCAGACTTGCAAGGAACCTCCACCACATTTCACAGTTGCCTGCAGACACTTATTCTTTTTCCGCTCTCCAGCCCTTTGGCGAAGAAACTAAAAAGTCCAGAGCAGCTGCTGCCATTTTTCTGCACCGCTGTCCCTGTGTTTTCATGCATAGTCGAGTCACTTGGCCTTGTTTCCATGTAAGAGATATGCAAGTCCTCTATGAAGTCCACTGTTCTCTGCAGCTCTGCGCTGTTGTCACTGCTGGACATTTTCCGATTGTGAAAAGAAGATTGATGTGTCTTTAATCTTTTCTTTCTGTCTTTTCTTTCTCTATTCTTTGGTTGAACACTACGTCTACAGTCCTCAGAATTCCCTGTTTCTTTGTGCTTCTTTAAAATAGCTTGGACACACCTGGAAACCCCCTGCCTGCCTTGAAATGTCTGCCTGGGAGAGACCTTGCTGCTGCAGTATAACTTCCTTGTGTCTTGTTGCTGTGCTCAGTCTTACCATGGTGTATGACATTAAACTGTAAGCTGTCTTCAGCAGCCTCACCTTGTTAGCTGAGTTTAGCTGTTCCTCACCCAGTTGGATTCCTTGTACACAGCGGTTTCTGTTTCCCTTAATGTGTTTCATCCTAGATATTAAATTTATGATCATTAGCACCTGTTTGTTGTAATTGTTTAATCATAAACCTGACGATATGGCTACAAAACCCCTGACTTTGTGCAGGTGTACCTAGAAGAATTCATTCTGTTCTGAAGGCAAAGGGTGGGTCACACCAAATATTGATTTGATTAAGATTTTTCTTCTGTTCACTTACTTTGCATAATTGTTAATTGACAAATATAATTGATTAACATGTCTATTTTGAAAGCATTCTTACTTAACCGCATTTTTTCACACTGGCCACTTTTGCACAGTACTGTATAAGGAAAGGAGGGCCAGATGAAAATGAACCTCAGTTGCATGCCTCAATATCAAACACGTCATTGTACACCTCCATGCTTTTAACCTGGAGCCTATTCGTTTCCATTCACATCTGCATCATGTTTTTTTCTGTTCAGATAGCATTATCTGTGCATATCCGAACATTGTATTCATATATGTTTAAATAAATTGTATATATTTGCCCCTCAATGTAGTTGAAACTAGAAATATCAATTTAATTTTTTATTAATTAGTGTTTTCCAGCCTTGGGGGTGGGACACCCCAAGTGGCTAGGGGGTCACAAGATGACTACAGGAATAAGAAAGACAAAACATGTATTTGTTTATGTTGTTACACAACAGTTTAGGCCAAAACCTATGCTGATGGTTCAGAAGTAGAAGTATTGATTGATTTAAAGGGACAACCAAAATGGTTGGAAACATAATTCTTACACTAAATACACTGTAGGATCCAAATTTGGGTCGTAAGCATTGGCAGAGAGCATAAACCTCCTCAGAAGTCCTCAACACAGTTGGAAAACTGCAGGGCTCCACTTCTGTCTGTTAGCATCTAACTACTGTAAAAAAACAAACAAAAAAACAACACACAAAAATGCAATTACTCAGAGCAGACATGCAATAAAGCTTTATTGATAGGCACTTGCTGGGTGCTACATTCGAGGCACTGTGGGGAAGCTAGGATGGGGAAGATCCTCTGTAGCGCCCGTGCACAACGGACTCCCTCATAATGCTACAGAGAGGAAGAGAGAGATGAGGAAACAAGATAGAGAAAGGAGTGTGGGGGGCTGGGTATTTATGAAACTAACAGGAGTGGTGTGATTGACTTGTCCTGCTCCTGAAACTCTGCTCATTAGCTGCATATCATGTGATGAAAAGAAGCAAATATTATACAATATCACCAATCAGACAACAAGAGGAGCCAGTTAAATACATGTTTTCACGCTACGTTTAGATCTTAACGAACTTAATAGCTTTTAGGTCACCTTACTACATTGTAGTAAGTCAGTATCATATACTGTACTTTGAATTGTTGTATTCTTCCAGCTCTTCGTTAAAGCTACAGCCATATGATGTTTACACTGAGCCAAATATTCAATATTTGTCTGTTTATCCTTTTGGTTTAGTGTTGTTTAGTTTTTCTGGGCTGCATCATACCAAAATAATCAAGTAAATTTTCTAGATTTCATTCTAGAGATTATTTTATGCACATATCCCCAAAATTCAGCCTGACATTTAATATCCTTAGAAACCTTCGGCTCATCAGTGCAACTCAACAAACAATATGAAAGTTTGAACAATGTTTGGCTCCAGACCATGAATTTGTAATGACTGACCCACTGACGGGCAAAAGGGTTCCGGAGCGGCACTGCTCAAATATCTTTATCATTAGGTGGCTTCTGTTTGTTAATCTGGATCCTAGTGCGTTCTGCTTGTTTTATTTTTATCATTAATGTAGACATTATGCACAGCCATGTAATCACACATTTGCTAGCTTACTTTTATCTGTCCTGAACCAGTACTGTATATACAGTGTAAAGGAGATGTTTCTTCACATAGCCTACACTGTTTGGCAGCTCTCCAAATTTGAGACTTTACATGCTTCTCTGGGTGATGACAAAGCTCTATCAGATGATCTCGAAAAAAACATTGTACATATAAAAATAATGCTGTTCTTAGTTGATGGAAAATAAACTTACATTGATGACATTCAGACCTCTTGATCTCCGGTGGCCTCACCTGCTGAAACACTTGGTAAATACATTTGGGCCACTGCTTGGCACTCTCTGATCAAGCATTGACAATAACTCATCCATCCATCCATCCATCCATCCATCCGCTTATCCTGAGTACAGGGTTGCAGGGGGGCTGGAGCCTATCACAGCTGACATTGGGCGAAAGGTGGGGTACACCCTGGACAGGTCACCAGTCCATCGCAGGGCCACACAGAGACAAACAACCACTCACACTCACACTTAAGGACAATGTGGGAGACACCAGTTAACCTAGCCTGCATGTCTTTGGATGGGGGGAGGAAGCCGGAGCGACCGGGGTTTGAACCCACGACCTTCTTGCAGTGAGACGACAGTGCTAACCACTGCTTTCTAAATGACCCCTGCTGTTTGTGTGTGTCTCTAGGCGGCTGGAGTGCGTGGGGTCAGTGGGCACAGTGCAGCAGCAAATGCGGAGGCGGGATTCAAACCCGGACTCGGGCTTGTGAGTCACCCTCGGAGGAGTCCTACCTGTGTGAGGGTGTGGTGGAGGAGGGCCGGCCCTGCAACTCACAGCCCTGCACGGGTGAGCTCCTCGCACTGTGTGTGTGTGTGCTCGTGTTTTCTGTACATCCATGTCTGTCAGCGAGTGCCCTTACTACGCTTTGCGGTAAAATCTGAGCGCGTGGTGTGTGCAAAGTGTGTGTTTACAGCTATTTTTTTTATACAGCTATCTTGTTCATCTGCCTGTGTGTCCATCCTCTATAAGTCAGTGTTTTGACTTAAGGAGTGCATGTTGGAAAGGGGACTTTGATCGATGAAAATAAAAAGACATGGTCAAGCGTTTACAAGACCATGCATGCGCAGTATGTCGACATCATTACACACTCACAAAAGGTTAAAAGGACCCAGAAAACCAACATCTGAGTCCTGTTATGTAGATATTTCCCAAGTAGCTTCAGTGTTTTCATTGAATTGTTTCACTGCGTAAAGCTTTCTTCATTTGCACACAGCAGCACATTTCTGTCTGACAAATAGCTCAAACAGCAAATTGTCATTACTGTAGATGTTCATATGTGTTTTTTTTTCAGCTAGTCATGCCATCAAAGGCATTTGAAGACTCAGATAAACATTATTATACAACAGCACATGAACACCGACAGCACCACAAAAGTCCCAAGTTTGGCTGATGCTGTTCTGGGTGACCAATCACGTCACGGTTGTGTCCCAAATATAAGCCGTTGATGAAGGACCTCTGGTTGCTAACCCCCGGCCCCTCCTCCCCCCCCGGCCTTGCCTCACCCCCTTTAGGCAAAGGTCGCCATCTCTCTCGCAGCCAGTCGCTTCGCTCAGTGGACAGCCGCAAGCGTGACGACGTAGACAAGCCCCGCAGCGGACAGCAGAGCCCTCATCCAGGTAAGACAACGGGACGCAGAGGGATCCCATGCATCAGTCACTGTGGCAGCTTGGGTGACCACCACACTTGTACAATATGTACGTCATGACAACCATAAACTCGAGAGTTGCACTCACTTTTAATGTACACATCTATCAAAATCTCCCAAAGTAGTGCCTCGTCCGCAGTGGACTAATTCCAACATGGACCCTGACTGAACATAGTGAAATTGTATTTCATGTGAGGTCATAACAGGACACTGTGCCCTGTCTGTAAAACACTTGATCAAATGGAGTCCTCCCTCTCTGTTAAAGTGATACTTCACCTAAAATCAGGAGTAGCAAGCATGCAATCATCTGTAGGCTAAAAGAAATAATTCAACAAATTGGGACGTACGCTTATTCACAACTTTCTCTTTCCAGGAATTAGATACCATTTCATGACATGATGTCTCATGTCTGGTAAGTATGGAGCTAGAATCAGGATGTATTTAGCCCGGCTTATTATAATGACTAGAAGCAGAGAGAAGCAGCTATCCTGCCTCTGTCCAAAGTACAAAAGTGCACCTACCAACACACCTAAAGCTTAGTGATTCCTTTCATTTGTTTAATCCTTATAAAAATGAAAAAAACTATGCAATGAATGAGTGAGGATTACAAGATTAAACAATAAGATGCATGATAATTTGTGAACTGTAGGTGTTTATAGGTGCATTTTTTTAGCTTTGAAGAAAGCCAGGCGAATTGTTTCTCCCTGCTAAGCTAGCTAGGCAAATAGCCTCCTGGCTTCAGCTCCGTACTTAACGCACAGTGGTATCAATCTTATCATCTAACTCTAGGAAAGAAAATGAATACATGTATTCCCCAAAATGTTGAACTATTCTTGTGTAAGGTGGCTATATAACATTTGTGGTTGGCCTGTTCATGGAGGCGAGAGGCTGTGGTCAGTTTGGATTCGTGGCAGTATTTAGCCATATTTAACACTGAGAAATGGATGGGGAGAGGAGAAGCAGATCATGTTGCAGGAATGGCTCCAATGGACATTTTGGTATTTGTCACCCGTTAAAACTTGTCACTATTGGAACTCATTGTAACTAATATGAATCTAAATTGACTATAGCTAGTGCTCGTCAGTGAGAAGAGAAGTGCAAACCTTTCAAGCCTACAGGGGGTGCAGGTTTGATACTAAAAGATAGATTTGGTCTGAAATGTCACTTTAATTTGCTAATTGATCCCCTTCATCCTTTTTAGTTCTCTTCTCCCTGCTTCCCCACCTGTGACTGCCCAGTTTTCCTTTATTGTTAACTGACCCATTGAATCGGCAGTCATGGCCATTGAAAAGATGTCTGACATATCCTAAGCCAGTGGCATTCACTTCCCCTGGAAGTCAATGCGAAGGATATGACATCAGAGCCCCACAGATGAAGAAGAATAAGCAGAAAAGAAGCTTTGGTCCATTTCAGGGGCCGCCTCCTTTGAAGGATTCAGTATACGAAGTTGGTCAGAACATTAGACAGGCTGGACCTGAATCACCTTTCCAAATTAGATGGTCTACAGAGGATTTAGGCCTTCTTTCAAGTTCCTGTCATTGTCTTTTCATGTGATGCGCGTGCGATGGTTTGCAATACTGAGGGCCTATCAAGGCCCACCAGGTATTCTGCAAAAGAAGGCCTCATTTATCAGCCATATTTGGAGGAACCTTTGGAATGGAACAGCTTCATCCCGCTGAAATATTAGTTCTTTGAAGGAGGCGGTCCCTAAAATGTGGCACAGCTAGAATTTACCCTGGAATACACCACAGCCCTTCCTCTTTTAGCCACAGAGGCTGCATCCTGCATGATAATTAGTTATGGCCCTCTCCTTTCCTTTCCTTTCCCTCTATCCTCCTATCCTTTACCTACCCTACCTCCTCAGTAGACTCAGCTTCAGGGGAGGAGTGGTCAGCGTGGAGTGTGTGTTCTGCCACATGTGGGGAGGGCTGGCAAGGTCGCACTCGTTTGTGTGTATCCTCCTCCTACAGCACCCAGTGTAGTGGGCCACTGCGAGAGCAGAGACCTTGCAACAACTCTGCTGTTTGTCCAGGTAAGCCCCCCCCCGCCCGCGCCCCACCCATCCTCTCCCATACTGCGCTCACACCAGCCCTCTCCTGGACCCTGCCTCACCTACACGAGACCCTCTCCCATCCTCACTTAGCAAACGCGTGGCCCCTCGGGGGGGGGGATTTCTACGCTCACCGTGCAGACGGGGCTTTGTCTGCAGCTGAGTAAAGTTGAAAGATTCACTGAGGTTTTAACAGAGATTTAATTGTGTTCTCAGGCTCTCCTACATGCAGACAGGCAGGGAGACTCCTCAACTCAGAAAGCAATATTATCACAAGACAGCGGATCAGTATAGATGATCCCAGTAAAGGCAAACAGCAGAGTAACTTATAATATTCAATACAGTTCAGTGTCTCAGGGATTTTGGTGTGTGAAGGGGGGCTGTGTTTGTCTGTCTATAAATCATATCCTAGCTGCTCTGTTTGCAGTGCACAGCTCTTGGGACGAGTGGTCGCCGTGGAGTTTGTGTTCGTCAACCTGTGGCCGAGGTTACAGGTCGCGAACACGAACCTGCACCCCCCCTCAGTTTGGGGGAGATCCCTGTGACGGCCCGGAGAAACAGACCAAATTCTGCAACATAGCTGTCTGTCCAGGTAAGGAACACACTAATCACCGTGAAAAGAAAAGATTAATAATTTCAGTAAATGAAAAAAATTCAAATAAAAGAGTTAAATTTACACCAAACCATGTCGCTAAATGTGATGTTGCTTGCCATGCGCTAGGTAGAATCCAACATCTATCTCAAGCTCTCTTTTTTATTTTTTAAGCCAAAGGTGGACTTAATGCATCCGTGTGGCATGATGTTGATCTCCTCGTGTCCACGAGGGGCTGAGTGTTAGTGTGCAGCCCAAAACGTATGACGTTATGTGCTGACATCACATCAAAAATCCACGTCTGTCTTCTCATGTGTACAACCGTGTAAACACCAGGAAGCTTCATCATGTTTCACGCCCCTATAATGGGAGGCGTTTCGCCTTGCCTTCGAGCATGACCATTTGGACCAGCTTTTGCCTTTGGCTTTATACAAACTAGTTGTTTTTAAGCTTACTGAAACCTTAAAGCAAGTTCATTAATATATATAAATGAAAGCAAGTGCTGTGAGATATGTGAATATGGGAAGTGCACTCATGAAATGCAACTCCTTATTTTTAAAAACGCCTTTGATTTAGTGTAATGCATCACCTATAATAGACCATATGACTCAATATTTGTCGTGTACTGTCTTGTCTGTCTTCCTTTATGACTGTTGTTGGGGACCCTGGTCATCCTCAGTGGATGGAGTATGGAATGAGTGGTCCAACTGGAGCTCCTGCTCTTCCTCCTGCTCTAATGGGACCATGCAGAGAACCAGAGAGTGTAACGGCCCCTCGTACGGAGGCTCCGAGTGCAGAGGAGAGTGGCTGGAGACTGTTGACTGCTTTCTTGGGGAGTGCCCAGGTACGAAAGAGGCAGGGCCAGATCAAAGAATTTACTGTGGGCTTTAACAATAGATTTACTAGAATGCTAAGGGCTACTATATATAAACTGGATATTTAATCATACATACATCAGGAGTAAAATCTTTTAGAATGGATTTCATTGTAACTGGACACTTTCCTGTCTGTTTTCATTGTATGATGTTGCTCTTCAGTTCAATTCTGAATAATTATGCCTACATGATCAAACCTCTTTTGGCACAATTGGCAATTAGCAGTATGGTACCCGTGGGATGCATTCATCTGGATTTTTTTTCCCCAGCAGGATGACATTTAGACAGCATATTTACATTTACATAATTAGAATTTAAAAAATAACAATGCAGATATTATAGAAATGTATGACTCCCACTTCTTAACATGAAACAAGTTATAAATTTATGCACAGTGTCGCAAAACCTACTCAGATACAATGTGGAGATCCATAGACAAATAAAACTAACCCCATCACATTCAATCAAGGTTTGAGGTTTTCTGACTTACAATATGATATGACAATACAATATAAAAATAGCCATATCTAGGCACTACTTGGAGATAATTGGTCATTGTACACAGTGTTGTAAAAGCAAAGCATGCATTCAAAACATGTCCAACAATCAACTCCAAACCCTGCTGCAAATTCTAAAACAATCATGCATGGTCAATGACCTGACAAACGATGTCTGTGAATTTGGGAAATGTATTCATTGCAACAATGGGTGCTGTCCATGGTGCTGCTTGTCTGAGTGCTGCCAGTACTTAATGAAATCCTTCACTAGCCGGACTATAATATAACACAAATAGTTAAATCAAGGCAAAAATATTCAGATAAACAAGCATTACTCAGTACTTTTTTGGTACTCATCAGTATGTGTAGCCTGCTATGTAGCAAGTATTCTTTGAGCTGACTGCTTGTGATTTAGGCAACCTTCTAAAATGGTTCTGTTATCAGTCAGTGGTCATTTGTGCTGCTGTTTTTCACCTACTCCTAGTGTTTAATAGAGGTTTAAATTAATGAATGTGTTCTGCAGCTTTCCACACTGCCACCAGTTTTCATTAATTTCAGAATGCTATAGGTTTCAAGTCCCTGCTAGTTTATTTGAATGGTCTAGGCAAATAAATACAAACCACTGGATATTTTTAAATCAGTACAGTAAGTACAACAGTAAAGTGTGTTTTAAAAGATTATATGTAAATTATACATAATTTGTACTAAATGGACTAGAAAATGTAGAAACACTGATATTGTGTGTTTGAATGATGGTCCCTGTCTAACACTCTCCTGTTGTATGCATTCTGTCAGTGGATGGTAAGTGGCAGCCGTGGTCTTTGTGGTCGGGCTGTTCTAAAACCTGTGGAGGGGGGGAGCCAGCAGAGAAACAGGATTTGCTATGGGCCCTTTTTTGGAGGGCAGGCTTGTCCCGGAGAACGAGAAGAGGTCCGGCATTGTAACGAAAAGAGATGCCCAGGTCAGTGGATGGGAACACAGGTGGCTTTGTCAGCATTATTTCCTTATGGAGGGATACCTGGTCCCCTGATCCAATATTTTTTAGCCGTACTGTAGCCATTTTACATGATGAAGTTCTATGAAGCTCATTTACTCTCCGTTTGTGAATAGAACCTCATGAAATATGTGGCGAGGACAACTTCTCCAATGTTGTGTGGAAGATGACTCCAGCTGGGGATACAGCAGCAGTGCGCTGTCCTCCCAATGCAATGGGTGAGCTTACACCTTAGCATCTGAAAGACTTGACCGTCCCCTGGTATTTTTAGGAGTTGGATTACAAACATGCTGTGTTGACTGTATGAAACCTTTATTCATGTGTCCACACACAGGTCTTATCCTGCGCCGCTGCACCCTGGACGAGGAGGGAATTGCCTACTGGGAGAATCCCACCTACATGAAATGCATTTCCAATGACTATCGTAGTATACAAACTTTGGTAAGCGTTGAGAAGGAAAATAATCATATAAAGACATTGATTGTGGCCTTTTAAAAATGTGCCTGTGGTACAGAGGTGAGAAATTTCAGTAGATTTTAATATCATTCTGCAAGACATTGTGTCCAAGCCAAGTCGGCCACTTATATTGTCAATGTCTTCTCAAAGCCCTGCAACTTAAAGCAAGCTAAATGAAAAATGTTACAAACATGCAGTAGGTGATGAGAAAAAAAACTGATTCTGCCCTAAGCTGTTACCATAAAACAGGGGTGTCAAACTCATTTTCACCAAGGGGCACATAAGCATTACGGTTACCCTCAAAGGGCCGGTTGCAACTGTAAGACTGTATAAATGTAACTACTCCTTAACATATTGTTAAATATCTGTCTATTTATTTGATTATGTATTCAAGTTAAGGACATTGATCAGATGTCAAAATACAGCCTTAGTGAGAAAATGTCTCTGTGTTATTATAACATAAATAAATAAATTTATCAGATTTTTAAAACCATCATTACTCCATCAATCAAAGATCAAACATTTCAACTAAATAACAAAGACAAATATAATCAAACATAAGCTTTTACAGTAACTTTTCACTTTTTCACAGTCCACAGGTGCAGCACCATGCTAAAACAAATCATTTTGAGCTGCTAATAACATGAGGGACTGATGTGGCATTTGATAAAACAAATAGTCCAGCTGCACACAGCCTGGCAGAGGGTGTACATCCAACTAATGAGAGACAGTTTTATTACCTGGAAAAATGCAGACGTATAGGCTGCTGTAGCCTAAGCCTGGTTCACACCTACACGATTTTTAGCTTCGATTTGCCGCTCGGCGACCGTCAGGCTGTGATCGGTGGTAAATCAGCGGTTGATCTGCGGTCAGCAGTCGTTATGTGTGAACTACTCAACAATGCATCAAAACGGCTCCCCGACACATTTCTGACAAATATCTGGAAGAGTTGGCCGACTCGACATCCACATCCAGCCAGTGAGGCAGATACTTTTTCACTGCAAAACATATTATACTCACCTCCAGCTCTCTGTAGCTCAGACGATCCCTGCTACCTGCGTGTGCTGATCCATTCTTTCACCCAGATTCTTTGTCTTTATAATAATAGTAGTGTGGGGCGATTGTGGTTAATGGCAGCATAGACTTTTATTTTAGGACAATCATGAATTTTTAAATTTTTCGTGGGCCACGTAAAATGACGTGGCGGGCCCTGAGTTTGACACGTGCCATACAGACATGATGTGTTGATCTTGTGTGCGTGTATGTGTGTGTGAAATCTAACAGTGGACACTTTCTCTGTTAGACGCGGGACCATTTGTCCAAAGCACAGCGAGGCCTCGTGGGAGATGGAGTTTCAGAGGTGATGACCAAGCTCAGGGTGACGTCCAGTGATGGGACCAGCTACAGCGGTGATCTGCTGGCCATCGTGGACGTCCTGAAGAACATGACAGAGATCTTCAGGAGGGCATACTACAGTCCCAGCAGTGCAGACATGAGGGTAAATTAACATACGGCTTTGCTGGTAGTATACAGCTTTTTGTAATGCAGTGTAAGGGCACTTTCTACCCTACCATTATTACAGTTAAGGTGAAAACACGCATGATAATATTTTATAACCTGAACTGCTCAAATTTAGAGGAATTACGGCTGAAAAGCCACAAATAGTGGTCTTTTTTGTAATGGTTGAGAACTTGTCCTGCACAAGAAACCTTCATTTCCCATAATGCATTTTAGCTACACTCATGTCTTACCGCAATGTTGGGTTTTTAATGGAGTAATGGACAACAATCGAGCTCTACTGCACAGAGGAGGAGTATGTATCAGGCTCTGAGTGGATGGATGGCATCTTCTAATGGATTTTGTTGATAAGAAGAAATATACAGACTCATAATAGCCAATCTTTGCTTTCCAGAACTTTGTGCAGTCGGTCAGCAATCTGTTGATGGAAGAGAACAGGGAGAGATGGGAGGAAGCACAACTGGTCAGTATCACCCTCTCTTTCTAAAACGGGTTTCACATCGTCACCTCACCTGTAATGCAATCTTTTGTAAAACTTAGTGTACAGTTATAATAACAGCCCCGAAGCTGTATAATTGATGAGTGAGACACCGAGGACACTAACAAAGACACAAGCGGACAAGTAGCCCACCTGTATCTTTTCAAAGTGAGAGTTAGAAGGACAGGAGAGAGGAGGACCGCTGAAGGACAGAAATAGCGATAGCTAATGAGTAACTGAGTCAATGCAACCACCCACTCGTCCATCTGCTGCACTCATCCACCCGTGCTTTTTCTGTATTTGCTTCCATCCAGCCATCCATCCTTTTCTTAGGAGTGTCAGCATGGAGGCACAAGAACAATGCCAAGTAAACCAACCAGACCCACGTCAATATGAGTGCAGTGTCTCAAAATGCAAATAACACACTTTTGGACAAGTAAAAAGTTTGTTCTTCCACCATGAAAAGAAAGGAGGCACGGTTATTATTATTACTACAACTATTATTATCTTTAACTGTGGCATGCCAAGAGCTCTTTACTTTCAGAAAGAGTTTTTATTTTATTTTATTTGACAATGACCAAAATAAATACGATTTGCTAAAAACGCAAATTTAACATCAGTGTGTAAAAGTAATCATTTTAAATGTGTATGTTCCAGCTTCCAGGTACACAGAGGTGTCCCTCTGTTTCTCGGCTGGTAAAATCAATAGTTACAGTACTCGCAGTCAACTGAAAACTAAATTATAAAAAGGAAAGGTATTTTATCAAAAAGCTAAACTTTCCGTCTTAAGACCTTTATCAGGTGCAAAGATAGATTATCAACCAGGTAAATCTGTTGTTGGGGCACCATAACCACAGCTAATTAATTAGTTTCAGAATTAATTGTTTACTCTGTATGCACCACTGAAGGGCTTCTTAATCTTAAAACCCCGACTTGTAGTTTGGCACTGATTAAAAATATAGTTTTAAGGACCTTATTTTATTTCTTAGTTATATTGTACTGACATGCTCCCTTTTACTAATCTGAAAGTTTTTATTACAATAATAAGCAAACTCAGCAGACATGATGTGATGGGTCAAAATCATTCAAATCATTTATCCAAACCTGCCTCTTTAGATTGGCCTTCAAACTCCAATAATATTACATTTCACCTGCTGCTAATTGCCAGTTTTATTGTCATTAATGTTTAATGTTTAATATATATAAATAGTATTATCCCATATTTATTTATTTTAATCCTACATTGTAGCAGTGCTCCAAATAAAAATCATGGATGTAAATATAGCCGCGTACTTGACTGGATATTAGTAGGGACAAATTCTACACCCTTGGCCTTCACTGAACCTCGACTTCTTTTACTTGCTCAACTAATACAAATGCATAAATTCAAGGTGTACTCGCTATTGTTAAATAATCCTGTCACGGTGGAGGGCCGCAGTCTTCATTTTATTAATGTCCACAGCGCTCGTTATGTGTAGTTCATTCTGCTGTATCCCCAGAGTAAAAAAAAAACTTTAAGTGAGAACCTTAGACTTAATTGCATATATACTGTCATCAAAATGTCAGACCATTAACATTAGTCATGGCTGTGAGGAATATGAGAAGTGGTCACTCTGGACAGGTATCACAGTGTCTGCCACAAATACAGCTATTCTATAAAAAGGCCTTTTGTGTGACAAGCGTTTCAACAGCAGTTCCGAATATTCACCTCAAATCCATAATCCTTTCTCTTTCATTCTACTTTCATGTGTCTCTGTTTTCTCAGCTGGGGCCAAACATCAAAGAGCTGTTCCGTCTGGTGGAGGACTTTGTCGATGTCATTGGCCTGAGGATGAAAGACTTTCAAGACATGTATGAAGTCACCGATAACCTAGGTCAGCCTTATCGCCGTCCAGGACATCTCACACAGCTATCTCTGCTCATCAAAACAAATACTGTTATCACGGCTTTCCTTTCTCACAAGATTGGTCTTCATAACTACAATGGCAAAGCATAAAAGGGAAGACAGGCGCCGGTGACCTGGTGGTTTAAAAGGCATTCCCTGTGCTTTCAGTCTCAGGTTTACCCAGATATATGTCCGTATGCAGGACTCATTCATCACTATGATTATTGATTTTATCTTATCACAAATATATCAGTATTGGTGTGACAAAAAATTCCACTGCATCACTGATACCCCTAGCAAAGTATGTGGCAGTCTGACCCTAAAGCGTAATTGGGTGAGATGAGTGAATACATTTGTCCTATCTGTGCTATCTTATGTCTTTAGTTGCCCAAATAAACATACTCACATTTGGAAATTAAAACTGAAACCAGCCTGGAGTCTGTGGAGGATCTGGGTTGAGAAAGTCTGAACTTTTTTTTTTTGGATGCTGGGATTTGGCCACTGTCCTTTGTTGTAAAGTCCTGTGCTTCTCTTTCTGTAGCATTTCTGTGCCTCTGTCTCTACATTAAGAGAACAGTAAATCTCAGCACTCACCACACCTCTAGATGTGTGGACTAAGTCCACTTTCAGCGCTACCTGCTGCCTACTTCCGATGCCCAGTGACTGTAAATGCCCGTTTTTTTTTTCTCACATAGGGGGGGAAATAATGTAGTGTAGTCATCACAAAGGCTCTGCTGCTCTCTGTGACCTCCAGATAAAAACGAGGCAGAGTTTGAGTAGAGTCAAAGCAGAGTATGTGGGAATTGAGGCCAGATGAGAGGTCCTGTTTATAGCGGTGCCACCTCGCTGTTTGGAGCCAAATAGCCGCCCACACCGGCAGCCTACCTCCCCTGGGGCGGCTGACCTCTTCCTCCCTCCCACACCTCAAACATAAGCAAAGCCACGCACAGGAACAATCCATCATCTGCCTACATATAGGCAGATCAGAGTTCCTTCCTCCAAACTCATCAAAGTAGTCCAGTTGATACGATGTGACAATTCCCCAGACTTTCACTTCAACTGCTAAGTATTTATTTTTGTTTCTGTTTTTCTTTCTATATTGACTGTTTAGCTTTTCTTTAATTTAAATGTATTGTTTATTATCTTCCCAAGTAGAGAGATTTGAATCAATATTGTGATCTTCTATACTGATCTTCTATAGGTCTTTAAAGGTGAATCGCTTGACGACTGTGGCTCAGAAGGTAGAGCGGGTTACCCGTTAATCGGAAGGTTGGCGGTTCAATTCCTGGCTCCTCCTCTGCATGTATAAATGTAGCAAGATACTGCCCCAGCCTGGTGGCAGTTCCGCCAGTGTATGAATGTGTGTGAAAGTTTCTGTTTGAGCACTTCCGCTGCGCTCCAGGCAACTCGGAACTGGGAAATTTCTGACCTCCAACTAGAAAATCTATCCTGGAACGCCACCTGAAATCAGATTTCCTACTTGTCAACTTGGAGAAAAACTACGTGCCCCGACTTCAGGAGTAGCAGCTAAATTACGTCACAAAACAATGTCAGCGCCCATGGAAGCGCACACTGTAAATGGTAAACCATAAACTAAAAGGCAACAAAACGTATATTTGCATGTATTTACTCTAAATTAAAATAATGCATCCGATCATATAGTAAAACCTGTTCTGCATGTATATTGATGTAGAAATATGTTTTGCACATTAAGTAGCTGGCTACAGAAAAGAATCTCGTACAGTCATGTTTTCTGCATAAACGTTATTGTTAAAAATGCCTAAACATTAGGTAGTGTAACCTACAACATTGATTGACTTTTGAGGGCTACCAACTTGTAGCCAGAGGGGCACACAGAACTAGTAACGTGTGGGCTTTTTATGTCAGTTGTTGCAGTTAAACTGCCATCCTTTTATTTAACACCTAAAGCACTGCTGAGGGTGCAAGTGTCTGTACATGTGTCACGGTCACCCATTGCACCTGGAACGCTTTGATGTTTGAAGGCGTAAGTTTCAACTGGGAAATATCCCAGTTCCGACTGGTCTGGTACGCACCATTAGGCTCAGTGTATGAATGTGAATGAATTGTGAATGCAGATGTAGTGTAAAAGCGCTTTGAGTGGTCGAAAAGACTAGAAAGGCGCTATACAAATACGGAGCATTTACATTAACATTGATTGGGATTAATAGACCAGACCCTTCGAACAACACACACTTAGACAGTCCATCTGACCAGTGCCTGACCCCTCTAATCCAAAAATGGGCAATGACGAACCATGTAGGTGAAGCTGGAAGACAGCCTGTCATTCAAAGCAGCCATCCCTAATTGTGCAGAACTTTGAGCCGTATTATAATTTAAGATGTTCCATTTAAGGAAAATTTTGCATCCAATGTTTTCGGGCAACTGTCCTGGGCCCACAGAACTCCATGGTCCCCCAAAGCCTCAGTCTTAACTGTGTGTCAACTGGTTTGTGCTGATTTAATTAAAAAATGTGTTTGAGAGTATGCACTAATAACATCACCTGACATGATAGGCTCTTAGCTTTTGCACATAGCTTAATGTTTTTCTACTACACATCTAATCTGGAGCCAGCTAATGTGCCAGCATAGACAAGCTGAACACACTATACAGAGAGTAGAAGGGATGAGTTAACAGGGGCCCCGCAGCTAATCTTTACCCTATGGCCCATTTACCAGGCTAATTTAAGTCATACTTACATTATGAAAAATACATTTTCCAAGTATGCCACACTGCTTTTACTTTGCATGTGAGACACATCAATCATAGTAAGAAGTTTACTGAGAAGTTATGTGTTCAGGGTCTTTAGAGAAGAAACAGAGGGGACACCTCAGGAGGAGAGATCCCTCTTACGAGATGGACAGACATGCAGAAGTAGGGTTACAGATACAGATTAAATAAAGTACATACATTTTATGTAAATTTTAGGTTTCACTCGTCACTATTTCTGTTTTACAGTTTTGAGCATCCACAAGCGTCCAGTGGTGGGCCATGCAGACATCAACTTCCCCATGAAAGGCTGGAGGGGCATGGTGGACTGGGCCCGCAGCTCTGAGGACAGAGTCACCATCCCCAAGAACATTCTGTATACTGGCAAGCCAGGTGAGAGCTAACATACCTAACACACCTCATACCCCGACACACTGAGACAAGACATACCAAAACAACACTGGATGTTAGTGTAGGTAAACACATCTCTTTACTGCGGTCGCTGTGCAGGGAACTGCAACCAAAGACTGACAGCAGGTCATTCTGTCAGCATCAAATTCATGTAATATTTGACAAAATAATGGATTTATAAGTACATCTTTTGAGTGAAAAACATGTTGCCCAAATACTGATTACGCCTGGCCTGCACGCCTTCTGTTTGAGAATTCAAGAATCTGTGTGTGTGTGTGTGTGTGTGTGTGTGTGTGTGTGTGTGTGTGTGTGTGTGTGTTGTTCGGTTGGAAGAGGGCCGTCAATGCAAAAAAGCAGAAATAGGCAACAGCAGTTGATTTATTAAAAAAAACAGTGTTTACTGCCATTAATCTGCAAAGCAAAGTGCCCCGCTCAGACAAATGCACGCAGAGATGGTTGTATTTAATGTTGAAAAGAAAACAACATTAATGCAGGAGAATAACAAAATCATTTCTCATCACCCGCTGTTTAGTGTCACAAGAAAGAGGCACGTTGTTTTCAATAAGGCCAGAGTAAGTTTCAGAAAATGTTAATACAAAGCCCATTTGCCTTAATAATTTGATGGCACTGAATTGCAAACGGGAGAATTTCCATACTTATTTGTTGCTTACAGACAAAGGGAATTATACAGCTCTGTGGTCTTACAGCAGGCACAAACTGAGGATACAAGAACCAGAATATGTAAATGAGAAGTGTCAAATATGAGAATTTACCGCGCTCATCCCATTTCATGTTATTGTAAATTGAATATCTGTGTTTTTCTATTAGTGATCAACAAATCAGTTTGGTCTTTGGTAAAATCTGATTTGGCATTATATTCAACATTTATAAATTATTTATTGATTAATCACAACGTTTGTTCATTAGGTATAGTGTAAGTTGCTTCCCTGCAATAATCTTTCACCGCTTATCTCCTTCATCCACAAGTACAGTTAACCTGTATCCTACATCCTTACCCTCTGTCATGTCTTTCTTACTATATTCCCACTTCTCCCCTTGTTAATCACTAATAGGTTTAGGTATACATTTTGTTTTGTTTCTTTCTAATTCTCCCTTTTATTTTATTTTATTGTATTTATTACAATTGTAATCAAAAAAGAAAGTTGTCCTCTAAAGAGAGGGGTGGGTTGTCAGTTCAAAAAAAAATGTATAAAGTTTTCTTATAAAAATGTAGGCAAAGTTTTTAATAAATGTTTTTGTAAAGTATACTGTAGTCTTAGTATAAAGGTATTGTAACTGAGCGTGCTGGGTTCACCTAACTGTAATTAAAAAAAACAAACAACAACAATAAAAGGGAAGTCCGTGTCAAAACCTCTGAGCTTAAATATTCATATTTATTTAGAACATTTTCCTCCTACCTCCCTCTCCTCTTCCAAACAAAGAAGAGTTGGCTCCCTAATCAGTTATCCCTCCAGGCTCCCTTACAGGCAAGATGGCGGCGAAGATTAAAATTTATTCATTTTATATCACCTAACTTTGGTGCATTGTAACACAACAGTGATGGAATTCATCTGCAGATGCCCAGGTTCAAGATGAAAACGGTTCTATCAGTTTTTGAGCAATGATAAAGGCCAAAATGTGGCCCGCAACAGACTAGGTAAGCCTTGTTTTTAGCCTTGCCAATTGCTGGAAATGCCTTTTGCATCATATCATAAAATACTGCCGAGTAGACCAAAGACTAAGCTTTATGATCGGCTCAAAAAAAAAGAAAAGAAAAAGTGAATATACGCAACCGCATACAGTCAGACATGAGCACAAACAATAATAGGTTGATGGGTCCAGTAATATGTGAGATTAGCAGAGGGCAGGTACACACACGCGCACACAGACACACACACACACGCAACCAAACGCATGATCCCCTCGAGGCTTCGCCTGCTGGAGATAATTCTGCAATAATCATTAGCTGCAGCATGAAGCCTTACAAATTAACTTACTTAGCCTGTGTTCCAGAACTAAGCCAATGATCTCTGCTCACATCACAACAAACACGTCAAACAGAACTCCAATAGTCTCACATACATAGTGTTGGATTACTGTCGAAAAGGTTTACAGTAAGAATTTATACTGTATCCACTTGATAGGTACACCTGTAAAGTTTAATGCTATGCAAGACAACAGGTCTGTCATAAAGGCAACTTGTATCTGTAATGTTCAGTGTCATAGAGGTGTTATTTAAATGATTTGTTTTAGCTGTTAGTAGGGTTTAATGGTATACAAAATTCATAGTTCAATATATACCTTTGATTTAGGGTCACAGTTCCACAGCTGGGAAAACAAAGGAAATTATTTTTAATTAATTAAAACGGGAGTTTGAATTTAATAAAAATGATCCAAAAAGGGTTAAAATAAAGGGTGTGGTTGAAGATCTTCAACCAAGCCAACCAATATTTAACCACCTTTAACAGTCAACAGTGGCTCATTGGCTATTATTCATTTTACAGCTTAGCGCTCAAATATGGAATTAGGTCGATTAGACAAAAATAAATAATACAAATGTCAGTGAAGATCCATCCTAAGACTCTGACCTGCTGCTAATTCCTGAACAACTGCAGCTCGCACTAGTTTTATACAGGGAGGGTACAAGACACTGACAGAAATGCACACATGAAGACACACTGTAGTGGGGCTCAAGCACTTTGACCATATGCTTAAATTCTGGATTCTCTACGACCAAGTACGGCCGAATCTCTGGAGCACTCTGGAGCATTTGTTTAATGAATCTGTACATGAGAGGCTACAATCGGGCCGTCATCAGTGACATGTTTGAAGTGTTTCCACAGACATATCAGACTTCGGTTCAACAATGTCGGCATACAATTTGAAACCGTATTGCTTCCATACAGTGGATCTAAATGTCAGGGTCTGCTCAGTTCTGGTCTCTGTGTGTCTGCTGTTCAGAGGAGGCAGCGACACAGCTTGATCTTGACTAATCTGTCTAACCAGGTTAAGACGACTAGCATGCTACAGCTGGTTGTTAGCAACTGTTGTGCTGCCACAACTTTCCGGGTCAAACTTGAGCTCTAGAATTTGTATTCCATGCGTGCGAGTAGTAGACATAAATAGACTATTTTGACAGGAATTGGGTTACAGGATGTACTGAACTGAACATCCTATAACGAACGGTTTCGGGAGAAATACATTACAGTGCTGCAAAAACTTTTCCATATTCAAAAGGTCGGAACCTTCTCAAAAACATTAACTAAGTAGTATTTACTACCAAATAGTATTTAGCCATGTAGGTAGTTTCCACCACGCCTATGGAGGTAAATGGAAATTAGTTTGTGCTCGACATACGACATGTGAAAAACATAACATGGACAGCTTCCTTAGGCCACTTTATACCACCCCAAAAAGTACAATCTGTGACATGTTGCACTTTATCCAGGTGGCAGCAAATTAAGCATGGTCGGCCAGAGGAGAGGTGTCATGTCAGCAACACCTGTGATACTAATAGTATTTTTCACTTATTAAAAAATACTTACCTATTAGTGTTCATGTTGCCTTTGACCACACTTGCAATGCATCAGTATTTTAGTGAACAATAATTAAAAACTACCATTGCTTAACATTCATAAACATTGTCATTGACTGTAATCTGGAGTTTTACGGCATCGTCCACCATCACTATTCATTTTGGTAAGTGGGAAGGCGTATTTGTGTTTTTGCATCATGAGTTGTGAACATTATTAAGAACAGTTCTGGTAGCTGAGCTGGACTCCTCACTGCAGGCAGGTGCTAGGTACGCAGTTTGCAGTAGCAGTAGGGTAATTTGTCAGTCGGGATGTCAACCATTAAAGACAGCCCTGTACTGCTAGCATGCTAATGAGGCCGTCACTCCTAATCAGGAGTCAACAGGAGCCAATCAGGAGCAATTAGAGACAATTTCCTCCCCAGCTGGGAGATGTGTCTCCACGGTGGCAATGTCACACCAGCAGCCAGCCCTCTTTATGCATACAGCTTGGACTTGCTTCCAGGGATTAAAACGTCTCTCTGATGCCTTGTTTACACTTGACTGATTGATTCTCACATCTCCAGAAATGTTCTGATTGAAGGCTTTTTCTTTAAAAAAACAAAACAAAAAACTCTCCGAAGGCAATGGGAGAACAGAGAGGAATGTGTTTGCTTTAATGTTTCTGAACATTAAATGAAAGAGTGCTGGGGTACAGGCAGAATCTGATTTGCCTGCTCTTTGCAGTGTGCAAACATGTAGACAGACAACAATCACCTGTGTGCACAAATCAAAGCTGTGTTAATAAATTCATAAGATGACAAAAAAATAAATACATCATAATTACATCATAAGTAATTTTAAGTAATTAATAAGTAATAAGTAATTTTCTACAGCTGCAGGGCTCAAGTGGCCTGTTGCCTGTTCTTTGAGGCACGTCTTTACTTTTCCCCACGCACCTCTGCCATACCCACGTCCCACCTTCCAGCTTGTTGTGTGTGGAAGGTGTGAATGTGCGTGTTCGTGTTTCAGCTCAGACTGATAATAGATCTCAAAAAAAACCAACAAAAAAAAAAACTAATTGTGTTTGTTATTTTGCTCCACATGAAGTCACACTCACAGCAGCGGAGGCCTCAGTATTAAAGGCGCCCTGTGGACTTTTCTTGTAAACAGACAAAAAAGTTACGTTTGGATTCAGTGTTACTCGCCAAAGCACGTTGTGTTGATCCTTAAAGTCCAACATGTGTTGAATACATTTCCTTCCTCATAAAGCATTTGCAAAGCCAGTTTGTTAAGCATTTTAAATCCAGCAATGTTTACATCCATGTTTACTTGCTGGCAGACTTCGTCTCGGATGCCTTTGTTGCCGCATTGCAGCATAGCTCGGCGTGTTACCGCCACCTGTTGATCACTGGAACAGCGTGAGACCACTGGTAGGACTGCGTATCACATCAACCGCACATTCGCATGCATGTGCGTCCTTTTGCATCGGATGAGATAAACAAAATGGGGGCCGACTCATAGAAACACAGCTCCATAGAAAAACTCCACAGGGAATCCCATGAGGGGGTACCAGTTAAACTGTGGGACACACTTGGCATCCTCCTCAATAAGCAAGAAGCAGCAGTCACCAAAGATGCCAGCAGACACCTTGCTTACCCAGATGCTGGTATATGACGTGCTTGTTCCCTGCAAGCACATAACAAAGAAAAAAACAGAGTATCATTTCGCATGCAGATGCGATAACACAGTTCAAATGAATTTAGAGAGAGAGAGTCAAAATGTTCTCATTTTTAGTTATCTAAATCCATTAAAAGGCAGAGTGAGAAAATTCCAGAAAAAGTGTGCATGATCAAAATAATATCTGACAGAGTAGCAAGATGAAAGTAAAATTTTTATGATGTTTACTCCGTTCTTGGCACATGTGTTACTGTTAGGAGGTAATGGAGTATATTAGGTAAGCACAAGTGCACATTCGCTCTTAAAGGGGTTTTCTAGTCCACTTCCTCTCACCACTAAATGGTTAAGAAGGGCCCCCAGTATGGAAAACCGTCCGTGCAAACTTAGGTGCGCTGAAGCAAGATTAGACGGAGTCGTAGAATGTATTTCAGAGCGTTGCCTGTGAAGCCATGTGAGTAAAGAGGCTCCTGCATGGCTACAAGTATGTGTATATTCTGTTCATATATCACACAAATGAATGCACATGGACATATACATGGCTATGAACTGTTTCAGTTCTTGCACACAGACACATGACTTATTGAATCACTGGTTAAAGTCGCTCCAGGCTTGCTCTTGTTGGGCACAGACAATCTGGCTGAGCATATTGGATGGGCCAGCCAAAGAGTGGATGAGACACATGACACTTCATCCCCCTCACACACACACACACACACACACACACATCTTGCTCGGTTCCCCCCTGATGCCCATGGGAGCTCAGCTGTTGCCTGGGAGCTACAGCCTCTGCCTGGCACACTGCTACGTGCTCTCAGGCATGCCATGTAGTGTGCTGGAGCAGAAGCGCTGGATGTCTTCAGATGGCCCGGCAGATGGAGTTGTGTTTTTTTTTTCGCCTTTGACACTGCAGTCAGAAAGAGAAGGCTTCTCCTCGCCCCGGGCCTGTCTGTGCCTTCATGTAGTCCAGCAGTCAAGTTTTGACAAATTTATTCCAACGCTGGCACCGCTCTGTTTTCCCTTAACTGCAGCAGGGGGAGCTCACCCACAGAGAGCTGCAGCCACATGTAGAGATGCACAGATCAATATCAGCCAATAGCAGCCTGCTCTAAGTACTGTAGTTCTTTTGGGATTAGCTGATCACTATTTCAAATGATGGATTCCGGACTGGGTCAGTGGTGCATGTGCTCAAATGCCACTCATGTGTCTGTGGCAGCCTGAGCATTGGATGGCCTGAGGGGGAAATGATGCGGATGCAAAGTCCTCATTCAAGTTCAAACTGTCAGCAAAAGAAAGTAAATAAGTAGTAAAGTAAATAGATTCACTCTATTTACTCACTCAATCTTTAGAAAGGGCTACAGTGCTGCCAGTGCAGCTCATGAGCCTGTAACCATGGTGTGCCAATGAAGCACTGAACTCTGATCAGAGATTTGGCATCCTTTTCACCATCTTCAAGCCAGGCTTATGGAAGTGATATCAGACTGTTTACTGAGCGGTCCATTCATCGGGCTCACAGTCAGTTCGTCCCTCTGCTCAAGGAATTCCACCCAGGACAAGATGTTTACATTGAATGACATTTCCATTGGATCCTAATGTCTTTTGCATGTTAGCTACTGTAACTGTTGTTACTGTTGAAGCTTCCACAGAGGATTCAAATTATGCACCCGTGCACAAGGAATTTCCAGAAATAAATGAATGCATGCACTGGACATGATGCAGAAGACAACAGTTGGTGTTGGTGTATTTTGATCTCAAGTTTAGTTCTACATAACATGTAGCACTGTCCTCTTCAGAGAAAAGGAATCTAAATTATGAATCCTTTTGGCTGTGCTGTAAACTGATACTCAAGTCTCTCTTCTGTTGTAATTCTGACAGAGCAGCCACACTGGACTGCTCCACAGCTCACAATTTAAACACAGTGCCACATTCAATGCAGTTCAGAATCAGAATCAGAAATACTTTATTGATCCCTCAGGGGGAAATTCTTTTCTCACAGCTGCACACTTATCAAGGCATCAGGAGTAGAAATAAAAATAGAAAGCAGCTAGAATAAAGAGTATATAAATATGAGAGTATGAATTGATAAACATAGATAAAATATATTTTTAAAGTATAAACAGATAAGATTGCACAAAACAGGTAATAATGTCCAGTATAAGGGCATGTATGTCAGCCTATAGAGGGAGGAGTTATAGAGTCTGATGGCAGCAGGCAGGAATGAGTTCCTGTGGCGCTCTAAGGTTCATTTTGGAGGGATAAGTCTGGCACTGAAAGTGCTCCTGTGTTTGAGCAGCACATCATGCAGTGGGGTCAGAGACAGTAAACAGGGCAGCACTGGCCACCACTGAATCATGAAACATCTTCAGCATTGTCCATCAGATGTTGAAGGACCTCAGCCTCCTCAGAAAAAAGAGAGGGGCTTTCACCCTTCCTGTAGAGGGCTTGTGTGTTCTTGGCCCACTCCAGTTTATTGTCAATGTGCACTCCCAGGTATTCGTAGTCCTCCACGACGTCCACAATGTTCAGTGTTATATAAATAGAAATGAATATAGAAATATACTCTAAAACAGAAATGAATAGCGGAGCTCAAAGTTCTCAAAGTTCCCGCAAATGGTGAAATACACCTCTAATGGCGCTGCCAAGGAAATAGTGCTCTGGTGCTATTTGCATGTAATTAAATGAGGAAATATTCGTGAACATATTTGCCAAAATTGGTCCCTTCCTATGCAAATTAGTCTCATAGCAAAAAAAAAGTCCAGTTCACAAACATCAGCACCGATAGCACACCCAGATTTGCCAGTGATCAAAGCAGCAGTGACTGTTGCCGGGCGTAGCGATAGCACATCCCAGTACATCGTATTGCGCACAGATGGCACAGACAGTACAATGCCTGATGCTCACCACGAGGGAATGAAACTAGAAAACAACATAAAACCTGCTGCTGTGAGAAACGAAGATGACGGTTACCCGCTGTAACAGCACAGAGCGGAGTGGAGGGAACAGCTCTCCATGCACCGAGAGGCATGAGGGAGAGAGCACAGTTACAGCACCCTAAAAACAATCACTCCGACTGAACACTCAATACAGAGTGAGTCACAGAAAAACGAGAGCGGCGCGGGGTGTTAACAGAACATTAGAACAGGTATAAAGAAAATTAGAATGTGTTCTCTTTCAAATCAAACGTTTTTAAGAAATGAGTGGAAAGTTTTGGTCCTGCAGCTGCATTTCGAACATTTTTTTGACCCAAATGTTGCTTCATGTCATGTGCTATGCACTGCGTGTTGTGAATCGGATCTTGAGACGGGGCAGGGGTTGAAAGCGATGCACAATTCACGGAGCCATCAGCAGCAATCCGTTCTTTGTCAATTTGCCCCAGAGACGTTTCAGCCAGGCCATAGTTTCTTTACTCCGCCGCTACTGAAGTGAAATTTAGCCAAACACTGTTTTGTTTTTTTGTGTTGTTTTTTTCTCAGGGTATCAGGCTGTGCTGCCACTATCTGCCACTGTGGAGATTATGGAAATTAGCTGTGCCAATTGTGCCAGCATGTATGTGTGTGTGTGTGTGTGTGTGTGTGTGTGTGTGTGACTGGAAAGCAGTGTAAGAGACAGTGTTTATAGCTGACTAGTCATGTAGGCCAGCTCCTGTGTAAAGAGCTCTTGGGGACTGGAGGAGTGGAGGCAGGACGGCGGGCCTGCTTTCTCTCTATAGCAGGCCACTGTACTAACAGAGAGTGAACCGTTCAGTCTCTATAAACGCTTCTCTAAACATTCCCTTCTTATTTGACTTTCACCTCCCTGTTCTTTGTGTTTACCCCTGTTTCTTCCTCAACACAGACTCAGACGAGGCCTCGACGTTTGTAACCGGCATCGTTTTGTACAGAAACCTGGGCAGCATTCTGACTCTGCAGAGGTAAGACTGCTGGCTGTTTTACAGCTGCATATGAAAGGTTGGAAGCCTTGTTGATTGCTAACCAGGGATTCCTTTGGTCATGAAATTCAATCAATATCAGGGGATTTTTGAGAGGTGTCTTCAGACAAGGCGTGTAACCAAGTTTATTTGACGGTGCCGAGCAGTGCAGGCTCACTCTATGAGGAATAATTTACAGGAATGTAACTGAATGGATTAGACTTTTTGCTAATACTTTGGAAGGTACCAGGAAAAGTTTAAAGGAGTATTTCAAAATGTGTTGCTGTATGTATACATCTTTGATTAAAAAAAAAATCTTAACATAAGGTTTACTTACTGTCTTTTTCTGAAACTTTCAGTGGATGCAGTTTGTTCAGTTGTCATGGAGGATGACACAATACCTGAGCAGACCATGAAAGCTTAGGAAAAAAACAGGAAGTGAACCCTGAATTAAGATCATTGTGTCAAACCACTCTCTTGCTCAATGTATTTGTTTCATATTACACATAATAAATAAACAGGGACAGACCAGAATGTATTTGTTCAACAATGCTCAAAGTTTTCTTTGGTGTCAGCAACACTGTATGTTAGATAAAGCAGGACTTACGGGTTCAATAATATGGAAACATTATATCCTGTATGTTCTAGTGACATGGTTCTATTGATGGTAAAGCTGATCTGTCCAGACTAAAATATCTCCACAACTGTTGGATGGATTGCCATGAAAATCTGTACATTCCTGGTTCCCAGAGGATGAATCCTCCTGACTTTGATGATGCCTCGGCTTTTCTTCTAGCACCGACAGCAGCTTGACATTTATGGTTTTAGTTGACATGCCTAACGACTATGATAGATAGATTGCCATGTGCTTTTTGACAGACATCCATGTCTCTTTAGTGATCCCTGACTTTTACTTTGGTTTTTGACCAATAAAAAATCCCCATCAACCTCAGCTGTGTTTTTGTTCAATGCTGATTAAAATCCTAACATGCTAGACTAAAACAAACATGGTGAGGAGGGAAATATGGTCCTCTGACACGCAATCCAGAAACAGTGACATTTTAGTTAAATCAACTAGTAGATTAGAGTTATCTATTGAACTTTTAGTCAGCTGAGAATGTCTCCATCAAGGATGGTCCTTAAAACTGAAAGGCCGCGCTCTCAAACCAGGATGGAGGAGGATTCTTAAGAGCCTGAAATAACTCCAGTTATTCTAACGCGAGCGGCTATGGTGATCTTTCTGATGAAAAAACATCCAATTGGCTTAAAAATGTATTGTAGTGCCATAAATCACACATAAATCAACAACAATGATACATAGTGGAGTGTTTGCAAAGTTTATTTCAAATAAATCAGCAAGAGATTGAAATGCAGGCGCTGATGCTGTGGAACACTTGAACCATATTCCAGGTTCAGCTACAAAACTGTCCTGGGTGATATGGATCATCACTGCAGGGTCAGGAATTTCACAGCTCTGAAGGTCTGGTGCAGGAACAGCAGCGCACTAGCAGTGGGTGGCCTCATGTATGTCTTTTATCCGCGTGAGTAAAGGGATTTCTGGGAGGAAGTTGCTATTGCTGCTCGCATTACGATGCACATACATTTTAACACAGCAGCGTACGTGTAGCTCTGTAATTACATGTGTGCATGCTGCACGCTTCTGTTAGTAACCGCCTGTTATCTGTGGCTGCGGTTGCGGTGGTGAGGAGCTCTCCATTGTGATAATGTGGTCAAAGTGATAAACTGGTAGCATATGGAAACAGGGAATCAAAGCAGACCCTCTCTCTCTCCAGTCCTCCTACGTGTTTGTGCTAAATCTTTGGATTGCTGCTGCTTTTCATATTTCTTAAGCTCCTCTCACCTCTTGTCTTGTTTTCCTCCTTGTCTGCCCTCCATTTCTGCATAAGACCCCAAGGAAAAGGAGATGAGTTTGAGGCAAGAGACTAGATGACACGGACATTTAAGTTGACTGATTGTGTTCTGGAATGGTGAGAAGGCGATTGTGCATAGAGGGTACAGTGATGGTGTGAGGGACTAGAAAACAGAGCACGGGCTGTTGAACATGCAACTGGAGGTTTTTGGTGTCAGTGCTTCTAGTAGCAATTGACTTTTTTCCCCCTGATTGTGTCATTCCACATATGATTGATAGTACCCATGAAAAACAGAAATTGCAATACATATTAAACAGGCAGGGTGAATGTAAAATAGAAAGCTCCCAAAAGATAAGCTATAGAAAAACAATGTGGCCTGCTGCTAGAAAAGCTTTAAGACTCTACCTGGTAGGATGCTCTGAAGAAGAGCACAAAGATTCTGGTGTGCTCAGAGGCAGACATTAATCTGTTATATATCTTATTGTTGCTTAAGCAGTTGAGGGTCATGTGATTGGGATTCTTATTCATAAGCACTGGACAAAAACTGTTCCTGTTTAAAGTGGCTCTAGTCAAATGCTTCAGCATTTGGTTACAGGTGTGTGACTTTCACTACAATAAGGGCGATGTCAGTGACATGTTGCCTTTTATAGGGTCTTCTATGGATGACATTATTTGCAATCAAAGTATTCCTAAACCTGTATTTTTTTTTAAATGCCGTGGATCCCAACATATGCATCTTAGTGATTTTGTTGATTACTTTAAGTTTTGAACTAAGGCCACTGGCAGGTTGACATTTAAAGCTTAGAGTCTCAAATGTTTATAATAATTTTAGATAATGTCATGGTCCTCATGGGATAAATCCTAATTCCAAGAAGGTCAAAGTTTCAACATGTCCAGTGGAACTATCTATTTGGAACAAATATTAATGGTTCCCTCACTATGTTCCCTAATGACCTTTTTTCCTGTGACGTGCAAACACAGTAAACTAAGATGGTGAACACGGCAGACATTGTACCTGCTGAATATCAGTTTGTATAAGCAATCTCATCGCGTGCTCAAGCTAACATTTAGCTTGATGTTTTTTGTTGTCCCTCTAGAAACAGCACAGTCCTCAACTCCAAGGTTTTGTCGGTGACCATCAAGCCCACTCCTGCTTCCCTCTCTGCTCCAGTAGTAGTTGAGTTCTCTCACCTGTACAACGTGAGTGAATTTTGTCTTGAAGAAATTTCATGTAGAAAGCTGTTGTGATATTAAAGTTCTAGTACTGGTACTCTTTCATGGTGACCATGCATTTTTTTCTTCTGTTCCTCATCCATTAGGGCACCACCAACCAGACCTGTATATCCTGGGATGAGAGCGACAGGTAAGATCCACTACATTGTTGATTTGTCATCCGACCATGTTTGCACCATAACCGGTAATGTGTGTTCCTGGATTGCTATGACTCTTTGCAAGCTGATCCAATATCCTGTTGATTGTGTTATGGGAAATGTAGGATCCATCATTTTCAGAGCTTGCCCTATACGAGGAAGTGGATATTTCAGTTAAACTATATGGCACATCTGGTATAAGTTTGTTTCCGTCCACATGATTTAATGCACATTTTTTAACATCTGATCTGTGTGGAGCATGAGGAGAAAGCTGAATACATTGAAAACATAATAGTTGTAATTCATGTTTCCCACATTGTTTCCCATTGTTTGAGAATTGACTGGCGCTCTTTTAAGTGATTGTGTGGTTTTGCCCTTTTCTTCCGCAACAATTTAATGACCCCTGACTAGAGAATCAGCACCAACTCTTTATCTTTATATGACCAACTTCTAATATTGGTAACTCACATTAACTCCCATTTTCCTTTGTTGATTTTCTGGAAAGTCTTGTAAGATTTGCACAAAACTTAACTTTAAGGCAGTGTCTGGCAATAGTCGGTCCGCGGGCCAAAGCTGGCCCACCAGAAATAATATCTGGCCAGTGGCCAGATTACTTTCATAGCGGCAAAAAAATCCCCAACATTAAAGCGGCTGGTGCTAAAACAGATCTCAGTCATGACAACAAAAGTTACTCACATAATCAGATAGCAATCACTCTTTTTCAATGATTGTGCCTACAAAATAAAAGCAGCGAGAACGTCTTTGTAGTAGTACTTTATGTCGTGTTTAATTGAGAGCTTTTACTTTGAAAAGTTCTGAAGGAAATTTAAAAGAGTCTCTGGCTTGCTTCACACACCTCTGAAAAGGCCGTCAGAAAACGTGAGATCGGATTCCCCTGAATGAGAAAGGCAGGAACTTCCTCTGCCTGGAGATACTGGGGACATGAAAATAAGCGTCCGTAGGATGATGTTGACCAATTGCGGGGGGGAACAGGCTCCTGCATATGCTTAATGTGAACATTTAAAACGATCTCTTCATAATCAATTTGTTGAAAAGAGATAAAAATAACATCAGCAACAAGTGAGGATTGAACACACAAGCCTTCAAAGAGGAAACCTGTGCACTACAGACTGAGCTAAACAGGCACACAGTAAATGCTGGATTATAAATGCTAAATTGAAGATTTTCTGGCCCGACATCTAATGACTTAAAAAGTTTGGCCTGATGCCGACCCCTGCTTTAAGGGCAACTATCTCAGCTTCAGATTGTCTGGAAAATTTCTTGTCATAAAATGAACAGTTTTATAATTTATGGTTAATAAACATAATCTGTTGAAATTATCTCATATCACCCCCCACACACACACACACACACAGACAACTAGTCAAACTGGCAACTACAGCACATAAGTACTTCCTGGTACTCCGGGTGGATTTTTTAGAGGCAGCATGTTTCCTCTGAAGGCTCCATGGCCGGCCACACTGTTTTTTATCTTGACAAAGTCAGTGCACTGCTCCCCAGTGAAAGGTGCTGAGTGTGTTGGACAGCTCCGCAGCTCTTGTCTGGGAAAACGCTAACCCCACGCTATCACTGCTACGACACTGATGCAGCATGTGGAAAATTAAAAGTGTCGCTCACAGCTTTCCTCCCCCTCCCAGCCCACGCACACAAATCAACATGTACGATGTACGAGCAATTCGGAGTCTACTGAGAGAGAGAGAGAGAGAGAGAGAGAGAGATTGGCAAGCATGACAGGTTAGAAAAAGAGTATAAAAAATACCTTCTGAACAGTTACGTTTTACTGCTTCTGTGGCTAAATTCAAAGCACCACTCATTTGATCCTTGCTCTTAAGTGCCCAATTTGTTTAAGACAAGAAAATAGTGTGAGCGTGTTAGAGCGTGAGCATTGAGTGAGGGAACGAGAGAGGGAGAAAGAAAGAGGCAAACATTTTGCAGTCTTATTGCAATGCAGGTTTGGACATTTGCATTTAGATGGGTACCCACACTTGTGTTACAGAGATGAAGAGCAGAACATTCATCGCCTCAGTCAAGGGATTAAAAGAGGTTGGTTTGGCACATATACCTGCAGGTCTATATGCTCCAAGACAAAGAGTGAAAGACAGCCTGCTATAGCTTAAAAAATGACAGTTGAGACAATGTCTACATTCAGTCATACTTAATTGCTGCTGAGAGGCTTTTTTTTAAAAACTCAACTGCAAAGAGAACTAGGCCTTTATATGAGGGCTTACATTAAAGAAATACTGTTTTGTTCACAAAATAATTGCAATCGGTTCTACTTTTTTTCCACTTCCTGCACAGATATTCCACATTAAAAGCTGTCCAGTGCAGTGTTTTTTTAGACCCACGTTTAAAAGACATCTGCCATGGCACCCCGAGCCACTTGACTAACCTACCCTCAGTATGCATGTACACAGATTTAACACATTTAATTGAACATTTAATACATGACATATTTTAAATGTAGACTATAGCAATAATAGGTTAAAAAATTAAGGGCCATTCTCAGTCTCAACCTGCAGGTGTGACTCCACTGACAGGCTCTATTCTTGTTTTCATGTGTAGCAGGGATGTGAGAGCCAGACCCCACGTACTGCGTGGTGTCGGGGAAAACACGATTCCTAAGTGAACGCGCCATGGGACGATAATGGATTTACGTCTTCCACAAGGAGCCAAAACCTGTCCATCAAGCCATAAGCAGAGTAGTGTTGAGATAATTAAGTTGTCTCAGACTGTGTAGGAGGCTGAGAAGTATCTAACAGCACCTGGGCTTTATTAGCAAACAGTCTTTATTTGCTTGTGCCTGGTAGGTGATATAAACTTGTTAGCTAATTGACCAAAATTAATTTTTGAAGATTTTTTTAATTGGTGTTAAACTAATATTAGCAAAACGCAGCACAGACGATTTAGTGGTTTTTTGCCCAGCACATATTTGTTTGCTTTTATTTATTTATAGAACATACTGTATGGTATCTAATAAAGCAGTTTTAATGAAAAGTTTAACATGACACATTGTGAACATCCTATGCGTGTTGGATAATGCTGACCTTGGTCACATCTGGGATGTCATCAACATCAGTGTAAGAGACAACATAATGGGAGAGACAATTGCAGACATAGCAAGGACAAAGAATCTAATATCTTGGAGTTTGGGGGCGGGGCCTGGGGGGGAATTTTCTATGCAAAATTAAAATTCATCTTGGACAGCAGCTATGATTAATGAGTTAATATTTAGGAGAGAAATTGGAATGTGAGGAGGTGTCCTTGTCATGTTGATAAGAGCTGCGAAGCAGCCCGGGGCCTTCACTTTCACCACACTTCACTCTCCTGAAATCAATAACAAGAACATCAGCAGCGTCTCTCTGTCTTTCTCACTCTCACTCACACTGACATCATTACTAAGTACTGTTAGCAGTATGCCTCACCTGATGTACTATAAATACTTGAACTAAAGGCAATTTGGCATCAGTCTGCTGTGAGAGGGCAGTCTAAGAGAATACTGACAATTCCCACCCTCTTATGGTAATACACCAAGTCTCTGCTACTGCATCTTTCCCATTAGACTTTGTGGTTGGTAATGATTAAGAGCTTTCATGATCATTTTTGGGTTATTGTATGCACAGGAAATGAGGAAAGAGAGAGACGGGAAACAAGATGCAAATGTCGGTCCCCGGCCTGAGACATGACAGCACATGGTCAGTTCCATAGACCAGCAGATGCCTCTTCACGATAAATATTTAAATACTCTGTTTTTAATAATAGGAAGTAAAGGTAGTGTTAGCTAAAAGACTACACAGCTAGAAATGACTGAAATTTAGGACATTTTTACAAGTTCTAGGAATGAGAACCAACATGTGATTTGTTGACTTTGAACACTGCCTATGTAACCTAACCCTAAACTTCGCTGTAGAATTAACAGGATTCTGTCCATTTGCAGCGCCTCACTGGCTCACTCGAATAATACTCGCTTATTTGTTGTTGTGGTGAGAAAACCTTAAGCCAGTTTCATTTCACAGTGTCAGCAAACGTGTGATCAGCAGCTGGATGTTTGATCTGGATAAGGAAAAACAATGCCACAGCACGCGTTGCTACTGGAACACGAATTGGCTCGCAGTGTGATCCGATCTTAGCCGGGTGTACAAACCGGCCATCTCTCTGCAGGGGAAAAAGAAAGTAGGGCCCGTACAGCAGCATCAATCTGGGAGACTCTCAAGGGGCTGTAATTTAAATCCTTCATTTCTTATTAGTGTTGAAAGCCCATTGACACTTGGTCCTTTCATAATCTTTAATGTACCCTCTTATCAAGAATCTAATCTTAAACCAAATTCACATATTGTTAGTGTCTCACCATCTTTCAAGTAAGATATATTTCAATGTGACTGATATAGAAATGGTACTGTGGTACTTAAAGGGAAAAAATAACATGTTTTTAAGACAGCCTTTATATGTAACTCCATTAATCACTCTGTCTAATGGTTGGAGATCCACCCCGAATGTTTCTGCCCAGAAAAAAAAGTCTGTGCATTATTTACTAATTTTGTCACTTCCCCTCAACGTCCGAGCGCTGCTGTCAGTGCTGCTTGCAGACAACATCCCTGCAATATTGCATGAATTCTGTCAGCGGTCAAAGCAGGCGGGTTACTTCGAAAAAATGCTAAATCCAGAGATGGGAAGTTATGTGTACATAACAGAAAACAAATCGAACATGCACGACATCAAAGAGTCTCTGCAGGGCAGGTCAAAAGACGTTTTTTGGGATTGATTTCGAGGAGGCTGTTGTGCGTAGGCTGGACATTGTTTACCAGACTGCAGTCACTAACTAGCTTCGCTTCTCATCATACAAATCAACCTTGCTGTCTCAGTTCGTTTACAGAGTCAGTGCTGATGTTGAGGAGCTGCCTGGATTCATCAAGGATGTTGGAGCTGACCACTCTAAACTGGAGTTTTCATCAATTGCTGTAATACAATTATAGAAGAGGAGGTGAAGTTCAGTGGACAGGGGGCATGTTTGTTTACAAGTACTTCTGAATAGAAAGAGGCTGCATTACAGGGAACAGACTGCACACATTCTAGTGTATTTATATTCAGAGCACGCTAATCCATTCAAACTCATATGCCAGCCAACTCACCAGCTGTTTGAAAGCACAGGACTTTGAGAAATACCCCGAAAATGTTGTCCTACATCTGACTGACTTTAGTCTATGAGTTTTAAGAATATCTGAAAGTGTTCCCCTCCGTATCAAGTCACAATCCAGCTAAACCTGCTTGCCTAGTCAGGCGCTTTACTGATGCATCCTCTCATTTAAAACAGGCTGGACTCACCTACTGCGGGCCGTGACATATCTGCCTTTATTAGAGCTGTGGTGAGCAAATATCGAACCTGCATTAACTTGCCTCTTGGGGTCAGCGTGATAATCTGTAAAACACCACAGTCATTATCACCTTTTACAGTTGGCTGCAGACACAGAGCAACATTGGCATTCAGCTGGAGTCAGGTTTGTGTAAATCCACTATGCACTCCCCTCTTAGCTCTGTTTTGGTCTCCACCAGCTTCTGGGGGAAACATCTGGCTTTGTAGCTGCTAGGTGGTCTCTTCTAAACAAGAAATAAAAACAGCATAGATTGTAACAATGAGTCAATATATTGATTGGTATTTTTTTATGTTGAAATGTAAAAAATCTTTATTTATAGAGGCATTCCAATATTGTAGTATTGCACTTCCATAAAGTCAGGGGACTTGTGGAAGAAATATATTAAAGAGCTGTCAAACTACCTAGTGTATGGGCCAGGTTACAAAAACTCTGGATACTACAATTCCCATGATGCAATTTGACATGCCCCCAGAGCTCATCAGGCTTGCATCATACTCAAATTACCCCTCTTCAAATTAAATTAATTAAATGAATAAGACTCACAGTCATATTGTGCACATTAAACAGCAATACATAGCTTTGTCAGCTAAACAATGACATTTTCTGAACTGCCCAAGATCGAACATATTCAGTCTTAATCTTTGAATTGCATTACATCGCAGATAATCCCAGTAGGTATACACCATTTTGTAACATGAAGCAGGAATCCTCACTCTAACAGCTTTCTCCACGAGAGCCCACGTTTTGATATCTCCTCTGTGCTGGCAGCCTGCTTTTCATCCATGTGGCCTGTTCCTGGCAGAGGACATTCTTCCATGCAGGGCTGCTGGACCAGCACCTAAATTATCCAATTAGACTCTAGGGCAAGACTGTCTGCAGGCCACTGTGTGGCTCACAGAGAGGCCTAATCACATCAGCCATACAGAGTCCTCCTAATATATTGAATTTCTGTTAGAGGTGATGTGCTAATGTCAGCACTGAGTCACCTCGTGGGGCTAACACACACACACACACACACACACACACACACACACACACACACACACACACACACACACATGCAACCAAACCCAGTATGTAGTCTGTATTTTTGTCCATGAAGATATGAGGCCAGTAGCTGTGTGAGGTTGTGATTGTTAAATATTATTGCTGATCTGCAGCCCTTATTACCTTTTTTGTTGTTAAGCTTGTTGCTGTTGTTGGGGTTTTGTATAGACAGACAGCAAATGAAAGGAAAAACCTGACTAAATGGAAACATAACAAATGCAGTCTTCCTTACAGCTCATAAGGGGTTCACTGAATGCTTTGATGATTTCATTGGGTATGAAAATCATGTGAATCACACACTATGGCCTTCACAGTCACCACATCTCAACCCAACTGATCACCAATGGGAGATTTTGGAGTGACGTGTTAGACGGCCCTCTCCAACACCATCGTCAAAGCACCAAATGAAGAGTGCTGTCCATCCCTCCAGTAGAGTTCAACACACTCAGAGTATCTATGATAAAACACTGAGGCTGTTATGCTGCAGTTACACTTTCTTGTTACACTTTATGTTGGTTTTTCCTTGAATTTGTCACCCCATTGCATTGAATTCTGATTTTGAACCAAATATCTGCAGAGGTTAGCTCTCATGTTCACTGCACCTGGCTGCATTGTGTTCCAGTTGTTCCATATAATCACAGCAGAATACTCCCAGAAATCTTTGCACCAGAGGACCTGATGCGCTCCCATGACGTCAGTTATACTCTAAAGTTAGACTGAAATGGAATTCTTTGAGTCAGACCCATACAACAACATTTACATAAATAACCAGCTCATTGCCTTTTACTTTTTTTTTTTTGTTAAGTCTATTTGAGACCTGAATTCAGTCTAAAGATTTCCCAGAGCTTAATTTTTAAAAAGCAGCGTGATGATAGACATTTCAAGTGCTTGCTATTGTCAGTGCCTGACAAATGAATTTGGATTCCATGGCCGGAGTACAAGTTTGAGTCAAAACCTGCGTGCTGCTCAATCATGTCGATGTAAATTCAAGTCAATCAAGTGGATGTAAATGTGGGCGAGGAGAATTTAATTCTGTACCCTGTCCCTGCCTGTTGTTAATTCACAGCACATGGTTTCTTTTTCATCAATTTGACATATTTGCTTAATTTTCTCTGTGCACTGAAGCAGAGTAATGTACGGCCTGTGTGTCAGCAGCCCAGTCAAATGGAGTTTTTCTGTCTAATTGCGAGAGGTGTGCGCCGGGAAAAGGGGAAAAAAAAACAAATGTTAATGATAAAGTGAATTATTATAATGATAAGAAAAGCTTTTGGTCAAAATCCTCTCAAAAATAGATTGAATTAAATGATTTAAATTATGAGAAAGTCAAAATCTTGACTTAGAATCTCAAAACTTAATCATTATTTTTATTGGGGAGTAAAGAGCTTCCACATTGCCTTTTCTGAACACACATAGAAACCTTCAGAGTTGCAAACATTGAACTATTTCCAATGACTTGTGGAGGTTTTTCTATCCTTTCTCAAATGCCCCACAACATTATGTCCAAACCACAAATCAAGATTTCTCTTTAACAGACCGCAGACATTTTAACTTGTCATAGCTGGAAAGCACAGGTGAAATTAATGAGGGCTCCATTCGATTTAAGTGTCTCAGTGAGCCATGCTGGTGGGCCAACATGCACGACGGGAAACTGGTAACCCTAAATGGAATGCAGCCATTATTAGAGGCGTTGCGTTATTACATAAAGCCTACACCTGTGTTATTTTCTACTATGATATGATCTTCTGTCAGTTGTCGGCAGGTGTGATGGGTTGTTACTATGGAAACATCATTTATCATTCATCATTTTTCAGGCTTTGTGTTTGTTAAATGCTCTAACGAAAAAAAGTGGAGGTTACCATGTTTGTAAGCACCCATTTCCCAGCATCCATCAGCGCCACATCATGCAGGCTCGTGCACTAACGTTTTTTTTATTTTTATTATATTATATAGTATACAATAAGTATTATTATTGTTTTTATATTATTAAATTACGGGTATTATTAAATAAAAAAACACATGTAGGTTATTTATAAATTAGCTGCTAATTATGTTATGTTATAGTACCATTTTACCAGTTTACTAATAGTCGGCTTTCTTTATCACTATTATTAATAATGATTATGGTGATAATAATAATAAAACATCTTTGGGGCTGTTAGCAGTGTGTAGGGATAATGTGTCCAGGCAGAGACCCGCAGCACGCCGCCTCACAGCCTCCTCATCACCGCGTTCACTTCGCTCCCTGCGCCTTCGCCTGCAACCGGCGGAGATGTAAAGTGGACTGAATAGCCGGTGTAACGTGGGATTTCAAACGCTTCGCTTTCTCCTGCTTCTTCTTTTTTTTTTTTGTTTTGCCGGGGCTCTCTCTATATTCACCGAATCGCTTCTCTGTGTGTATGCGCGTGTGCCTGTCTCTTCTGTTTGTGCGCGTGTGCGTGTGTGTATGTGTGTGTTTTTCTCCTGTGCAGCTCCTCACTGCTGGGATCCTGGTCTGCCAGGGGCTGCAAAGCCGTGCTAGTCGACTCATTCAGAACCAAATGCGTGTGTGACAGACTGTCCACCTTCGCCATTTTAGCACGGCTAAATCCCGAAATGGTAAGTCCGACAACCTCCCTTGGCTTCGTTGACGTTAAAGGTATCGGGGACGGTGTGTTTTTGTGGGGTTTTATGTGAATGCATCAGCTGTTTTTTTTTTTTCTCCAAAGGGCGTCATTGTCTTACATATCAACAGATCCTCCCTCTCTCTCTCCCCCTCCTTCCCTCTATCCGTCTCGACATGCCAAAGCCATGCTGCAAAAGGTTATTATAGTCTTATTAATATTAGGGATTTTTTGGCGGGGGGGTGTTGAGGGGGTCTTTATTCACTTTGCACCAAGAAGGAGGCTGTTTGTGTTATGTGACATGTACACAGGAAGGACAGCACTGTGCCAACCTGTGCATTAAGATGGTGGTGATGAGATGTAGGCTGATGTACATGGTGAGTGGGATTTAAGAACATGTTAGCAGATGATAACACCTGCAGGCACCCCCACACCAAACAATTGCTCATATTAACATATTTTAACATATTAGACTGTCAGTGGCGTCTCCATGGTTACCAGGCCCCATGGAAAGAGGTGCTGCATGCCAGTCCAAAAAATCTGAATCTGAGTTCCCTTGCACGGTGGCTGCAGCTGGACACAGCCAGCCTGCAGTGTGTGTGAAAATCACAGCACTATCCCAGTGACTCAAACGTGCCCCAGTTTCTTTGGGGAAAGGGCAGTGTCTTTGTGGTGAATTTTCATTCAGTGAGATTAGTTATTATTAGACTGGAAATTGCCTCGGAAGCAGTTTGTTCACTAGTTGCCCTGGTAACAGCATGGGCACAGAGGCTTTCTTAAAGACACAGGAGGCAGCGTGCTGTTGATCCTGCTCCACGCACGGCCTAGGAAGGGTTACACTGAGGATGTAAGACAGACCACTTGCTCTTTGTTCAACATGGTGTGGATATTTGACATTATTTTTGAGATTCCGCAGGTTTCATGATTAGTCTCAGTCCGACAGATGCAAAATGAATCAGCAGATCAATCAAAAACGAAAACACACCTTCATCCTAACATAATTCTCCATCCCAGAACTAGCGGTCAGTTCAGTTCTCTGGGCCTGGCCTTAGCTGAGGCTGAGTGATAGGCAGGGGGTGGGGGGGACACTGAGCAGTTTTACAAGCATCACTGACAGCAGCAGGAGAATCAGTCGCTGCTAATATGGAGCAAAACAAGATATGTGCCTGATGCAAAGACAGCATAACAACAAACAGTCCCTGGTGAGCCAGTTCCAGTAATGTTTCATTTAAATTTTAGAATGTAACTGTGGTGGACAGTCGACTGATATCTGAATTTTCATAGACCAAGGACTTGGAATGAAATACTTTATCAAGGAAGTCAGGTTAATAGATAGAAACAAGTTAGTTGGCGCACTAAGCTAAACACAAATTCAGGAATATAGCCCATGTTTGTTTAGGGAGACAAGGGAGGTAGTAATGCAGGCAAGACCCTCGTCATTTCATTTAGTGATGCTGACTCTCAAAGACATTTGCTTGGGCTGCGACTAAAGATTATTTTCATTTTTGATTAATCTGTTAATTACTTGAAATTCTCAGTCACAGATATTTATGGTTGTGTGAGGATGGCTCCCACATTTTTGGTGATCCCCTGGATTTTAGTCTAGGGCCACCAGCAGGTCAAAGCTGTATCTGAGTCTATCATCTACTACATGGATTAGCACACTGGTTTGTATGGAGACTGATGGTTTCCGACTGGGAGAGCTTCTTTAGCGGCATTCGTGGTTTTAAATGGAATGTCTTGACAACCACTGAATGGATTGCCACAGTGTTTGGTCAAGATATTTGTGATCCCCTGTGGATTCTGGCTTGATCCCTTAACTTATTCTCTAGCATCATGATCAGTTGGTTCAGTTAGCAAATGTTAGCATACTCACATGCTAAACTAAGATGGTGAATATGCTAAACGTCAAATCAGCTATAAGACATCCACTTGTCATTGTGAGGAATTGCTGTAATGGCATTAGCATTTAGCTAACGACTGCTGTGCCCACAGTAAGTACACAGTAAGGCTACATCTTCACAGAGAAGGTACCAGACTCATAATGAACACCAGCTAATGATGATCAGAGATCCGATAACGGGCCGGCCTCAGTTGGCTGTGTCCCCTGCAGCCTGCCTCCACCTCCTCCACAGCTCCGTTGCAGCCTGGAGGCCTCACTCGCCCTCGGAAGATAAGCTGTGGTGCCTCCTTTTGCCAGAAATTAAGGAAAAAGCAACTCCTTTCCTTTCTCTGCTGTCCCTGTCCCCATTTGTGTTATTATTTTGTGAGACAGCCATAGCTACCGTGCTAATTATCCTTTCTGCAACACATAGTGGCTTCTAAAGGGCCCAGCCGCTCTGTCTGCAGCTAGCCTCCTACAGCCCGAGCATGATAAACACCCCAACCTCTTTTTTCCCTCTCTGTCTTTCCCTCCGCTCCTCTCTTCCGCTCTTCTCTACCCTTCTCTTAGTCATTTCATCACACCATTTTTCATGCTCTGATGCTGCATTATATTGTAGCTTTCCCTGTGCTTACTACATCATTTACTCCACCTCTCATGTCCATTTTGTTCAGTCCAACTTTGCTGCAGGCTTTTGGGAGGAAAAACAGAGAATGTTTGAATGCACTGCAGTTAAAGGCAGACCCCCAAACCTTAAGCCCAGTTTACTGCTACTGCAGACCTGTGTGTGTAGAGGGTGAAGAGAATGAATGAACGTGCTTGTGCTTGTATCATTTTGGATGTTGTAAGCCTTTTATTCAGTTTGAATGTGCTGTCAGAAGCCTGTAGATGCAGTGCCGTACCTCTTTGACCAATTAGCTCTGAAGTCTGCAGAGCTTCAGTACACTGGAGTGTCAGAATACTCCGAGTTCAGGATGTATACATTTGTATTTCATCTAATAATAAAAATAATGGCTTTATTTGTATAGCACATTTCAGTACAGATAACAAACTGCTTTACAGCAATCAATGTAAAACATAGACAAGTCAAATAATAATAAGTATCAGACGCTGGTATGTAACAAAGAACATATGAAACATAAAACTAAAAAAATTTAACTGAAAATAAATTACACACAGTGATTTATAACAAATAGGTCCTAATAGGCAAGTCCTGCTACTCAGCAGCCATCTTGGTAACAGCTCCGGGCAGTTATGTCAGACTAACAAGATCAGGCCCCTATCTAAATGAATGGAGAGAGAACCATAACCGGGACATTAAAACTGCACCTCACCAGTAAAATCTGATAAAATCCACTGAAGAAGATTTAGCCCCAAAATAAGGTTTAACAAGCCCCCCCAACACACACACAGGTAATACTTCTACTACGCATGTGCAAGGTTTTTACAACACAGGTGACATGTAGCCATGAGCTCATCCAACCGGAGCTCCAGAACAAATGCTATGTTAACTGACATTATGAATGAATGCTGTCAGTGTAAACCATATAAACCATATAGACTTTAGCAGGCACCCAGTTTTTTTTCGGACACATATTGCAAGTACTGCATATCAAATCTGGTGCCTTGTCACACAGGCGCGGTCGAACTATGGAGGTAACTAAGTTTGTAACTTACATCGTACGAACCATCGTTAAGCGACGCAGGTGTTCCCCCAAAACCATAGTTCTGATGAACGTTTGCAACCACTGTCGTTAAGTTGCATAGTTCGAACTACAGCTCCTGACCTGCGGTTGGAGGCTCAGTTCCTGGTGACTATGTGACTACACAGTGTTAGGAGGTGGATGTAATGTGTTTTAAGCAGGGAATGTTGGATAATCCTGCTGTACAAAGATTTTTATTTTAATGTAGTTGTAAAAGTACTTTTAAATGTATTATTCATGGGCAGTGTTGCCCTCATTCAGTACTAAGTAACTTAGTGTAGACAATCTACAAACAGCGGGTGTCTTTCTCACAGATTATCCATCTGTTCACAATAACTTGATTATTATTAGTCACCCAGTACAAAGGTTAAAGGCCAGACAGAGATTGTAAAGACATAACTTTTAATATTACCTTCATGTATAGCCGACGTTTCTAGACCTCTGAGGAAGATGGGTGTTCTCTAGTCTTCATTACTAACATAAATATAAAAAGGGACAGCATAAGATTCATTAAAGCACTGTAATGAATAATTCCCTGAGAGCTTGCGTTGCCATTATTACAAAGATAAATAGGACAACTCACAGGATTCAAACCCTTGTCTTTCTCAGTGGAGAACATTCACAAGCTCAGCCACTTATCACACTGAGCTATTCTCAACACATTGGTATCGTATTGGTATCACATCTATGATATCTAGGGTAGTCATACTTACAATGTGGCTCTGCTGAAATGTAATTTTAAACAAATGTCCAATGAGAGTAAAAGTACATGTTTACAGGTAAATATACACTGTTGTTTAATTTCAAAGGCATATTGTGTTGTAGAACAGATGTCATGGTTATGTGCCTGAATGATGTGTTCAGAGTTGTCAGTTTAAGCTGTCCAACAAAAAAAGAACAGTTTCATATTTCATGAAATATGCTTATTGGTTTTCTTGTTGAAAGTTAGATGAGAAGAATGATTCAGCTCTCATGTCTGAGTGGTAGTGTAGCTGGAGCAGTCGGTTAGATTGACACAAATACTGGAAACACGGGGAAAACAGCTGGCCTTGCTCTGTCCAAAGGTTCCACCTAGCAGCACCTCTAAATCTCACTTATTAATACTTTATGACTCTTTAGTTTAATCCATATAAAAACTGAAGCGTAAAAAGAGAAAAGACAAGTTGTGGTTTTGCTGGGAGTTTGGTGCGGAACTCTTTCTTCTTGGAGTCCCTATTTGCTAATTGCCTGGCAAACTCAAGATGAACAGGACTTCAGGAAGCTGCACACTGTCAGTGTGGCCAGCTGCTGTTCATTAAAAAGTTGTCCCAGCATGTAACTCCAACAACTGATTAAACCAGATACAATTTAGTTTCAATTGTTTTCATTATTAATGAATTTGCTGGATATTTTCTCCTTTTGTAGTAAAAAAATAGACCCATCAGAAATCTTCAGTGCTCAGTGTGATGTCTGCAAATTGGTTGTTTTGTTCACTTCAAAAAAGATTTTCCATTTACAATAATTATTAACAGCACATTCATAAATGAGAAAGTGAAAGCAGTAAGTATTTGGCATTTTTGCTTGAATGAAATGACAATCACTTATAAATATAGTTGCCTCTAATATCTCTAGCTCTAATATCAGGTATCTTTAAATGAATATGCTAGTTCACATTGAGCTGCTTGACATGGTTAATAGGTCTGCACGATATAAGGAAAATCTGCAATTTGCCATAACGTCCTTCAACATTGCCATGCAGATATGAATTGTGATAAATATTTAATTGTGCATATTGGCCTTACAGACCCTGTCAGTCTGGGTATCTTTATATTATGAATTTTAATTCTAGAGCAGCAACAGTAATGTTTACAACAGCAAAATCCATATATGTAAACTTAATGATCATCAAGAAATCTAAACTAGAGGGGGGTTGTGCCAAATTTTGTATGCCTGCTGAAAATTGCATGAAAACGCATTAAAGTTCTGCTTTTAGACGCTATACTATGCTTTGTGAGGTTCATCAGTAGTGATAAATGATCTGCATATATTTAACATATTGTTAACATATTATTGCACCTAGTAAAAGTAGGCTGCCATTTCTGGAGATTCAGCAAAAACATGTGGCGTTAACCACGTTTAAACAAGGTGAACAGCAGAGTGTCTGAAAAGGACCTTTAATGAGTGAATGCATAATTCGGCAAAACAAATGCTGTAGGCTACCTGCTGAGATTTGCATCCACATCTTTTTCTCAGTGTAAAAGAGTGTTACCTCCCGCAAGGTGAATGCAATTCATGGCAGGCACGCAGAATTTGTGTCTTGACTTGACAGCGCTGTTTTTATTCCCCTATCTATCAAGTCGGCAAAAGTCAGCCCCCAGGTAACTATTAGCTGTTATTTGCTGTTAGCTGACCTAGCACACTGTGCTTGTATAAAACACAGCAGACTGAATGTAGTTTTCTACACGTTTACATGTGTATGCTTGTTGAACAGGTGTATTGTTAAAGGCGTGGCTCTGCTCTGCTGGCCCGCTGACTTCTGTCCGTCTGCGTGTGCAGGAGCTCAGCCCCGACACAGAGAGAGAGGAGGAGAGGCTGCAGCGTCATAACAAATAATACGGTCTTAAGCGTCAGGCAGTCTGTCGCTGTGTGTTTATTGGACATAATTCATATTACGATGACAATGAAAATATGATTTATTGTTCAGCACTAGTAGATAACAACAGATTGACTGATAAGATTTGCAAAAAAACCCCCACTTACTAGGAAGCAAGAATGATTTTCTTTGATTAGTATTTTTTGATTAATGCTTCCTTTCCATTTTCATATCCATTCTGTGTACTTCATAATAGTGTAACTTGTTTAAACAGCTTCATCTTATAGATTTCTGAAGGAAACGACATCCCGTGGACCTCCTCAGTGGGGGGGGGAGCTGGAGCATCTCTGTCTCTGCTCATGTGGAATAATGCAGTCTGGTCACTTTGTTTTGGATGGTAGCGCTCTCGACTGGATGCTGTGTGAGACTTCCAGCCGAGCTCTGTCATTGGCTGAGGAGGAAGTAAAACTTTGTCTGTCTCAGCAGACGCCTTTCCGTTCCACTGCATTCGTAATCTTTTTCTCCCCCCTTTGCTTTTAGAGAAGGAACTCACTGCAGTGCAGATTAATCAGAGGGATTTAATTAACTTGGCCCCGGCACACACATCAAACCTGGAGACAAGACAGGCTATAAACTCAGCCAATTATCTCCTGCAGGAAGGGGGGTGGGTGAAACCCCTCATGTCCAACCACCATCCACCCCTCCCACCACCAACCGCAGAGCTTATTTCATTAAACTGTCCCCTCACCTCACCTTAACGCTCTTTACCTGGCCATAAAGCCACACACTAGCATTAGGGATAGACTGTGGTTTGAAGCCACATTAAGTTTGGTTGATTGCTCATGTAACTAACTTGAGTATCAGTGGCCTCAGTGATTTCTTGCTTTTCTTTTTACTGGCTGTAGGGATGGCAAAATCTGACAATCGACCCCTTTGGTCCAGGCTGAAATATCAACACCTATTAGATGGAATAACATGACAGTTTGGTTCAGACATTCCTGGTCTCCAGAGGATGAATCTCACTGACTTTGGTGATCCCCTAATTTTTCCTCTTTGCGCCTCCACGCGCTTGACATTTAGTTTTGAATTGAAATATCTCAACAACTATTGGATGGATTGCTTAATACACACATTCATGGTCCCCAGATGAGGAATTGTAGTAACTTTGGTCCCTGACCTTCCATCAGGGCCAAATCAAAATTTTCATTTGTTATTTTGGTTTATGCCCAAATATCTGCAAAACTAATGACATTCTCGTCAGCCTCATTCGTGCTTTGTGTTTCATGCTAATTGACAAGTGATAGCATCCTGACATGCTTGTTTAAATTGGTGAACATCATACCTGTATCACCTGTATCTTCTAACGCAGTGCTGTTGTTGGTATCAAAGATCTTTGACTTCTTGTTTTCCTTTCTCCAACATGCTCGGTGTGTACCTTTGCTTCCCTGTCCTTTATATTTTTGCATCCTACATCCCACTTTAATTTTCTGTGATTGATTAGTTACTTATCTTCTCTGCAAAGCCCTTAGAGAGTTTATTGGGATCAAGAGCTACATAAATACATTAACTGGAACTTTTAAATGTGACTGTTGTAATGAAGGAAATGAGTTGGGGGGGAAAAAAAGAGAAAAGGTTTTAATTACGGTGCCTATATTTAGAGATCAATATTGGCAAACTGAAATAGCAGCAAGCAGCACGGGCATAAACACACAGCCTTATCCAGCTCTCGTGCACCCTGCTGCAGCTGCCACGTTACAGGGTAGTCATGGCAACCAAGGCAGTGTCTGCTGTAGCATGGGGATGGTGTTTTGCTGTTAGTTTAGGGAAAGGGATAGGGAAGAATGTCAGTCCTATGTCATGTGCATGTTTGTATTGTCAAGGCGCGCATCGCCGGGTGTGTGTGCTTGCGTGTGTGCGTGCGTTTCTGCTGATTTAAGGTATTGTGGTTTATTCATGATTCACCTTGAAGTCACCTTGCTCTGCGCCCGATACCAGTACGTACACTGTGTATGTGTGAGCAGTATTCCCCACGTTCTTTTATTCTTGTCAGGGTAGAAAAGCCTCTCACTGAAAGCTATACCAGGGAAATTCTTTTAGCTGAGTTCACAGCTCCCTAAGGCAGCGCCGGATTTCCTCTGGTGTGTGTCAGGGTGTGTGAAGTCATCCCTCTAACCTTTACAACTCCACTTACCACCATAAACACTCTTCTGTACAGCCAGCCAACTGGGGCTGCCCACGTAAACTCACTAACTCCACTCATCCATCTGCAAGTCTCTAGTCAAATCATCAGTCTCTCAAGTGGAATTTTCTATACCGGCCGTGTTATTGTCCACAGAACTATACATAATAAAAGCCCGAGCTAAACACATAATGAGTCCACAGTACGCTAGCTGAGCCGCTCCTCACACTATTTACCATGTGTCTTTGGTGTTTTTACTTACATCCAGTGCTTTAACTTCTCACCTTGCTGCATTGAGATAGAAGTAAACTATCTCTACACCATGCTGATTGTGGTTACAAATGCAGCAGAGTACACTTCTGACCACACCCACCCCCACCCATCATTGATGCTGGATGTGTTCGCTTTGCACCAGATGGGGTGGTGAAACGCTGATTATTCAACATGGTGATAGGTTGCTCTTAAAGCAACTCATGGAAATAAGATGTGCATGTAGATGTGCTCCGTGTCTGGATATCTAGATAATGAGGTGAGCATGCGGACTTTGGTACAAAAGTGCGCGTGCATTCTGCAATTTTGCACTTGTAATTGTAGTAGCTGTTATCGGTGGTTGTCTAAGGATTATTGCGTAGATGACAACAGGTGCAAACGCAACAGAGGAGGCAGTATTTAAATCAGAGGTTTGTGTGTTTTAATGGTTTCCGTCAGAGTCAGAAGGGAAGGCAGCCGCTACCTAAAAAACCTTGGCCTGTTTCGTTCAGTGTGTCCCGAGTATGTGGACATCGTCTGTATCTGCCCATCCTGCCTGAGATTGCACTACTACGTACTTGGGACTACGCACTAAGTAGTTGGGACAGCACGCCTCAAAAAAAGCTTTGGGAAACGCCAGCAGAAACAGTTACAGTACGCTGGAATGACCCAGATGTGACGTCAGGGGGAGCCAGGGAATAAGACACGAACTCCCCTAAAACCATGATTTGTGACGTTTTGGGGGGTATCTTAAATATTGACCGTATGCTTTTTGTCATTAATTTCTATATTTCTTTATCATCATGCCCTGTCGCTCCGCGATCTCCTGTCCCTTTACACACCAGCACACCATTCCCTCTCCGATACCTACAATGGGTTGTGTCGCTATTACGACGGGCGAGCTTGTGAACAGTTGGTAATCGTTCCCTCTGGCTGGATGAATTTTACGCGTGATCCATGCACTACTGCAGCTGGGGGATCGCTGCACTTTCTAAATTCTTCAATCTCACAGAGAAAAGAGGTCAGGTATGGTTTGCACCACTGCGTGAAGAAATGTTGAGTTGCAAGAAGTTTGGGCATGGAAGGTATTTCGTGATTCTGTCTTTGCTCCAAATCAGCCCTTTGGTCAGCCTACAGCTCCAATATGGCATGGCTGGAGAGGCGAAATGTGCGCGTTACATGTTCTTCAGTAATGCCAAAAATATTGACACGAATGGAAAAAACCCTTTCTCTACATTTTCTTTCGTTACGGCTGTGTCACCTTCTCGCAACGATAACAGCAGCAATCTCTGCGCCACACTTAGCGATTTGCACCTTCCTTTCAAACGTATTAAACACAGATGCTGTTGCACTCACATGAAATTGCTTGTAGGCTTGTCAGATGACATTGCGTGTAGTAAATAGATGTATTTGCATGTTGCCCTCCCATTGCTTTGCACAATAAAACTGAAACACCCCAAATTGCATAATCGTTAAGGCAAAAGTAGTAAATGAACAACAGGTGCTATCTTGCACTTTTTAAAAATGCCATTCTCCGTGCACACTGCAAGTAGATCAGCTTACATGTTAATTTGCTGGCGATAGCACATTTGCACGCGTTGTTACTCATCCAAACCTTTAGTAAATCTGACCCTTTGTGTTTACACCTGGCATTAATAAGCATTGTTGTTTCACACATTATGATTGGACCTCGTTGTGCAAAATATTATGCTGTCCAATACTAATGAAAATATATTATTTATATTAATATATTAAAACATATTTTTGAGGTTAGCAAGTAAACCCTTGTTTTTGCAGTTTGATAAAAATGTTTTAAGCTTGTGCTACGAGCGTCTGAGAACTTTGACCTGCTGAAAAGCATCAGAGAGACTGAAGTGATGGTAAGGAACATGTAGTCTACTGCATTTGAACCATGAATGACCCAGTTAGGAGGTGAGCTTTCAACAAATCGAGCCAACAGGGACTTTTTCTGCTTTTGTATTCATGTGCTGACAGCTCCTGTCAAAGCCTATACACACCACAGATCTGCAAGACCAGGCTAAAGTTTCTCTCCGACTTTGTTTGCCGTGATGGTTTTGAGCGATTTCTTTTCATCACACAGTTGAAGTGGATGCTGTGACACTGTGTGTCTAATTAGATGATATTCTGAGCCCAAACTTGATCTGAATTCAAGCGTCCGATGAATCGCGATTGCGCCATACAGTTTAGAGACATGACCACAGCACTTTTTCACATTCTGTGTTCTCTTGCTTTGTATTTTTCAGAACATGGATAAGACACAGCTCCCCTCTGTGACGCTGATCGTAGGCTGTGGAGTGTCTTCACTGACATTGCTGCTACTCATCATCATCTATGTGTCTGTCTGGAGGTAAGATACAGCATCTTGATGTGGAAACATTTGAGCTGTGATTAATGCAAGGTAACATCAGAACAGTTTCAGTAGTTAACCTGGTGAGAACACCCTTGAGTCAGTAGATTCCTTCTTGTTGTCTAATCAGAAACAGTCAGTGATTTAGATTTTTTTTCTGTAATTGTTTGATTGTTTATTTGATAAATAAAAAAACACATGAAGGAAATATAAAAAGTATGTGTGAGGCTGTGGTAGAAGCCTGTAATGGCTAAATATTTTGGTCAGTACATTTTTTGAGTTCACCATCCACTAGCAAGCAGACCAAAGTGAAGTTTTGACCTTGCTGCTGGTCACTGTGGGTTAATAGATGTCGACTCAGACATTTTCAGAGTGGAACAGCATGTGGCAACTGTTACTGTACTGCTACTACTGTGTGTATAACGGGTATTAATTGACAGAAATGAAAATGTGCGATGGAGTTGAGGTTGGGGACATAATCTTGCTACAATGGTTGTCAGCCACCGAGCTACATGCATGAAAAATAATGACACGAAATTGGTGCATTGACATCGATGCGGCTGCACGGGTTGCTCTGAGTTGTGTTGCAGAAATCTGTGCGTTGAAGCTGCGAACTTAATGCTAACATTAAACGTTAGTTAGCAAACATGGTGTTAAAGATTGTTTGTCCATGAGGTAAACAATACTGTGAGGTGTTTTATCCTGAGAGGGATTTTTGATTTCTATATGTATGTATACATTTTTGAGCAGTATGAAATTAGACTCGGGCTGTCCCTTCCTAAGGATTTACATAGTGGAATCAGAATTGTCAAGTTTTGCCTATAGTCGATTGCGTGTGCGCGCACACAAGGGGGAGGACCGTGTTACACACAATACGTAGCTCCGCTTTAATCTTGAGAAGCTGCAGAGCTGCAGTCTCTATTTATTAGTCAGTGTAACTCACACTTTACATTTCCAGCTAAACTGAAGCCCACTGTTGACCCTTTTCTCTCTGCTAGCTATTCACCTGCACCAGTCTTGGGCAGAGTTTTGTGTGCATGCCGTCCAGCCAACAACTGCGTGCATGTCTTGGTTCCTGGTCTATTATACTGAAGGGTTAGGGTTACAATTTTGGATTCATTCACGCACTTTAAAAACCTTTATTAAAAGCTTCTTTCTGTTCACATTTTTCTTTACAGCATTATATGATGATATTTATTTTGTAATAAGCTGTACATTAACTTATTGGAAGAAAACTGGTAGTTCTATCAGACGTTGAGCCCCCCCATATCACCAAAACATCTCCAAACCTCGAATCCGGCTCTGCCCATCTAAGCATCCAAACCTCGACTGTTCGGTGTCAGCCCTGGTTTAGACAGGACAAAGCACTTTACAATTTTTACCCATTCACACATTGGTGGCGGCAAAGCTGCCTTTCAAGGTGCTGGCCTGCACATCAGGGCCAACTCGACACGTGGACAGGAGGAGCTGGGCCGACCTGAACTGCCAACCCGCTCTACCTCCTGAGCCACAGCTGCCAAATAGGAGAGAACATTTTAGCTGATTAAAACACGTTTCAATAACACCACGTACGCCTTGAGCCGAGGAAGGTGAGCGTTTTCAAATCAGACTGGAAAAAAACGACAGTGACACAGCTCGCGTCAAAGGAAGGGAAGCACTCGTTTATGGGGGGACACAATACTCTCTCTGATGTGGCTTGCAGCATGGCTAAACTTAAGTCGCGTGCAAGCTGTGGCTGCAAAGGGGAGCCTGGTTTATCATAATTAAATCAGTCATAGCATCTGGAGCAAGGCCGGAAACTGAACCCTGTGTGATCTTGGCTGTAGGTCTGCGGTGCTAGATTCATCTGTAGTAAGGGTTCAGTGAAAACCACAATCAGAGTCTGTTTCTTTATCTGTTTTTTTAAATCTCTGTGATTTTCCTGCAGGTACATTCGCTCTGAGCGCTCGGTCATCCTCATTAACTTCTGCCTCTCCATCATCTCCTCCAATGCCCTTATTCTCATTGGACAGACACAGACACGGAATAAGGTAACTACACCAAGACCAATGTGTTGTTCTGTGCATTAGCTTTAACTTGATGTTATGACCACAGTGATGCAGTTTGCCTGATGCATTAAAGAATCATCCTGCTCACTTGTCCTTTTCCTCTTGTTTCAGGTCTTATGCACCCTGATTGCTGCTTTTCTTCATTTCTTCTTCTTGTCCTCGTTCTGCTGGGTTCTGACGGAGGCGTGGCAGTCGTACATGGCGGTGACGGGCCGCCTCAGGAACCGTATCATTCGCAAGCGTTTCCTGTGTCTCGGCTGGGGTGGGCCTTCCGTCTGCTGTCCATCACGTCGTCCATCTGGTCGTTCTCATTTCTCCTGCGTTAATGTCCGTTTCTGTTTTCCTCCCAGGTCTCCCTGCACTAGTAGTGGCAATCTCTGTAGGATTCACCAAGGCAAAGGGATATGGAACACCAAGCTAGTAAGCATGCTTTTCAATAGATCCGCCATTGTATATTCCGCCCCCTCTTTAACTGTTTATGCAGGAATATTGGACGTGGTTGGGGGTTTGTGTGTGCAGCATAATTAACCTTTCTCTTTCTCTGTCTCATCAATCTTTGACCACCCTCATTCTTGTCATGCAAACGCTACGTCCCTCCTCTTTAAAACCCTTCATGTTTCATCCCCCTTCCCTGCCTCGTGCCTCCTTCATCTCCATTTCTTCTAATCATACCTTTCTACAACTGTTTTTTCCCCTGCTCCTCTCTCGCAGCTGCTGGCTGTCTCTGGAAGGAGGTCTTCTCTATGCATTTGTTGGACCTGCTGCAGCTGTTGTCTTGGTATTTCCTCTTTCCTCTTCCGTCCGTCTGTGTTGGTTTGCCTTTACGAACGTCTGCACTAATTCAAATTTTCACCATTAGCAATAGCTGCCATTATGTAACAGATCTCATACAGTCACTTTCCAAAAAAATAGCATATTTAGACTGAATATATCTTTGTGGGGATTTTCAATAATGCTGTAATAATAATAATAATAATAATAATAATAATAATAATAATAATAATAATGCAACAAATAAAAATACATGTAATTAAACAATATTAAACTGTGAAAAATAAACACACCAGATCTACCCAGCCTAATTGTAAATACAATTATCCAAAAAAAAATTGACCCTGGACACAGTAACAATAATGTGTAATAGTGGTGTTATGTATTAAAACATTAACATTAAAGCTGCTACCTCATTATTTTAGCTATTATTAATGTAGAATAATTGTTTATTGTCATGTAGTTAAATATATAACAGTTTATGTAAGTCTTTGTTATCTAATAGTTTTTCAGTATAAAAGTTAACAAATAAGAGCAGTGTCTTCTTTCCCCTGTTTACTTTTTCTGCTTCTTCCTTTCCTTCCCTGCCTCCTCCCGTCCTTCTTTACATCTCTCTTTCCATCCGTAGCTCTTCTTTTCCTGACTTACTTCCTAATTTCCTTCCCTTGGTCTTCCTTTACCTTGTTACCGTATCTCTTCATTCAGCACTTTGTTCTTTTCTTCCCTGCCGCCACCTTTCCTTGCTTACGTTCTCCTTTACTTCCTGCCTTTTCCTTTTCTTTATTTACTTTCCCTACTTACTTCTCTCCCCTCCTGTCTCCTCCTTTCCTCATTTACTATCTTTCCTTTTCCGGTCCTTTACATATCTCCTCTTTTCTTCTTAACCTCTTTTCCGAACGCTGTTATTAGTCAAGTTGTTTTAATCTTCTACTTGGATTAAAAACATAATTAGCTAACTTTAGCTCTGTGCTAAAGTGTTCAATAAGTATTTATTTATTTTAAAATGTCAGCGTTGAAGATTGGATTCTAATTTGCAAATGATAAGCGATCACTTAAGCACCTCATAGCAAAACACTGGCTTCCTCTTGGCTGGCAAATATTTGTTGAAATTAAAGGACACCACATCGGCCATCAAAATCACCATGTGCGCTCAAACGAACCCCAGGGGCCAAATGCATAAAACTGTGTAGATTTATGACAGAATATGGATGAACTGTTAATGAGAAGACCGATATCACGCGACACTGTTGTTTTCACAGCGCCCGTACTGCTCATTCATCACGTGCACCTGTAAACCATCATCAGCTGTGATATCTCATCCACCATTATTAAATGTCAGAAGGATGATCAACGATGAATTTCTAGAGCTCATATTGAAACAGACATCACAAAGTGCTTCACGATTCGGGATCAAATGAAAAGGTCATTAACAGGTAAATAATGGCTCAGACGTAAATTGAAAAACTGAATCATTCATAAAAAATAAGTGCTTTAAATTTATCAATGCAATGCAGACCACAAACATAAAGAGTGAAGCTGACAAGCAACCTGAACAAATAATGTTTTACTCTAAAGGTTACATCTCTCACCAGGCATGGTTTTTACATCTGGTCCCAGGTGACTACATCATACTGGTGTTTTAGGTGCTTTTGCTGTCTTTAGAAATAAGATAATGGTCTCCACTGCAGTTACATCTTTATTAGAATGAATATGGCACAGTTCCCTTTTCTTACAGCTGCCGTTTAAATTTGAAGTCTTGCATAAACCATAAAAATCATATGGAGACAAATTCACATTTAAATCGCCCTGATGGTCAATCTACATCTGTAGTATATCACAGACATAAACCCTGGCAGTACACACGCTGCACTGACACCGTGTCCTTGTTTCACTAATCAAATCCATTAGACACACGTCCCCCGTGCTTCTTCCCCACCTACAAGTGAACAGCTTGCTTTTGGGTGTCCTTTTTACGCAGGCTGCTTCTTTAATAAAGAGATATTGCTCCAATTGGCAACCGTACCGGAGGCCCGGCCCACTCGGAACAGCCTCAGAGTGGCTTGTACACGAGATTTGTAGACTGTGAATTCTCAAAGCAGGAAATTTATAGGAATTATTAGCGTCAAGGAAATCCCCATCCTCTCACCTGTGATTTCACACAGCTCATATATTATGTGTGACTTTTTTTCCCCCTGGCGCACTGTCTATATTCCAAATATATTTACACGTTAGCAATCCATCCTTTCAACTGTTTTTATATTTCTCATACTTCATTGGGTGCCTGTTTTTGGGTGAACAGTTGGGATGGGACAGTCTAGCAATTACAGTGCAGAGCCTACAGTAAGTATCACTAGTGTGCGCGTGATGACATTTATGAGCATGCCGCCATCACCATCTTGTCACGACAATCACCATCACCAGAGTAGAGCTGCATGTTCTGATGTGTTGAAAGTGTCTTTGCTCTGCTTTAATCCTGTGCCTCTTCTCTTTGGCAGGTTAACATGGTTATTGGGATTCTCGTTTTTAACAAACTGGTGTCCAAAGACGGCATTACTGATATGAAACTAAAGGAGAGGGCGGGGTATGCCTTATACCACACATCCATTTTACACAGTGACCTATAACCAGCCTGATGGCTCAGCCAGAGGGGAGGGACTAGCACAGTTATTGGATCTTTGCCTGAAGTAGTCCTTTTAATAATTTCATACTTTGGCAAATTTGTTGAAAAGTACAAATCTTCTTTAACACCAGGAGGGTGAAGAGGACAAGAAAAAAAGAAACAACAGAGAGAAAAATGACTGAATTAATCAAAAATATGTTAAAAGACCAAAGTAAACTGTGTTTTCTCATTTAGCTAAGACTATGAGCAATGCTTCTAACTTAGAGCTCAGTGGAGGATAGAAGAATGTTAAAAGATATGGGGAAGGCTGTCTGGTTATTGGTCCTGCACAGACTGAGCAAGATGATGACTCATCTCATTGCTTTCTTTTAAGTTTCAAATGTGTCGCATTTCCTCCAGCGGCTCTTTGTTTGCAGGTGTTGCTATTGATGTAAAGTTCTGTAACTCCATCTGTCTTTTTTTCTCCAGTTTTGTTGTTTCTAGTAGAGGGAAGCAGGGCATTAGACCGCAAGGCCCAGCCAAAAATAACTTGAAGCAAAAATACAGTTTAGTGGCTCCGGCCATCATTCTGTTGGTTAGGATAACATTGTACTCAACAAAGTAACTGCTGAGACTGCGGAAGTTCTGACAAGCCAAGAGATTCAACAAGTGATCATTAGCAATAGAACCAGTGGCCAGAGCTACTAAAATAATAATAATTTGGTTTTCCTTTAAAATCTTCTTTTTTGGTACTAAACTACTGTTGTAAGTCATTGTAATTCCACTGAAGACAAGTTTAATTTCTGACCTCAGTACACAGATAGGTTGAGATTGGGTTCAGATTAGCACGAAGAATGAAAGCAAGAGAAAGTACAAGTCAAAAGTAAAGAAAAATGCCTTCCAACAACTTCCAAATTTCAAAGATATTGTGACGGTAGCAACTGGAACATTTGAACGTAAAGTAGCAATGGTTCTATTTCAAGGTAACTGTACACACTGTTCCTATGTTTTCTATAAAAACCTTCACACCTGCAGTGACGTGATGTGTGCGATTTTTGCACATGACACTGTGTCAATGTTTCTAAAAGACATTAACACCTGCAAGGATAGGTATAGTGTTCTGCTCCATTGAGAGACAGGAAACAGGTGAAGGTTGTAGACCTTATGTAATATGTTAGATACCCACACCACGGCAAGTTTGAGTAATAAATGGTACAAGATATTGTGGTTCTGCAGCTGTTAGTGTTATTTCTTGACCAACGATCGCTGAGGTTAGTGGCTGCGCGCAGCATCTTAAACGTTCCGTCCTATTTGTAGGATTTCTGGATTTGAGGACTGTGAATATCGTGCTAACATGGCTACTTTGGAGTTGTTGGAATGAACATGTTTTCACTTTTGCACGGTGGCTGTGTCCCCTGGCTTCCTGCTGTTTCATGCTACTGTAAACAGTTCCCAGGAACTGTATCAGATGCCTCATCTGACTTTATGTTTGGCAGCAATCAAGCATATTTTCCAAAATGCTGGGTGTGCTCCTGCAAATGTGAGAAAACCTGCAATTAAAATATTGCACAATATTTAAGTCGTTTTTTGTAAATATGATTATTTACCAACTACTTGCCACTACTTGTGACTTAAGTTTGCAATTGGGCTGTCATTGGTATCAGTTTACAAAAAGCCATTGGTCAAACCACAGAGCATACATGCACCCTGCTCCCCTTTACCCTGCAGGCTGTTCTGTCTCCATTGGCATTGTTGGTGCATTCAAATGTTATTTTCTTTCTCTCTCTGAAAATGTTTGCTTTCTTCAATGATCTATCTGTTCTACTGTACTTTGTTTATGCTGTCTGAAATGCCATGTTTGCGTTTGCACAGAATCCCCTCTCTCTCACTCAGGGCTCTCCAATCAGGAACACATGTGTCTCAGAAGCCCCCTTCCATGTCATCAGTGATTGGGTAAAAAAATACCTGCCCGCCCTACCCTCTTTTCTTAGTATGTATGGCTACCAGCCCTGCCCGTCACCAAACCTGCTGAATCCTCTAGCAAGCACCTCTGATTGGCTTACTCTTAGTTCCTGCCTATTTACCTCACTATCTCACTAGTGACCTTGCAATTTATTCTACCCCCTGTTAGCTGAATAGCGCATAACACATTACTACCTCAGGTTCTGACAATTTCTGAAATGCTTTTAGAGAAACTATGACAGTTTCAACAATAACACGTGCTAGCTGCAGCGCAGTAATATTAATATTTTCTAATGACTTGAATGGTGTGAGCATGTGTGTGTGCACCGTCAGTATTGTCATATTTATAGAGTGTGTATTCTGCGTCTGATGGAGTAACGTAGATTGTCCAGGAAATTTCCTTCTGTAAGGGTAATATTACACAGGGTGTCACATCAGGGTCCTTGGCTGAGCTACAGGTCACAGCCTGTGACTCTCCAAAACAATAAGTCAAACTGTCTGTCCTCTCTGTCTGTCTGGTTGACTGACTGATGCTGCTGCCTTGATAAGGCCAAATTCTGTGGTCCATTTTTCTACGCAGCCCAAGGTCAAGAATATCTTTATTGTGTTACAGACAGATATAATGTCCGACTTTCTTAACAATGAAACACGACGTGACTCAGGTTAACTTAGCATGGTATCTTATTTTGAACCAGTATCCAGTAGAATCTTCACAGATGTGTAGGTGAAGAATAACTTTATTTGGACAATCTCAGTGTGTCTAGGAAGGATACATTTTCCTTACCAGGATGCATCCTTCGGATTTGGTTGGCACTACACTGTGTTTCACTCTGTACTACTGATGCCAATAAATTATGCTGCTTAAGGCATCCTGAGAAACCGAAACCTTCTTCATCAATAAGAGTTGACTAGCTCACAAGAATTTCCTTCACAGTTTTGACAGTTAGACCTGGGCTGCTGGACATTTAATAGGCTTCCTACAGTCTGAACGTCACCTCAGACTTTTGTCACCATGGCTCATTGTAGTATGTTATTTCTCACAACTCATTGTTCTCAACTGTTATATGACTGGTGGAATTAGCTCTGGTCCTTGAACCGGTTCCTTTTAAGATTCTTGGAACTGTGGTGCTATCTAGTAATCCAGCTCGCATTTTCACCAGTTTTGTACGGAACCATTGTAATCAAGGATGCGTCATCAATGGAGGGCAAGGCACAATGTACAACGACCTGCAGAAGATGACACACCCACTTTGGTTCGCACTTCAGATCAAGGAACACTTGCTATTGCTTGGTTCTAGCTGGGTACCAACATTTCAGGTTCTGTTTCTGGTTGAAAACAGTTTCGCGAACCAGAACGGAGCCGGTTCCATGTTGGCGGAGAAGGCCCGTATGTGGACCATGAGATGATATTATTTTGTACTGGTGTGAGCTTTTATATAATTTATCACTTTGTCAAACATACACCGCTTGAGTGACACCATCTGCTTGACTCTTGTCCCTAAGTCAGTCTCGAAGCTGGATTTCAGTTGTCACCTGTTGAACTCTTAACTTGGCCCGCATCCTAGTCTCTATGAATTAATGCAGCTGGTCTTCATGGATTGTGTGAAACATCACAACTGTGGCTGTGCTCACAGGCAGCTTAGTCTCTACTAAAGCAAAAGTGTAGGAAGGTGTGTTCACTCACTTCCCTCTGGATCACTGGATAATGATCCATCTATGTAACCATATTCTGCCACTTAGCAGGTAGCCCAACGCCCTTCTCGTCAACCGCATCCTGTTCCAGGAGCATCCCAAGGCATTTACAGCACGCATAGGATATGTAAATCCTCCAGTGCCTTCCAAGTCTACCTCTGGGGTCTCTTCCCGGTTGGACTTGTCTGGAACAACTCCACAGGGAGTCTTGAAGAAGCATGCTGATTATTGTGCCGAACCATTTGAACTGACTCTTTTTAATATAACAGAGCAGCTGTTCTACTCTGACCTCCCATGAGATATCTGATCTCCTCAGCTTATCCTGATGGTGAGTCCCTGACATGAATTGGCCACCTTGGGAAATAGCTACTGCTCAGGCCCCCTAAGGCAATCTAAGGGCTATTCAAAAATCTTTGTGATTCGGCTTAAATAGGACACACCTGGAGGAAGACAATGGACCAGATCTGCAGGTGGATATGACAGACGCCTGCTACCATAGGTCCCAGTCAGTCTTTTGCGCCCAGTGTGTCAATTTCAAGCCGTGGTCAGTTCACACTATAGACAGTCAATCAAAAAAAATCAGATCTGCAGTGGAGATGTAGTCTTATTATTTATCAGACTTCACACAGCTCCGTCAGGAACCACAAGAGGCTTTGTACTTTTTGACCTGTCTGATGTTGGGTGCCCCACGCCAGTGCAAATTTTAAAGATAAAAGTAACAGTAAAGTTGAAAACAAAATAACTAGCTCATCAAATCATTTGTACTTTCATCAGCTCTGTACATCAGATCATTTCATTTTTGTGAGATCCACCGCTCACAGTGGATCTAATCATCACCTCCACATGCTGCACACAGTGCGCAGTCAGTCTCTTCTCACTTCGGGAATGCAAATACAAATTGGAGATGTAATAAGTTGAGGCTGGTCTGGCTTGTTGGTTAAGTTATCTGAACGTGACTGGTTTGAAATGTTTTATTGTTCGCGCTGGCTGTGTGCTTTTTAGGCTGCTTGCAGCTCTCTCTGCGGTGGACTGACGAAGGAAAGAAGAACATGTAATGTTTTGATCCGTCTTGGTGACCACCCTCAACCCACTCTGCCTCTGCTGCGTGTGTTTCTCAAGGTTCAAATGCAGAACATGTTTAATGAAGCTAATTAATTTGTGCAGTATCTAATTAAGAGTGCAGTAGCATCTGCACCAGGCAGGTCTGCACACACCTCAGGGACTGGCCTCACTGCCGAGTCTCCTTTTTCCCCCCAAATTAGAGGCTAATTCACTGAGAAAATGAAAACAGACGGGGGAGGCATTCTAACCAGCACTGCAGTTTGTTTCCTCCTTAAATAATGCTTAAATGGTTTCAGTAATCAAGCCTTTGTGTTTACATGTTGTAATGGTAGGTTAATCAAACATTAAAGTAGATGAAAAGAGTTTTTGGAGCATTTGCACCACTTGATGCAAAGCTTTGGAGCTTCTTACAAAGTTCATAAAAGAAGGTTTATGGTGGACTCAAGGACTAGACTGTACCAGATTGATTTCTGTCCATATTAGATATTTATTTATTTAGCTTAATGCATGTCACCCCAATTCTTATGTTCAGGGAAATGGTGTTGTATTTCAAAAAGTCTTGATTGCTTTTTAATATCACTGCCTACAGCGTACATTTAGTGGCTGTATTGCCCTTTTACTTGAAATTGAATTTCTTCTATTATGTGATTTTTAATCCAGGCGACCAGGGGCTACAAAAAATCGATTCCCTCAGCTCTTCAGCTTTAATTGTTGTTTAGCAGGAGGCCATATGGTGACAGATTAGTTTGTTATAACTTGTCAATATCTCCAGCAGTGTAGTCAGTATTTGTCTAGCAACGGCAGTGGAGAGATATACAGTTATTAACGGAATCCTTATACTTTGCGGAGTTTTTGGAGATGAAAGGAAAATGAAGTGATTCGTTTCTTGGTGATCATACCTGGAAATTACGTGTCGGTTTCTTATATATTGCATACTATAGAAATAAATATCCTTTTAAGTCTCCATTGAGCTCAAAACTGAATTAAAAGCAAAACCCATTTTGTCTCATTCATGTGAATAACTGGCAGGGGGCAGACAAAGTGGCATCACACTGAGATATTTCTAGTACTGTAGCCAAAATAGAGTTTGGACACAGGAAGTGCTTAACGATCTAAAAAATCAATAGTAAACATCAGGTGTCAGTTCCATGCACATACACTGTCTTTAGAGGGAGACACAAGGTGAATTAAGGAAAGAAATGAGAAAGATGTACGGTGACAAAGGCTCTCTGGTGATTCCAGTGAAATCACTTGCTGAATAGAGGTAGGAAGTGAGGGGGGGGGCTACTACTGTAGTTCCAGAGGTACGTTCCTGACACATTCCAAACGTTTTATTAAATTATATTTTATGGTCCTGTGGAGAGACACACGTGTCTCCAACAACAAAAAATAAAACCCAAGCTTTAATAAACTGTAGTTTTTCTTTAAGGAGAGAAGTCAGCTACTAATCTTAAGATGCATTTTTTGATAAAAGAAATCAGTTTGCACTGAAATTCATTTTGCAACATCCAGTTACACGCATGGCACTTTGCAGACGTACAAAACACATCAAACAATCCTAACATACATATCACATTATATCTGTTTGATTCACATCTCACGCTAATTATATGTATAAACCGATTCTTCAGCCTGTTGTGTTTAAATAAAGGGACTCTGTATCGCCTATCGGAGGACAGAAGTTGGTATTCTCCATTTAAAACAAGTCAGGAGTCTGGTACTGGTAAGGTACTGTTAGCAAGTCTGAGCATGCTCTTGTGTTGAGTTGTTTGAAAAGAGTGCACCACAGGTTGGCCAAATTAAACTTTCACAGTTAGGCTGCTGAGCCAGGCTGTACTTCAGTACAGCATGGACACTCTGAATCACGGATTTAAAAAAACAGAAATATAATCTGGCTACTGGCCCCAAAAGATCTGAGTCTAAGAAGAAAGTAAATGTGCTGCTGTACCTTGTTATAGATAGATTCTATATGAGGAGTCCATGATAGGGATACATTGTGAACGCTGACTGTAATGACTGATGGAAGTCAATGCTTATTTTGACTTATTCATGAGAGTGGAGGTTTGAGGTGTGTCTGTGTGGGAGCCTTTGCATTCGAGCTTGGCAGTGCTCGCAATAAGCAGATAGAACAGACTGAGATGACCAGGGGTGAGGCACATCCAGCACATCGTCACAATCAGAGCCGCGGAGATCCACAACAGGCATATGAAAAGCATGAAATAAGCCACTTAGATGAAGCCTTTTGGTATTACATGCAGATAAACGGTCGAGTGGCTGAAACACTGAGCGCACAGAGAAGAGCCTCGTTTCCTGCAGGTCACCGAAGCTGTCCCTTTTCACGAGAATCAGACACGTGTAACATGAAATATCCACCGATGTCTGTCCTGGCCCCACCTCCCCTGTCCCCAGAGTCGTACACAGGTAAACCCCAAAACACACACAAACCTCCGAGCTGGACTGTAGCCCTGAGAGAGAGATTGTGCGAGAACACTGTGACTCACTGTTTGCGTGACTGTTTGTGCGTGCTCGTGTGCGCACGTGCATCAGTGTGAGTCTGTGTGTAGGTGCATTTGTATCTGTTTGTGTATGTTACAGCGTGTTAATTTGACTTTGCAGTCAGATGACAGTGCCACTGTACAATATGACGCTCAAATGTGCCAAGTGCGGAGTTATCTCTTCGGCTGACGTTTCCACCACAGCTACCAGTAACGCCATGTTAGTCCCGCTAATTATTTTTCCTTAACTCTTGCCTCTGTTCTCTCCTCTACTGTATGCCACCCTTCTTCTCCCTCACATTGGTTTGCTTTTCTTTTATCCCTCTGTCATTTTTTCTTCTCTGTGATGCCCTGGCAGGGAGGATTTCACTCAATATGAAAGGCTCCTGAAGCTGAATGTGCTGCTCATGAAAACAAACTGTGTGTTAACTGTACATGTAAATAATTATGCATGTGTGATTGATGATTGAATGAGAGCGTGTTTGTCCCTTAAAAGAGTCACAAAGCTGATTAGAACAAATGTTGAAGAGGCCGTGGACATAGCAGTACAGGGAGGAGCAGCAACACACTTTTAATCAGTCTCAGTTTGTGTGTGTGTCCCGCTGGGATCTATGAGTGCCTGGATGGGTCATTTCCATTATTATCAATCTGAGTCTTTATTTTCTACTTTTGGCTATAGTGCTGATATAACAGGTCATATTTATGGAAGTTCATTGTGGAGTTATATGCCTCTTTTTTCAGGGAGTGTTGCTCCCTGCTACAGTCCACAAAAACAACCTCTAAATAGGGTACAGGTAGTACCAGTCATTTCACTCCATAGTCTTTAATGCGACATTGTTGACATACTTCACATATAGAATACAGTATCATATACAGTATCTTACAAAATAGAGAACACCCCTCACATTTTTGTAAATATTTGATTATATCTTTTCATGTGACAGCACTGAAGAAATGACACTTTGCTACAATGTAAAGTAGCGAGTGTAAAGCTTGTAAAACACTGTAAATTTGCTGTCCCCTCAAAATAACACATCGCACAGCTATTAATGTCTAAACCAGTGGCAATAAAAGTGAGTACACCCATAAGTGAAAAAATTTCAAATTGGGCCCAATTAGCCATTTTTCCCTCCCCGGTGTCATGTGATTGTTAGTGTTACGAGGTCTCAGGTGTGAATGTGTAAATTTGTTGTCCCCTCAAAATAACACATCACACAGCCATTTATGTCTAAACTGCTGGCAACAAAAGTGAGGACACCCCTCACATTTGTGTAGATATTTGATTATATCTTTTCATGTGACAACACTGAAGAAATGACACTTTGCTACAATATAAAGTAGTGAGTGTACAGCTTGTATGACAGTGAATATTTGCTGTCCCCTCAAAATAGCACGTCACACAGCCATTAATGTCTAAACCGTTGGCAATAAAAGTGCCAATTTAGGGGTGTACACAAATTTATTTTTCTGGCTAATGGATGTGACTACTTAAAGGAGTAAAATGTATTCAAAATATTAAATATGACAATATATGTCCCGTCACTTTTACTTCGAATTCTGTTGCACAACTAAATATTTATTTCCTCCGCTGACTAAAAAGTCTCTTTCTAAATAATATGGGTAGATCTCTACCATTAAAATATTCCAATAATTCTGTTTATTCTGGTCCTATCATGGTCCACAACTTTCACAATCGCATCAGACTCTATTTTAAATGCAAGATTTAATTAGTATTATATTGATTTTTCTCTATCTGGCCGGGTCAACATCAATGGATGACCCACTACATGTCATCACTCTTGTTTATGCTTGTGCTGAAATGTTTTACTGGTGCCACTGGAAGATTGTGGAGTCAGCAGAACAATACAGCTAATTACTGCTAAGAGGTTGACAGAGTCTGCAGTTTGTACAAACATGAACATAATTAGTTCACTTTAGCCTTAATAGCATAACTGATACCATGTGGGCGTCACTGGGTGAACAAATGTGTTGTAATCACTTTTTGGTTTAACTTTATGTTTCCTGTCCCCTGTGGATTGTATCAGAGAAGAGCACTCTCTGCAAAAGGAGACGTTTGTAGGTCTACAGTCTAATGATTTTGATGGAATTATGAATATGATAAACAAGGCCCAGACTGAAAACCTGTATTAAAACCTGAATTATCCTTTTGGTAGAATTCAGCCCGTTTAAAGGCAGTACGGATATGTTATGCAAATTTTCCATCTCAGACCAATTTCATAGCCAAACTATGTATGTCCAGAGTGTTACTGTGGGCAGGGTGGAAAAGCCTCTGAAACAGGATTTACATGGTGAGGTCAAGGATCAGTAAACCCATTTCCTGCACTGGTCTAGCCCTGTTTGATGCCAGAGGTGGAAAGTAACTTAGACTTTGTTCTTAACTACATTTTGGAGGGACATATTTTTGTTTTGTAGTCATTACATTTATGCGTTTCACATTTTACTTTGCAGAATACCTTATAAAATGCAAATTAGATGATGAGCTGAAAATGTGATGCACTGATAGCTTTTGAATAAGACCAGACAAACATTATTTTATAATAATGAAAATTCTTTTAAAAAACATGAGAGTCTGAGTGGTTGGCCTTAAAGGCTTTTTTATGAAAAAAATGTTTTGATCTGTCTTATCAGCAGCTATCGTATCTTGGTAAACAGTAAATCATTCTATTAAATTGTAGAATTAAGTTCCGATTAGTACATAATTTGTAATGATTGTGCAATCATGGCTTGATTAGTAATGCCTTGCAGGAAACGTGTGCTCATGTGCCTCGTGCATTAGTCACGATTGCTATTTGGGTGTTGATGTAAGCCAGAACAATGTCTTTTCTGACACTTTAATGTGATGTGGATGCGGCAGAAGAGCCATGTGTCCTTTCAGTGTGTCCTGTTTAAGGAGTACAATACCAGCATTAAATTGTGCTGTTAGACCAGCTACATAAATGACATTCTTTTAAAAGGTAATAAACTTTAAAACAGTGGATATAAATGCAGAAAACACAGGCTTTTATATGAAACAGGGATATATCAGAGACAGGCATTATCCTTGTTTTATAGCTATGTCTTGATGTACAGCACTTTCATAGAAATGCTTTCTCACTCACTAATTAATTCCATTTTTTCTGGGTTTTTTTTGTTTGTTTGTTTGTTTTTGTTCAGTGTTACGATGCTGCAATGAAACTCATCACGCCCTGCAAAGATTTTAAACATCAAAAAAGCATTCTAGTAGCTCCAGGGCCACAGTCCTACCCTTTCAAAAATAAATTAAATTACATAGTAGCAGCAAATAGGAAATAGGGAGAGGAGTATTTGTGTTCAAAAGAGCAACTCTGAGCAGATTGATTAGTATGAGACTGCTGGTAGAACCCGGGCTGTGGAATGTATATTATGTTAAATTTATCACATTATAGCATCCGAATGCAGTACTTTTGCTTATAATTATATTCCATTGTATGTATTGCATTATTATCCAGTGTTGCATGAACCATATAATTTTACTTGAGTAAAGGTCTTAAGTACTTTTTCCACCTCTGGATTTTCTGTAACTAAAAATAAAACTAATGTTATACATTTGGTTTAGTAAGATCATTTGAAAGATCATTCAAAGAGTGAAAGATCATTCAAAGACAGTATCTGACAATAGTTTGTTCCTGTTTATTGCTGATGTGCACATTAGAACACACAACAACAAGGATTCAGAAAAGAAACAAGCAAGTGGGAGCCAAAATATGGACAGCAGGAATGACACTTCTGCTGTCTCTGTCTCTCTGTCCTTCTCTGCTCTGCCTCTTCTGTTTGTCTTTGCATTCTGTTTCAGCCTCATTCCACTCATTTCTCCCCCAACTGCTCAACCTCGCTCCTCCCTCTCTTTCCTGTGGCACTAGATCCTCTATGGTTTGACTGAGCCATCTTAAACATACATGCATGTAATATATGTGACTTATAAACATATATCTGCAGATAATGGATGTATGTTCTTGTTTGTGAGAGTAACATAATTATTTGTTGTGATGTTATGTATTTATGCATGTTAGAGTTGAAGGCTCTTTGCTAACAACGTGGGCAGTTTACCAAAGCAAGTAGGAGATTGGTTGAAGAGTGTGTTAAGCATTACATTCTCTACCTTTTTAAAGTTCTAAAGGAAACAAAGTCCAGTTTATCACTTGGAATTGTTTTGTATGGAAACCTGCCTTAGATGTCAAAACATCTAATAATCTTAGCTAATGACAAATATGAAATGTCTGACAACATAAACGTCAGAGAGCTCTGTAGTCTTGCCCTCTGTGTCATGTTTACTAGTGCTGTCCTTGACTGCGGTTTCCCTCCCGTCCTGCAGGGCGTCACTGTGGAGCTCCTGCGTGGTTTTGCCCCTCCTGGCCCTCACGTGGATGTCAGCCGTCCTTGCCATCACCGACCGGCGCTCTGCACTCTTCCAGATCCTCTTTGCTGTCTTTGATTCACTGGAAGGTTTCGTCATTGTCATGGTGCACTGCATCCTGCGCAGAGAGGTACCACACGGGACCACTGACTTTATATATTCTTATATTGTATATGTAATTACCCCTTGATCAATGATGGTCCATGACCCATGGTAATCTCCTCAGACAGTGCTTCTCAATTTTTTTTTTATTCTCAATGCAAAGAGCCATGAAGCACAGTTGCATTTGGGGCATGTCCAACTCCAATTTTGCTAGTTTGACCGCAGAAAAAATGGTCTGTGCGCCGGGCGCATGGTTCAATATGTTCATACTTAGTCTGTGAAGTAGTCATGGGGGTGTAGGGCATAACATGCAATACACCAGTCAGTGTCATTTCCCATTCCCTTGTAATGCCAGGTGTGCGAGTCCTTTGGCGCATTGCTATTATAATAGCATAAATAGCATAAATGGCGTATTATGAAAAACACCAATTGACTGAACTGCAGACTCAAGCAGAGGAGGGGATGTGGAGAGAAGTGTGGATGCAATATAAAACCATCTCTGATCATGAAGCCTGAGTTACTCTGCTGCTGTGCAGTTTATCAGTGAGGTGCCAGAACTCCAGTCTGTTAACAGACAGACTCTGTCTCCTCTATGATCCTTACTGCGCTGCGTTAATATAAACTATGATGAAGCAGTCGTGGGTATTTGAGCAGCAAAACAGAAAAAAATTGTAGTTACAAACTTGACATGACAGGACAAAGGAAACTCTCCAGAGGAAACCAAATTCAACTTTTAGCTTCTGAAATAATTTAGACGCTCTGATGGAGCTCAGGATTTAACAGGATGACGGCTGCTTTACTTCAGACAGTTTCTCTTTTTGAACATGGACCATGTGTGAAACCTTTCAGATGTGTAGAAGAACATAGAACATCAATTAACATTAGATCCTGACAGATCCTGCCAGCGTGTCTGGAGATTTTAATAATCAATGAAGTTACGCTGCTGTGTCACAGTAATGCACCCCTAAAATAACAAACAGTAAAATACCGTGACATTGACTTTACACCTGTTCTTCTTTGGTCAATGCCGCAATCGATTTCTGCTGCCTCAATATAGTAATGCGCCAACAAGGAGCCTGACCACACCTCATTTTAAGACCATCACTCCGATGGGCGCACACATGGGCGCAAGTGCATTTGCTGTTTAAACAACTTGGGCGCTTGGTGTGCAAATGTCAACTGCGCCGGCTGGAAACTAGACACTTGCGCTGCGCTTTGTGCCGGATGCAAGATAGGGCCAATAATCATTTTGGTCTTTTGATAACCATAGGTTATCAGCCTGCTCTGCCAATTTCTGTACTTGTTTTCATCCTGTGGTGGCAAAATGTCGATGTTTTCATTATAGATGTGAACAATTACCTACCTTACCCAATATTCTAAACACAGCTGAATTTTAATGCAGCATAATTTTATAAAACGACTGACTTGTTGGTTTTATAGGCGTTATAATAATAATAAAAGAAAAAGCTGTCCTCGGGCTACTGTTCTGCTTGTTTTTTCAGACTCTATTGGACATGTAGACCAGTACACATACAAAAGTCCGAACAAAAGTATTTATTGGAGAGAAAGAATTCTAATCAATTCCAAAATTCAACGATAGATTCTTACCCAACGGGAAAATGTCCTACATGGCGGTGTAAAACACCCAAGGGAGACACACCCTCTCTTCAAGAGACCACAAAACACACCTGTATCCTATCACAGGAAAGACGACTTTGCACTAAGTCTATTTCATAAGCTACACATGTTTACATACCACACTTCATGTTAGGGTTATTGACATATGTTTTATATCTCACAATAATTGCAAACTTGCATACTTTAGGGCAACAGGCAGTTTGAAACAATAAAGAAATACAGAAAATACAACTAAGAGAGCAAAGCCCCCTCCTGCCCCCTCGTGGCACTGGGCCCGGGCTCACCTCTAACAGGTTTAAGGTTTAGTTTCATGACCCCCCGAGACCGTTGTCTGATCATGATCTGTGATGTATTTGTTTTCCTACAGGTTCAGGAGGCAGTGAAGTGCCGTGTGGTGGACCGCCAGGAGGACGCTAATGGAGATTCAGGAGGATCGTTTCAGAATGGCCATGCTCAGCTCATGGTATGCATGTGCATATGATTGTTGTTATTTTCACCTTTCAGAATGTATAATGAAATATTAGCAGTGTGTGCACACTGCTCAAATTTTTTTCTTTTTTTCCCCCCTCAGACTGACTTTGAGAAAGATGTGGATATGGCTTGCAGATCAGGTAAGCTCCAGGTTGTGTGATTTTGTGTGTTTGATTTGACTTTTGGGACTGCTGTTCAAACGCTCGTCTCTTTGTACCCCCTCTCTGTATTGTGACTGCTTCAGATTCCTCAGCATTGTCGGAACAGATGTGAGAGATGTTACTCCTCAGCTCTACACTTGTGTCGTACAATCAACATCACAGCGGCCTCTGTTCACCAAGGAGCTGTTTTGACAAGAGATACAGCACATTACGGCTGCATAACAAAGTTTAGCCCAGGCTGATGGGAGTGGGATGAACATGTGCTGAGCAGTTATATGCAGATAAATAGGACTGAGCATCTACACCGCTGCTGTATAATTAAGTCCCTCCCGACAGTGCCGCATCAGATACTGGCTCTGCTCTGATATCCGCTGGGAGTGAAAATCTGTTTATCTCTTGAGACAGGATATCAAGAAAAGCATCTGGAGCAGAAAAGCTATTGAGACACGGACCGGCCCGATCAAGAAAAGAACAGAGAAAGATGACTCTTTTTTTCCTTTGTATATGTCAAGTAGGAGGCAGGAGCACAGAGGGAGATTGTCAGATATTTAGTGTTGCAGATAGAGCGTTGTCTGACTCTGTTTACCAGCCTGGACATGGTATGGGATATGCATGCTGCCATAAGCCAACAGTTGTTATGGTGAAATGAGTTTGGGTCACAAGGTCAAGGCAAGCCCGTCAACTCTCAGTTCTCTCAGAGATAGTTTAACAAATTGTGTCTGCTTTGTCAGAGCACTCAGCAGGGTTTGACCGATATGGGTGTTTGAAAGATGATGTCTTGTTACTTATTTTCTGATGCAATTATACATGGTGCTTCATACCTACAGTATCTCCCAGTATCTCCCAAAAGTGAGTACGCCCCTCACATCTTGATTATATCTTTTTATGTAACAACACTGAAGAAATGACACTTTGCTCCAATGTAAAGTAGTGAGTGTGCAGCTTGTATAACAGTGTAAATTTGCTGTCCCCTCAAAATAACACATCGCACATCCATTAATGTCTAAACCGCTGGCAACAAAATTGAGGACATCCCTCACATTTTTGTAAATATTTGATTATATCTTTTCATGTGACAACACTGAAGAAATGACACTTTGCTCCAATGTAAAGCAGTGAGTGTACAGCTTGTGTAACAGTGTAAATTTGCTCTCAAAATAACACATCACACATCCATTAATGTCTAAACCACTGGCAACAAAAGTGAGGACACCCCTAAGTGAAAATGTCCAAACTGGACCCCAACTGTCAACATTTTGTGTGGCCGGCAATAATTTCCAGCACTGCCTAAACTCTCGTAGCCATGGAGTTCACCAGAGCTTACTCGGATGGTACTGATTCAACCATATTTGAGTTTTAGTAGATGAATGCTCCAGTATCTGTCCAACCCAAGGCTTGAGTATTGATGGAAGCTGGCAGCTGCTGTAGACCCCATATCACAGGGCCTTCCAAAGCTTTAAATTTACTGTTTGAGAGTTTGCACCACTAAACAGTTTTAGCTAAGACAATGGCTGCATCCTTCTTTATCTTAAGACCCTTTGCTGTTGAGAAGCCCTGGATCAAAATCTAGTTTTACATGGTGCATATGACTCAATATGTTTAATTCGTTTACTTGATGACAGCACATTAAATGTGATACGAATAAATATTGTGCAGTTAGAGGAGGGGTGGAGGTCAGTATAGACCCACAGCTCATTTCGCTCCCAAGCAGGTAAATCCAGCCATGGTCTAACTCTTCGTCTCAGACTGGTTGTCTGTCTTTCTCCTCCAGGCACTACGAAGCGCTCATCTCTGCAGGGGGAGGAGAAGGCCTCCTCTGGGACCCTTCAGAAGGGTTCTAACTTTAACACTATGCCGGCCAGCATGGCCAAAGTTCACCTCCAGAACGTGGCCGACTACACCAGCCACACTCTGACGCTGCGCAGGGAGAAGGGCGCCGCTAAGGGAATCAGCACCGAGCTGCCGGGCGCAAAATCCATCTACATCTGCGACGGCGAGCTCTTCAAGCAGCTGGATGGCGAGCTGCCACGAGGGAACGGCGAGGGCAGCAGCGCCGAGGGCGCTGGCAAAGGCCCGGGGTACGTCATTCTACCGACCAACAACACAGGCACCCTGAAGCCAGCCAAGGGAAAAGAGGAGCAGACGGCTAAGTATAACATCAGCATCGAGCAGCTGCCTCAGACCAGGCTCATCCACCTGGCTAACCCCATCAGCGGAGAGCCAGTGCCTGGCTTTGGGCTGAAGAGCCTTCCTGCTGACCAGATCAGCGTGTCATGCTCTGACAGAGACTCACCTGCACACAACCTGCAGAACATGCCCAGAGACTCCCAAGTGGCCAACAGCATGTGTGATGGGGGTGATTCTGGAAACTCCGGTGTGATGTCCAAGAGTGAGACCGTCTCCACACTGTCCATGAGCTCACTGGAGGTAAGACAACTAAAGTGATCAGCATATTCTTGTCATGGTAATTCATCATCAGCCTCATCCTTAATACTTAAAATTAGACATGCATGTAAAGTCCTGTTTAATACTCCTGAATCAGCTAACGATGATTTTATTAGACCAAGTCAAGACCAATACTAGAGTTTATCGAGACTGGGACGAGACCAAGACCGAGAGAGGGCGAGACCGAGTAAAGACCAAGACCAGTTCCCTGCATTGCATGGCACGCAATAAAATATGGAACGAGATCGTAGGTAGTTCAGAAATTGATCTGAAAGATATACTTTCCCATTAAAACACCTACATACAAACACTAAGAGCTGGAATCAACGTGAGCATCACAGGGAGGTGAGACGGTCGTTAACGGGAACAACACATTTTAAATTAGGGTTATTGGTTGCATTTGAAGCAATATGTTTTACTTCCAATCAAAGTTAGGATGTTAACAAATCAGACAATGCAAAAGCAATTTATTGATATTCCCAAAGTTATGGTTTTGACTGGTCTTAAAATAAAATCCTGAGTCCTCAATGTCCGGGTCCGAAGGCGGTCGAGTCCGAGACAAGTCCAAGACCATCGAAAAGTAGTCGAGTACTACAACACTAGATTTGAGTATTCAAAGCTTCTATAGATTATTTCAACGATTCATCAATGCGTCATTTAAGAACTACTTTTGCTTGGCGGTGGCAGCTCTTTGTCACCCGACGAGGTCTCCAAACCACGTTTTGTCAAGACGTGAAATGTGAAACGGGATATGAGCGATCCTGCACACGAAACATCTGTTGTTTGTTATTATAAATATGGCGATTATAAAGACCAAGAATCTGGGTGAAAGGATGGATTAGTACATGTAGGTAGCAGAGATTGTCTGAGCTACAGAGAGAGCTGCAGGTGAGTTTAAAGGTGCAGCTCCCCGACACCCAGTTAACTCCTGACTGTGAGGTTCCAACTCACGGCCCAAAAAGGAGAACAACAAACGTACGTGGTCACATTTTCAGCTGAGGACTGCGGCTTACTTTGGCTTCAACTCAACAATCAATCATGATTTCAGTTAAATACGAAAGTTGCTGTTACCTTGTCTGTGGTCTGCTGGCAGAACACTGATCAGCTGCTGTTGTCGCGGCGACATAAATTTCGTTTTACGGCGGACTGACTGTAACATTACAGAGTTGTTGTTTTCTTTATCTTGAAATAGTCCCATACTTTGGACACTCTCTTCTTTGTCCCTCGCTATTTTGTCTCTTCCTCCACTTTGCAAACTGCAGCATCATAATCAAGTCGGGTTCACAGTGTAAGCGTGATGTGCAACAGTAATAAATGTCCCTGCGAAACACTGTGCTGGATAGTTACATGGATTAAATGATTTTTATTAATCGATTTTATTGATTTAATTGATGAATTGTTTCAGCCCTACTGGCTTCTATTAGAAACGAACAGGGCTTGACATAGCACCCTCCCACCCATCAGATGTGGGTAGAATTTGGCTGTGGACACAGTAACACAGTGTGTAACATGGTCATTCTCTACTAGTCATGATCTCAGTTATCAGACTTTTGTTATTACTTTTGTTTTTTTTGGCTGTGTCATTGCACACGAAGCAATGCAGGGTTACAGCACAGCAGACTGTAGACTTTACAAACCGACTCTCAAAATGACCACAAACCACCAAACTAACTGTGATGGAAACGGATGAGGGTGACAGAAATGGAGGGGGCAGCGTGACGCCGGCCAGCGAGCCAGGGCAGCTCTGAAGCTCTTTGCTCTGGTGATAACTGTCAGCCATCTGACTGTCATCGCTGATGATGACATTGACAATGCATGTGTACGAAAAACATCAAACAAGTAGAAGTGATTGGCTGTATCCGTGAATAAAGACACTATTTCAGTGAAGCGAAGATGGAGCCGCAGAATGGTGAGTACATATGACATGGCTGACATGACTGTTTCTGCACTGATTGAATTACTGCTGTGGAAATGGACATAACTGAATTTACCATGACAGCTATTATGCCCCCCCCCCACCCTTTGTATTACCTTAATTAGATATTAGGATCCATGCCATGGCTATTATTTGAAAACTGGCTTTTGTTTGAGAATTAACAGTGGTATTTTGTCACTTTCTTCTTATTGTATCTTCTCTTTTATAACTCAGGGACACTTAGAGTTTACCTCTGAAGTTGTCTTTGCTGCTGTGTTTTCATTCTTATCCATATGTCAGTGTGAATGATGCCACACATCATAACATTTTACTGTTTTGTTGATCATCATATCATTCTCCATGGGCTGCAGCCATGCATATAGTTACAAGTGATACTCTATATTTTTTTTTTTCTAGAATCCTCAATTTGGCATTTAATGTGCCACAGGCTATGTTTTATCAAGACGGAATTGGCACACTCTTGTTAGATGATGAAATGATTAAGAAAGATGATTAACTAGGGAGCCACACATTAATTAACTGAATATTCATTCATAAAAGTGAATAGAAGGATCATCAATCCGGTCTCCGTAGGGCCGCACTGTGCTACTTTGCATGTCTAGGTCACCCCCCGATGCTAAAAATAAGGCAAGAAGCCCCTTTATTTATTCTTAGCAAAACACTGCATGAGAGGAAGAATCTCCGTATTTTCTGGCCCCATGTAAGGACAGCATCTTTTAAAAGGTTAGTTTTCACTCAGCTCCTCGTGCAGACAGCAGTGGCAGGATGAGACGACACAGTGATCAGCACACAGCGGCCTGGACAGCTGCCTGCTGGTGTCTTTTCACTTCAGGGCAAAACACACTTCCATAATGCCGTGCGAGGCGGCAGCTGCCACAGCAGCAGCCTGAAGGTCAGGTTTTCCTTCCCCACTCCGGGATGGAGGACTTAAAGGTCATTCGGTCACAATCTGTTAACTGCAAACTTGTGCCAACAGGGTCAGAATGACCAGCAGCAAAACCTTGTTTCCTCCCTCATGACTCACTGCTCTCCTCCGGGTCCCAGAAACACCCTTTCTTGACTGTCTTGATGTGGAGATAAACATTGAAACAGTTAAGAAACACTTGAGCGTTTGTCTGCTCACAAGGCACACAATATCAAGACACATCTTTAATCTCTCTGTCTCATCTCCCCCCCCAGAGACGAAAATCACGCTATGCAGAGCTTGACTTTGAGGTAATTTTAGTCTCTTTGATTCCTACAGAGCTTTTTAGACAAAAAAAAGCTGATATGTCTCTTAGTTAGCTTTTCAGACCTCTAGATGTTTGCATACATTTATCAGATTTATTCAAAGTTTGGATGAGTCTGTAGTGTTGAGATCTGAGACATTAAATGTGAAGGGGGTGAAGTAGGATTGATGGCCTGTGCTGTTTACCTTATACGTAACGTGCAATGTTCCTGTGTAGAAGATTATGCACACCCGGAAACGCCACCAGGACATGTTTCAGGACCTGAACAGGAAGATTCACAGTGCAGACAAGGATAGAGAATCTCCACCTGTTGACGCCAAAGCTGCCAAAAGATGGAGTGTGTCCTCTGCCAGCAGTGACAAGACCAACATGAGTGTAAAGAGTTTAACTTTATTCTGTTCTGCCCCCCCTCCCTCCCCTATATCTAATGTTGTTCCCCTTTTCTCTTATAATAAGCACAAATCACCACACTTAAGTGGAGTTGCCTGTTTAATTATAAGAGCAGCCATTTTAAAGATCGCATTTTTATGTATTTACAACTGTCCCAGACGAAATTTGCATCGAGGGGCACAATCGTGGGTGGGCATACATACACTGTCACTCGAAATGTGACAAATATTTTTGTTTCCCTCAAAGTATACGACTTGTTAGAAGGCATTGCTTCGCAAACGACAGCTCCACAGAAAGGGTTTTGTAATATGGCTGGCAGCCTAGACTCTAGCAAAGTACAGGCTAAAGTCTGCTACCTGCAGCGAGGTATTGTTTAGGTTTGGTTATTATTCAGAGGTAATTTATGAAAAAAATGTCTTTTTCTTTTTTCTAAATCCCTTTTTTCTTGTTGACCTTATCAATTCTGCGTGTGTTTTAAGCAGATATGCACTACCCAGTGGGAAGAGCAAAAGAGACAAGAGAGACAGAGCCAATGCTTTGCATTAGCTTGGCAAGATAACGGCCGGTAATGGATGAAATAAAGCAAAAATATAGCTTTGGGCCACTGGTCAGGTTAGGGCACAGTAGTACTGCAATAAAACAGTAAAGTGGGAAAACCACTGTAAATTCCTATTTAAAAGCTTAATTTTAACGATATCCTCATTGCTCTGCAGTCTCCAGGATAATGTAACTATACTACTGGATTATGTCATGGTCATTAGTTTAAAGTATTTCAACTTTCATTTGGAATGGTGAACAGCTGTACATATTACAGTACCCAACAACGTCTGTTACTATCACTACAGAGATTAAATCAGCCAAGAGAGGAATCTATATTTTGGGTAATAAAGAGGTTTATGCCCACCCAAGCACCATCTGTATAGGCTAGCTAAATAGTGACTCATAAGGTTTCTTGTTTTTTACCCACTAAACAATGGAAAACTTTGTTGGGGTTGGATTGGGAACTAGTCTCAACAAAGTCGCAATAGCAGGTACAAAAGGGGATCCATGTTGGCTTTGTAGCTGCAGTCATTCCATGGCAGCAAATGACTTCCATTTCCTTCTGCTGCACAAGCCCCTGGTCTCCATTTGTTTCACAGCTTTGGAGTCAGGTCTTCTCTAGCGTAGGGCTAAGCTAACTTCACAGATCAAGGATGCAGCTCTTAGACACTGATAGTTTTACAACCCAATCACATAATCGTGGAAGAGGCAGAGAGATCAACTTCTCCACTGTGGGTACGAGATGTGTTTTGAGGATGTGCCTCAGCCACAATCATATTTGCATCCCACTCAATTTGTATACCTAGCTAGCTTTTTGTACATATACCCACTTTAGATTTAATCACAAAGTTTACATCCATTTTATAGGGTTTTGTCACAAAGAGTTTTTGAAGTAATTGTTTGACATTTCAGAAAACATCTATTCGTTTTCTTGCCAGATTTCTGTTTGTGCTGTGTCCCCCCGTTTGCACACATTATGCTAAGCTAATTGCCATAGCTCCAGCTCCATATTTAATGCACAGGCATGAGAGTGGTAGTGTAAGCTTCTCATTTAACTGTTGGTAAGAAACCAAATAAATGTATTTGTTTTAAATGTCAAACGATGTCTTCTAAGAAACGTAGCGATTCACTTCACAAACAGATTAAAGGAAGTGTGAAAGTAGTTCCACCAAAAGAAGTCATAATATAGTTTCTGAAATACATCACAGATTTCATGAGTATCTCATCTCTGTCCTCGTCCCATCAGGATAAGCAGCAGACCCCAAGTAAAAGGGCGTGGGAGTGCATCAGGAAGTCCCACTCCCCCCCATCCTGGGTGAGGAAGGACCTGGAGACAGTGGCGGCCTCTCCTCTGGAGCTGCAGACGGTGGAGTGGGAGAAAACCAGCGCCACCATTCCTCTGGTGGGCCAGGAGATCATGGACCTGCAGACAGAGGTGTGACCCAGAATCCGGCCTCACACCAACAACTTCCTTTTTTTGCCAATGCTCTCAGACAAACCAGGAGACACACCACACACACTGCCCCACTCTGTACTTCTTACTCAAAGGCTGGATGAGGCCTGCTGCGAGGACGTGAGGGGGGAAGGAGGGCGAGGAGGAAGAGAAGCATCACAATATCAGAAAATCAACTAAACCAATTAAAGAGAGAAGGGGAACATGGTGTCTCTTTCTATGTTGTTTCATTTGATGTTTGGACGGTGTTTTTGTCTGCAAAATACTGGTCATCTTCTTGTATATGGTCTCGGACACCACACTGGCTCACATGGGAGACACATTGCCAAAGTAGCAGATTTAGCTACTATATGTGCGTCATATAGTCATGTAATAAACCGCATAGCCAAGGTAATCATGCGATGTTTACCCCTGTATTAAATGAATACAATGTAATAATCATGATTATGTCTCCTTTTTTTTCACTGTTGAGAATATCCTTGCATCACTGGTCTGCTCTCTCTTTCTCCGGATGAACGCTGATGTTGTACACGGCTGGAGATGCCTCTGGACTTTTTCTCCAACATCATTGTGAAAAGGAACAAAGGTTTGAGGAGGCAGACTGCCACACATACACCCATGTGCCCCCCCCCACGCCCCACCCACACCCCAATGCCATTCCTTCTCCCCTACACCTCACCCAAATCCTTTTGGCTCCATCACTTTATCCCCCATAATCCTGGTGGGGCGAGGACGGCCCTGCAGTGAAAGGGGGTGGAGGGTCGGCGCTTGAAGAAACAGAAGACATCAGTCTGAGCCAAAATGGCGTGTTGCCTTCTTATCGACAGACACCTCAGAGACGCCAGAGGGCGGGCCAGCGGGCTTAATTGGCCCTCAACCTCAGTGGCGTCCACAGAGGAACAAACATGGACGCCAGCGTCAGAGCGCCCAGAAGGAGCCACGTTCAATAAACACATGCTGTTTGGGTCAATTGTACAAGCAGGCTTGGTACAGTTAAATGCAAGATAAGGTGTTCCACAGATTCTAAGAAGAAGGTAATTAGGTGTGTGAGTTGAGTAATGGAATATGAGTAAATGACTAGATATATAAATATATATGGTATGATCATTAAAGGTGATGGTATAGTTCATCAGAGGGATGGCGGTTGCACACAGAGAAAGCACAAGGCTCATTTGGAGTCCTGATGTACAGCATTGTAATTATTTCAACAGAGTTCTACAGAATGGATTTTAGCCTATAAATATCTTTCTTACTGTGCTTGGGGATAGTTGTTATCATTATTAATAATATGAACATGATTATTCTGATACTGATCCTCCCATTCCCTCCCCCCTGTCCTTTCAGGGTACTGGACTATACGAGTGTTCTGTATCGCAGTGTAACAGTGTGTGTTTTGATATCACCGCCAGTCACTCCCTCAGATCTGTATTTGTCAAAACCCTGACCTCTGACCCCCTTATCTGCACCCCCCACCCTGCTACACACCCCTCCCACCTCTCCTCACTCCCCTTTTTAATTTACTGGGGTCGCCTATTTGTTAATGTACAGTTTTCAGAGCACAAAATGAATGTGTCTTATTTCTAATAAAAATATATAAGCATATAATAAAACAATAGCAGTGTTTTTGTTTTCTCACATTAAATTACACATATGTGTACATGCAGCCTGATGTTAGAGAGGTGTATCTGTTAAAGCGAGACTTCCATATGTCACTTTTGCTGAACACCTGTGGCAACAAGTAGCAATGTAGCAAGATAGTTTGAGCCAGTTGCTTGTTTTACTTCTGTCATTTAACTTGTTCAACATTTCCAAAAGAAGAGAAGAGTCATAAAGTCAGCAAGCTGATCCAGTAATTTCAGTTAAACGGTTAAAATGTCCCTAGTTTGCCAACCTTAACTAAAATTAGCTAATCTACTCATACCAGATTATGCATGCCTGTTGCTGCAAAACAACATTTGATAGGCTTATTTTTGCTTAATTAAGCTTCTCTTTTAGGAGGATAGTGTTATTTCATCTTTCAAAAGATACATAGTCCTGCTTTAAACAAATAGTTTGACATGCGTGATATGTATGTGCACTAAGTATGGATTCCGAGCCAGCAGGCATGAAGCCTGGAAGCAGGAGGAAACAGTTAGTCTCGCTCTGTCCAATATTTAGTTGTCATAGGGAGGTTACAAATGGAAACTACAGTAAGTCACAACGCCCTGGTGGACTTTACAAAGTACTTGTAGCAGGTAGGCCTACCTCTATCATGGAGAATAAGGCTAGCAGTTTCTGCCAACTTCTATTCTTTATGCTAAGCTAAGCTACGCCTCCTCGCTCCAGCTCCCAAATTCCACTGTTGCGTCACATATTTATTGGAAGGTTTCTGAGGGAAGCCGTTGAGTTCATAGTGAAACATCTGAACCAAAATGACTGCTGCTCAGGAGAGCAGGGCTGTAGTGTCTCAGGTGTTGATATTAAAGCAATTTCAAGTCCCAGTGAAAGAATCAGTTGGAGACGTTTCAACAGTAACGCATTGTATGAAAGACAAAGAAGACTGTAAATGTCTCTCTGTCTAATACAAGACGAACACTTTGGCTTCACTGCACTGGCACAACTGGAATTGCACGGCTGTTCTTTTTAGCCATGTGAATGATTGGTAGTGTCAGCCCTTATAATTGAGCAAAAAATATTAAATACTAAATCATGTTACAGCTTCATTGTTGGTAGAAGGTATTACCACCGCTATCAATAAATTGATTAATTGACCAACTCAGATGTTCTCAGTCTGGTGAGAGTTGGTCCCTCTGGGTATGGACAGCAAGCAACCGTTGACTAATTATAATGTGTGGTCATTTTATAATTGAGTTGGTGAGTAAATTAAGAGTAGTGAGACTGAAAATATTTGAATTGTAAAAGCTACAATGTCTCATTGTTTCAATGCAAAAATGTCTGCATATTTGACATTTTAGTTCCATTCTAACAATAAGGGCAGTTTCACTGTTCTGTGTATGGTATAAATAATGTAGATTGTTACGTTAACACAACAATATATATTTTCGTACATTAATATGCACTAAATACAAGATGTGTCCCACTTCCATACTTTTTACTACACTACTACCAGACAAAACACTGATTATGTTCAAAAATAGTTTCTTTTAATATCTCTGTACATTGTCTGAGATACAGTTGGTCGTACAACATTAATTATTGATCCGCAACATGGCATAAACTCAATGGTACTGGACGTTGGACACGAGTCAATTACAGAGTAATCCAATATGAACATGGAGTAACTGCTAGAGCTGCTGGGCTGCAACTAGTTCTGAGCAGGTTTCACACTCAGAGGTTACTAAACAAAGTACACACACAAACAGACACACAGTGTATGTGTAAACACTAGAGAAACTACGGTGCTGTTAGCAAATGGATGAGCTGAATTTTTTTATAACACAATTAGCAAAATACAAAAACTCCAAAGTACATTGACTTCATATGTGCTAACTAGTACAACAAAATGGGTATAGCACAGACTGTGTAAGTAAAAGTGGTCGCCAAACTTTTCCGAGTCAAAGTCACTTCTTATGTTCAAATACAGGCCAAGATCTGCCATTCAAAGATGTAACAAATAAAAGCCAATAGAGGTGTTGATTTTCCACCGTAGTATATTTTTGTTAAGGGGTATATATGGCAAAGAAGGTAATGATAGACCCTCACCTTCTCCCAAAACCTGCAACCGTCAGATGCAATACATAAAACAAGGAGGGGATCTCCATGTCAGATAGTTTGCTTCGGTGGTGTGCAACCCCATGAGCAACAGCAATCGATTTCAGGATGTGTGCATGGTGTGAGTGGTTTAGCATCCAACAGGGTGACACAGAGAAAGATGTTGTTTACCTTGGTTATGTGTCTTGTCTTGTTACATCCAGGCTGCCCTGTTATTTTCTTCGTGTTTCTGGCGGGGGTTGGGGGATGGGGATCTCTGAAATGTCAAAATCTTAAAAGACATGTTTATTAGTTGTAGTTGACAACAGCAGTTACCACTCACCCCTGTCATAAATACAATACATTTCTAGTGAATATGAAAATAGGAAGAAATTCATGTAACAGAAGAGATGTGACCACTTCTGACTTCCTAACCTTTCAACTGAATTCTTTTCAACTGACATAGATCCCATAAGGATCAACAGAGATAGATTGTGATTGACAGGTTGGTGACCACTGCTGTATACTGTTCGAAGGCAGTATTAACCCATTGGGACCCAGAAACAAACAAACCACTAGTCATGAAAAACTCCACAGAGTAGCTTTTCTTGGTTAATATCACACTTTAAGACAGATTTGGACACTGCTTTGAAAAGGATTTTAGAAAGGTGCTTCCATGCAGCGCTCAAAAAAACAATGAAATGAAAATAGCTGTGGATGAGTAAAGATTGAATCTCAACATTTTATTTGATACACTTTTTCATCATCACCCCTCCATCTATTCATGTCGGACTCTGCCGGGAAATAAAGGCAGTTTGACCTTTGGAGATTTCACAGCACTTTGTTTGGAACAGTACAGCCTGTCATGACGGCTGTGTCAAACACACCCACATATTCTCTTACCACTCATGAACTCCTGACTCATGGTGTAATAACTGTTTCAACTGCGATGACTTCACTCGATTTTCCTCACTTCAGAGGCTCATTTTTCGGCCTTCAGTGGCGTGGTGATGTAGCGTGAGGAAAAAGTGGCCTGTAACATCATTAGCATCCATCCAGACACATTAACCTCATGTTGTTAATTGGACCTTCAGCAGACATTAGCCTCCACTTGTGCCTTGTCCTGCAAAGGCCTGACAGTGGCCATTAATGGACTGGCACTCTGATGACATTTCCTGGCATTTAGCGCTGATCTCTTCAGCTAGTTGTGGTGTCACTGCAGAGGAGGAGGAGGATGCTGATGACCAGCAGCAGCTGCAGTCCACCACCCTGAACCTTCACACAGGCTGCTACAAATGAGCCAAATGAGCTTTTAAAGGGGGGTATTATGTCTTCGGTGAGTTTATCAGCCTCTTTTTTTTATATGCTGTCAAACATTTTAGGAAGGTAGACTTATCAGTTGACATATTTGAGAATATTACGTATATTAAAGTGAAGTGATTTCTGTACTCTTTATGTTTTGTGCCGAAACAGTGGAATGTAACTAAGTACATTTACTCACTAAACTTAAGTACACCTTTTAGCTACTTGCACTAAAGCCAAATATTTGCCTTTGAATGTAGTGGAGTAAGAGTCATTAATTTCCACAATGACTACTTAACTAAAGTACAGATACTCAAAAAAATGTACAATACTAGATGTAATGTAATAGTAAATGTACTTTGTCTATCTCTGCTGCTGACAGAGCTCATTCTTCCCGTCTCATGTTATATACTCTGCTGTGTAAGGCCTCTTTTTGTCAGTGCTTTGAAAACTACATGTAAATTGCTCAACTTGTCCTTTTTAATTTCTTAATCTTAATAGAATGTTAAAAAAATATTATTTCTTCTAAATGTGACAAGCCCAGCGTAGCTAGGGGAAGCCACATGAGCACACCTACAGGGAACATGGCAGCTTCTGAGAGGCACATAAAAAAATAGCTTTCTACAACTTTATGACAATCCACACAGTGGCTTTACCTGATGACATATTGAATTCTATAAAGAAATGACAGCTAGTAGCAGCATAGTGCGTATGTAAGAAGTGCAAAATCCCCCCTTTTATTTCTATCCCTCACTGCAGCTCAACAATGAAACAATGTTTGAGGAAACCAAAACAGAGAACGTAGCACAAAACATTTGGAAGATACCACCGGTTACCTCAAACTGCTGAACTCTTACATTGGCTTCAAGTAAACTTTTTCCACAGAACAAGGACTGTGGATTTTTCCCCCCATCAGTTACTTTGGAAATGCATTGTGAAGGGAACACTTCATGATCACAATGGACAGGACGAATGATTACAGGAACCTGAAAGGGTTTCAGTGTAAATATATGTCACTATTGCATACAGATATACCTGAAAATTGGTGAACCTATCCTCATACCAAATATCTGTAAATATAACATTACTGCTGTTTGCAAACAAAACGCATGCCAGATGTCTTTTGAAACACATGGGATTAGAAAGCTGCAGTGATGTAGCAATTTGATTCATAAGTAACTGTCGTCTTATGTTTTTCATCCAAAGCATCACTTTGTGTCCTCCATCAAACTGCAATTACAGGAGCTGTCACACTGAAACTCTTCCCAGCCGGACATACAGTTGAAGGACAGCAAAAGGTTGTGTGTCATTACACCAGACATGAACATGTAGTTACAGACTGGCTTTAAAGGCAAACACTATTCAAATTCAGGGTTCTTATCACAAGTAAGAAAGATACATCTTGGTTGTTTGGTACTCTTAATCATAAAAAAAAACATGCACACCCCCCTCACAATTTGCAACTTAACACACCAGTAGCATTCTCAAACGTCAAGGGTGCAGATGGTGCGCCATTAGCATTAACCCTGTTCGGGTTATGGCAGATGAATGTAAATAAATTTATGGAATATACACTATAAGGTCAAAAGTATGTAGACGGCTCATCCACATACCTTTTGGTCTGAGTCTGGTTATCCACGATTGGCTGAGGCCCATTGGTTCCAATGAAGGGAAATCTTAATGCTACAATACACATGTTTTAGACAATGGTTTGCCTCTCACTTTGTATCTACATTTAGTGTTTTCCAGTTTCAACATAACACAAAGCGAAGGCCATAAATAAATGGTTTTCTAGTTTGGTGTGGAAGAACTGAACCCGTCCATCACCTTTAAGATGAACTGCAGCACCGACTGTGAGCCAGGCATTAGAAAGAATAAGCCACTGTGTAAAAGCAAAAAAAAATGTTCTATGTTCTGTGCATGTATATAGTTGCACCCTCTAGTTTTCATTTGGGGGCATTAAAGTATCTAAATGTTTCCTCAGAAGTGTACAGATACATAAAAATAAAACTACCCTCGGACCAACCCACTCGCTCATGGCACAGTCTTCAAATAGTTTAAAATGTAAATTTAAAACATGAAATAAACAACCCATATGGCATTCTAATGTATTATTTTACAGTTTAATGCACAGGAGGAGGAGGTTTCAAATGGCTTTTATTTCCCAAATGATTCTGAATGACCAGAGTTAATGTATATTCTGAAACAAACAGCTGTGCTGCCTATGGAAACTAATAACTAATAATGTGCTAATAACCATAATGTGAAAAAAGTTATTGGACATGCAAATTCCAACATTGTTCAAAAAGAAAACATGACCTGTAAACAAAATTTTTGAAACTAATGTTTCTATGGATCAGTGGTCCGTAAAGTGGGGTCTGGGAACCCCCAGGGGTCCTTAAGGAGGTTCTAAAAGGGTCCCCATCAAAAAGGGGAACATTTATTTTTGTTATAATTCCATCCATAAGTAACAACAACGACAGAATGTTTGAGTACTTGGGTCATGGGTTTCATAAAATTTCTGTAATAAAACACCTAAAAGCAAAAATCCATTTCACATAGGGACACTGGGACAAAATGTTATCAAATTGGGTCTGTGGTCTAATTTGGTTAAATTTATGGGTCCTTGATGTGAAAAAGTTTGATAGAAAATGGTCAGCCACGGTGTTGGGCAGCAGAGTCTCTGTGGCGTGGGGCAGCTGATAGAATCAACGGTGTTGGATGCCATGGGGACCAAACCCTCTTCTGGGGACTCGGTTCCACCTGAAAATGAGGAGGCGTGTTCTTTCAAAAGGTGGCAGCTGTACATCAGGCTAGCTCCTCAAATGACCAGGTATGTAGAATTCAGGGGAGTCAGGTGGTGGGGTAGCCGGCTCACCTTGTCACGATCCTGTCCTGAGCCTGTCTGTGTTACGTTATTTTTGCCATGCCTTCTGTATTTTGATATTGCTTTCTCTGTGTCTGGGTTTTGGGTTTCAGTCCTGTGCATCTGTGGTCTTGTATCCAGTCTCCTGTTTGTTCGGTGTGGTGGTTCTGATCTGTCCTGTCTCGGTGTCTGCCTTTGTACTGGTTCTGTCCTGTCCCTCATGTCCAGTTCTCTACCATCATGCTTAGATTTTGGTTGTCTTGTTACCAGTTTCATTTATTATCTGATTTATTCATTGCATTCATCCGCTTCTGTAAGTTATTTCATATCTGTCTTGTCTCGTATCTTAGTTCCTAGGTTGTGTCTTTAGTTCTTAGTCCTGTGCCTTACTTAGTTCATGTCTTTAGTGGTTTCTCCTGGTCTGTGTACTTCTGTGTTTTGCTCATGTCTGCCCTGAGTTCTGTTCAAGTCGTAGCTTCGGTCTGTGTTCCTTATTTTTTAGTTGTGATCTGGATCAGTTTGTTATTTTCATTATTCTGATCTGTTACAACTTACTTTGACATGTTTGGTGTTCAGTACTTGTGTTATGTCTGTTCACCACCAGTAATCTGCCTGTCAGCCAGTCTCTCTGTTTTCCCCTTCTGTCTCTCTGCCTCGTTAATCCTGATTCCAGTCACCTGTGTTGCTCCCGCCCTGCTCATTAGTCCTTGCGTATAAATGTTTGGTGTTTCTGTTTAGTCCTCGTCCGGTCATTGTCGCATGTCTGCCCTGTCCTGTCGGATGTTGTGCCACTACCATTTACCTGCTTTTGGATGTACCAGTTCCCTGTACCTGGGAGTTTTTGTTCCTGCCTGTCTGTCATCCGCTGGATTAAATACTCTGGAACTAGACCTCTGTTCTCTGTGTCTTGTGTTTGGGCTCACTCCTGCTGCGCTCACCCAGCAATCGTGACACACCTCGATGCTAATCGACTGGAGTGCAGGCTGCAGGCAAGGAGCCTTGAGCGATGGTCAAGTTGTCTGCCAGTCAAGGTAGCAACTTCGCTAGTCAAGGCTTGGAAGGAACTTCCTGGAGTGTAAATGACATAATTACCTCCTTGTGCCCAATACTGGCCTTTTGGCAGTGCTTTAGAAGAGGCTAAATGATGAAAATCACTTGATTGATTTTGTCTTTATAGAATGCTTCATCTGTTGGATCCATGTTGGGCCAGATCGCTCTGTCATGGTTGGTGAGTGTGAGGCTCCGGGGATCGGACCTCGGTGCAGATAGTCAATGCAGACAGGGTCAGTTCAGTGATTTAATAGAGAAACTGAGATACATTTAGCAAATAATGAGGCAGGCAAAGGCCAAAAATACCATGCAGAGGTTAAAAACAGGCAGGTTTCAGGTACAAAATCTAAAGGCTACAAAGCAAAAGCATAAAGCAACATTGCGTCTTAGATGATCAAGGAGAGGATCAAAGCATCTGGGCCGGTATAGATAGAGAGTGGCTGATAATGGAGTGAAGTGCAGGTGGGAGATAGCAGATGGGAAGCTCAGGTGAGGGCAATTAGGTGTTTGCAGGGCAAATGGGAGTTGCAGGATCTGGAATGAAAGAACAAAAGATTTGGCTGAAGAAGGGTACAGAGGCAGATGTGATGACAGACAATTGTTTCTCTCTACATCTAATCTTTTATGCATGTTCCAAGACATGTTTGGAGGGACCAAGGATTAAAGACCCACTGCTGTTGCACAAAAGGAAATGTGCTCCGGGCAGGTAAAAGTCCGGACAGACGAGGGATCCAGACTCTGCTGAAGGACAGAAGACAACTTATCTATGGCTCCTCACCTGGAGCCAGAGACTTGGGTACTCATCAGGGGCAACAGGTTTTCCTTTAATTGGCGTTGTCGGCGCCTTTTCTACGGGCTATTGATTAGCCAAGTCCCTGGCTCCAGGTGAGGGAGAGTAGCCGTGGCTATAAATGGCAAGCTGTGAAGGCAATTTAACATGCGTATATGGGAAAAAAGTATGTCATACTGTCCTCATCAGCAACATACAATTTCTATGACGGAAGATAGGATCATGTTAACTGACTAAGTAAAAAAAAATATGATATGGATCAGGTTATAGAAATATAATGGTTACAGTTAATGAAAAGTGGACCGTTAATAGCGAATTGTTACAGGACGTGACTCCCAGTAATTCTTAGAATCCTATGCTGACTGTACACAAGGTGAAGTGCAGTTCTGTCATATGTGCCGAGACAATGTCATGTCATCTCATTGCAAGGAATGAAGTACTCAAAAATCGTTGAGAACCCCTTCTCTAAATAACTCTTAAGACATTTCTGGAGCTCATAGAGGCCTAGAATTTTAAACCGATAATTTTTCAAAACATCTAAAACCACTTTTCAGCCATTTAGCAGTGATTGTGATGGAGTCAGTGTTGTTATTTATTCGACAGACCCATTTCCGTCACTATTAATTTGCCACATTTAAAAACAGGCCTGCTGCAGCTGGACAGGGACAGACAGTGAAAACAATGACTGGAGGCAGCATATTGCACGTTGAAGGAAGAATTAAATGAGCATAAGCCCCCTGGCTTTATGTCCTAGGTCATCTGTTAATTTTTCATGGGTGCCTCACTAATTCATGAGGACATCTGTTTTTGCAGCTTCCATTTTATGAGTCCCATGTTTGGCAGTTATGAGCGACTCCAGCTGCAAACTGATTAGACGGGACTTCTGATGTAAACTCAAGCAGAAGAAAACTTTTGACAAACAACATAAACACACAGACACATGCTGACTTATGTTGGCTTATTGCAATAAATTGCAAAACTAAATGTTTAAGCCCAATCAGGGCTCCCTAGGCGCTGTACCGTTTAACAGCCAACTAAAATGTAAAACGAATAACACAGCAGCCTTAATAAAGCCTTACCAGTAGTAGTGCTAAAAGGGTAGAATTTGTCCTCACAGTGGTGCTGGGGTCATGGGGGTTACAAAAAGCAAAAGGTTCATCCTAAGCATCGACTACGATTTTTAGCAGCAGGGCTTGGATGATAATGTCTGTCATTTGGTCATTCCGCCAAATTTGGATGGATTCGCACCAAATTTCACAGGTACCAGAAAGTGGATCCTAACGACTTTGGAGATCATGTTCCAATGTCTGTGAAGGTTCTCAATCATCCAGGTCATAGTTATCCAGCGAAGGTTGAGGTTTCCTGTAAGACCACTATGAAAGTGACGTGTGGTTTTCAGTGATATATCTCAGCAATTATTGGATGGAATGCCATGAAATTTGGTGTAGACTTTCAGGATGAATTGCACTCATTATGGTGAATCTCTGACTTGGAAGTCTGGTTGCGTTGATGGACTGGCTCAATTCAAATGAATAATAGGGCAACCACTGGCTAATGCATGCAGGGCTAAAGTCAGTCTGATTGTAGCTTTAGTCTTGTTTTTAAAACTTCTCTCTTTTTCTAAGTGTTTTAATTGTCTAACCTCAAGCAATATAACCAAATTTCCTAACTATCACATAACCATGCACAGATATTGTGGCAAGATTGAATTTTTTATTTTATTTTATTTTATTTTTTTGCAGAATCATCCGATACTGCCATTTTTGTTGAGCTATTGGGTTGTCACTTTTTTGGCCCATCTCTTCCCAGGCCACTTTCATTCCTATACCTACTCCTGCCTAATTGAGAGGGATATGGCATAGATAATAGCATGCAACAAAGGTCCCCAGCAAGACAGGACCTGGTGATTCAGCTGCTCATGGTCAATGCCTTAACCCCTATGGCACAAGGGCATGCCATCCCAGTTCATTTTCAAACTAAAAATTTAAATTGTCTGGCTCCTGTAACTGACAGAGAACAAGAAACCTAAATCCAGGCTTCAAAAAATTTCTTTAAATTCTATGTAAGATGTCACAGACTCCTTATCGTTCTACCTCCACAGCCTGACTGCAATTTCTGGGGCTGTACCACACTGAAAAGAAAGGAAAGATTTATTGGTGTTAATTGCCAATTTTGGCATGAAAGTTATTCGCAGTTTAATTTCCATACTGGTCGAACCCCCCACCATCACACACACACACACACACTTGTACACTGACACCCTTATCCATGTCCAGGCTGACGGTGTGGCTGGGTTATTATAGCAGGAGGAGATAAGGCGGTCAGACAGGCTGGATGCTTGCACTATAATAGCCATGAGCTTATCTCTACAACAACGCTTCCATTAACAGAGAACAGCTCGAACCAGGAGCAGACCTGCTGCTGCCGTTTTCCTTTTACTTCTTCAACACCAGCCATTTTAATCCCCAAACACACGACATTCACGAGGTGTGGACAGAAACTGCATATTCTTCCTAATAGAGCTGAGCAGTTTTGCTGAGTGAGGAGTGTATGTTTATTTTTTTGTTGTGGCTCTCCTTATTGTTTACTAGTGTTAATAAGGGGGGAGGCTTAATAATGCAATGTAGAGACACTGGCTGTGTTCACTCCACATGAGAAGACTAATTACTGTAAATCTAATCTGCAGGAGGGGCCTATATCCAATTACATGGAAATAAAGGCTCAGTGTGTTTCTGCCGTGCTGTTGGTCTGATTGTGCATGAAGGGATATATATGCTCTCATCTCTCGCTCTGTTTCTCCCCATATATCTCTGTGTGTGCATTCCTCCCCAGGCAGAATCCTGTGTAGGACCTACATGTGTGTTCATCAAACAGAATCAATAAGATACAGCTGAAAATAGCAGCTTCTGTCTTTGCCGATAGGATCCCGCTGACAATCCTTTCTCATCCTCTAGATTCAAACAATGGAAATAATGAAAAGAGGGAAATCAACCAATATTTGTTGTAGAGGGAGGAGGAAGACAGAGAGTGTAGCCCAGGGTCAATCTCTTGTGAAGACGTCAGTAAGGCAATTGTGTTTTATCATGTAGTACAGCACAGCAGCATCTATTCATTGTATGCACATGCAGAGAACACATGGAATACTGCCAGTGATCTCATAGAAGCAATGTATGCACAACGGTGAACAGTTAAACTGATTCATGGCATGTTCACAAATGTTAGTGATGTGGAGGTCATCTGGTCAAACAGCACTGTCAACCAGATGACATCATTATGAACATCTGCCATCATAGCTGCTTCAGAGGTGTCCATATGCTGCAGAGAGATTTATAGTAGTGCACTGGGGCTCTGTGGGATTCCTCTGTGTGTATAGAGCTGGTGTGCACCTCCTCAAAAATGTAACTACAGATCTGGGCTATGGCAGCTACAGACATGTCGAGATTGGTCAACTTGTGTTTTCCCCTAAAAGTTTCACTCAACCAGGGCTCATTTTCGAGTGGCCTTTTATTGTGGCCAGCCTAAGTCACACCTGTCCAATACCCATGCCGTCTGATCAGCATCTTGATATGCCACACCTGGATTATCCAGCTATTGCTTGCTATTTTGACTAGCACTCTTGTCCATCCATCCATCGTCAACCGCTTATCCTGCGTACAGGGTCGCAGGGGGGATGGAGCCTATCCCAGCTGACATTGGGCGAAAGGCGGGGTACACCCTGGTACATCAGGGGACACTGGCCAGTCCATCGCAGGGCCACACATATACAAACAACCACTCACACTCACACCCAAGGGCAATTTGGGAGACACCAACTAACCTAGCCTGCATGTCTTTGGATGGTGGGACGAAGCCGGAGCACCCGGAAAGAACTCCACACAGAAAGGCTGGGGCAACTGGGGTTTGAACCGCCTTCTTGCTGTGAGGCGACAGTGCTAACCACTGCACCACCGAGCCGCCCCACTTGTGTCCAGTGTTGTTAAATTACAACAAAGACATAGTAAGCTGAAAATCTAAGTTGATTCCACAATTACTTATGGTATTTACATGAACTAGACATTGTAACAATCACAAGTGTGTACTTAAATAAACTAAAATCACTGGTTTCCAGCAAGTTAGAAACTGTAAAAACCTACTGTAAAAATATTCAACAAATGTTAGCCTCAATACAATACAATACAATGTGTCCCATGATATATAAATATGATTTTATGATGGTGATCACAAATATGTCTTCCTATCCACAGATAACACCTAAATGAATATAGGGTTAGGATTAAGAATTAAGGCAGTTCTGAAGACAAAGGGGGATCCAACCCAGTACTAGCAAGGTGTACCTGATTAATTGGCCAGTGAGTATATATTCCAAATATTTATTAATCTAAAATGAGTTTTTTTAAATGTTTCTTGTGCATCTATTTTCCATTCATTTACTAATATTGTTAAATCTGCATACACCAGTGTGGTTATATTTGTGTGTGGAGTACTGAGTACTGAGTCTTTTAAAGGTGCCTGATCCGCAACCGCATGTTGCATTTAGGTTCTGGTGGAAACCCCAGACGTCCCACTGTGTTTAACTCGCCACAGTTTGTGCCTTTCACATTACTTACCATTACATTCAAATTAAACAGCTGCGCGTCAGTTTTTCTGAAACAAGAAATTTCTCAATCAGCAATATTTGAAAATTTAAAATTTACATTGTACATGCAGATACAGGAAAAAGTATGTGACCCCCTTGGAATTACCTGGATTTTTGCATAAAATCTCTTCATAAGTCATAACTATAGACAAACACAGTTTGCTTAGACTAATACCACTGAAATAATTATATGTTTTCATGTTTTTATTAAACACTCTGTGAAAACATTCACAGTGCAGGGTGGAAAAAGTATGTGAACCTCTAGGCTATTGACTTTTCAAAAGCTAATTGGAGTCAGGAGTCAGCCAGCCAGGAGGCCAATAAGTGAGACGAAATTAAAGGTGTTGGTTAGAGCTGCCCGGCCCTATTAAAAAAATATACACCAGCTTTAAATTAAATATTCTCATGAAGCATTGCCTGACGTGAACCATATCCTGAACAAAAGAACTCTCAGAAGAACTAAGATTTATAACTGCTGACTTTCATGAAGCTGCAAAGGGGTTCCAGAAGCATTTCTAAAAGCTGTGATGTTCATCAGTCCACAGTAAGACAAACTGTTTATAAATGGAGAAAGTTCAGCACTGTTACTACTCTCTCTAGGAGTGGGCGACCTACAAAGATGACTGCACAGCACAGTGCAGAATGCTCAATGAGGTTAAGGAGAATCCTAGAGTGTCAGCTGAAGACTCACAGAAATCTCTGGAACATACTAGCATCTCTGTTGATGACTGTATGATATGTCACACACAGAAGTAGAATGGAGTTCATGGGAGGACACCATGGACAAAACCACTGCTTACCAAAAAACATTGCTGCACATCTGAAGTTTGCAAAAGAGCATCTGGATGTTCCACAGGACTACTGGCAAAATATCTTGTGGACACTTTGAAGAAAAAAGGCACATCACACCTTCAAAACCACATCCCAACTGTGAAGTATGGTGGAGTGGGAATCATAATTCGGGGCTGAAATTTTGCAGGAGTTTTGTTAAGGCCATCTGTCAATAGAAGTTCAACAGTAGATGGCCGATGCAACAGGAAGACCCAAAGTACAGAAGTAAATCAACAACAAGAATGGCCTCAATAGAAGAAAATACGCCTTCTGGAGTGGCCCAGTCACAGTCCGGACATCAACACGATTGAGATGCTGTGGCATGTTCAACAGAGCGATTCACACCAGACATCCCAAGAATCTTGCTGAACCAAAATAGTTTTATACAGATAAATGGTCCAAAATTTCTCCTGACCATTGTACAGGTCTGGTCTGCAACTACAGGAAATGTTTGGTTGAGGTTATTGCTGCCAAAGGAGGGTCAACCAGTTATTAAATCCAAGGGTTCACATACTTTTCCCAACCTGCACTGTGAATGTTTACACGGTGTGTTAAAAAAACATGAATTCATACAGTAGTATAGTATAGTGGTATTAGTTTAAGCAGACGGTCTGTTGTTGTGACTAAGATGAAGAGCAGATCACATTTTTTCCCCATAGGGTTCACATACTTTTTTTCCTGTGACATGTCATTTCTGGCAACCATTTTTGTCTTTATTTGGATTAGAAAATAGATTGTCAAAAATACAGAAAAAGAGGATCAAAAATCCTGTGATGGAATATGTTGTTTTATTTAGACACTTAGAACTGTTAATGCTAGTAAGTCTAATAATAATGTTTAAATGCAATAGAATTGAATCCTATTGCTATGATTTTACAAGGTACAATGTTGTTTATTAGTCATTATACAGCACAAGGCTGCATAACAAAATTAAATTTGTAGTTCCTTTGTGCTACACACACAACATATAATTAAGTCTAGGCCTATGTTAAAATATGGTAACATATAATATAAAATAAAATAATTTATACAGTTATTTGTATACATATAGGCTACATACATGTATCCACCCTGAAAATCTCACAGTGAATTTTTTTTGAATTTGCATCTGGGATGAAAGTATGCAGCAGTCCACCTGCCCTCCTCCAACCAGAGTCTTTTGCTCACAGCTTGGAACATGGACCACCTGCCATGTGCTTGATCCAAGATGTTGATGGGGCAGGTCTCTGTAATGATGTGGGCACAACAGTCTCTGAATTCTGACATGAGTCCCGTTTTGTCTAGACCGGATCTTTAGAAACAGAATTAAGTCCAAGCTGGGCCAGCATGCCTCCTCTCTGGCTGTCTTTCCTCTCCTCCGAGCGATCACTGCAACTGCTGTAACGCCTGGTCCAGTTGTTTGGGCGGATCGTGGTCTGCTGCTCTTTAATCCCCAAACCCTGTCTTCATCTTCTAATGACTGGATTCATGTCAGAGGTAAGACGTGTTTTGGCAATAAATCCGGAAAAAAACAGATAAAAACAAAAGTGCAGCGAAGTTTAAAGGAGCTACCGGCTGCTGCTTTTGCACGCGCTGCTGGTTGCCATAGCAAACTACAACTTTTCTGAAAGTTCTACAACTTTCTGGTACAACTTTTAACCAGTACAACTTCACATAGTGTAACACCAAGCATGTAAAGGTGTTTCTTTCCTCACTTAAGTTAAGTGATTTGTACTTGAAAAGGCTAAAACATTCAGCAACACCAGAATGGTGTCTCAGTATTTACCACCATATCCTAAAGAGCAACGTAAAGCATTAACAAGACTTTTGATTTGCACAGTAAACCACCCAGCCTCCAGGTTTTCACAGCACATCAGTGACAGTAAAAGTCAGCTGTGAGAAGAATTGTGTGTTTTGGGTTTTTTTTAGCCCTAGCATTCAAGCGTTTATGACATTAGCCACCACCAACAGACGCTAAACCTGCCACTTATCCGACAAACAAACCCTGATTTACAGCCTGTCACTCCAGCACTCTGACTGAGAAATGTTCCCAGCAGGGGCTGGACGCAAACCTTTCCACATTGATCTGTGTCTGCCCACAGTCAATGATTAATGTTCCTGTCAGGAATCAACTGACACACACACACACACACACACACACACACACACACACACACACACACACACACACACACACACACTATTCATATAAGAAATCTTCTTTCAATAAAAACAAAGAAAATGCTATGCTAATAGCAGAACAGAATGTGCTTTCATCCACACCTGAATCCTGTTTTTTTAGTTAGTAGTCCTTGTCTGAAAGTATGGCCCAAGAGTCTCACTATGCTTCAGCTGAAAGCTGAAGTTGTACAGCACAGGCCGGCTCTCTTGGATAACTTCTAATGGGTATTATTGCTTGCATAATTAGAAAACTCATTAAAAATAAATCAACAATACTGCTTAGCTCTACAGTCATAATAGCTCACCCGTCAGTTGTCTGTTCAATCGAGACGCCATGGCTGTAAAGAAAGTTTGCCCAACAAAAAAAAGCATGTCACCATCATGAAAAATTTATGCTAGTGGGGCATGGTGAGGAAATTATACTAAACTGATGGTATTCAGACTAAACTACACTATCAGTCCTAAGAAGCACTCCAAGCCACAACTGTTTCTTAACCTCCACAAATGGGTTTGCAAATAATTCGATCAAAGATCAATTAGCATTCAAATAAACTCCCTTTTATGTCGTCACTTTTAGTCCAAAAGACTGCTGTTAAGTGGCCGACGTTAAAACAAGACCCTTTCACTAATTACCTATCCACTTCTCCAATGTTGGTCATGTTGCTGTCCATACAGATGTCTGTCCTCACTGGGGGTTTAAAGGAGGGTTCAGCCTTGAAGAATGAACTGTGCCAGAAAAGCTTTCATAGAAATAATGCTGATCAGAATTCACAGAAATGATATGAGTCACTGTGCTTTTCTGCTGGCTGAGCGAAGATGACTCCCTTCTCTATAATGAGATCCAAATGACCTGCGGCTGTTCTCAGCTCCCTCAGCTCTTCTCAGGCTGAGGTCTCAAACTAATGAATACAAGTGCACCCAAACTGTCCAGCTTTCATAGTTCATCATGTTTAGAAAAATACTATGGTACCATTAAAGCTACAATGGAAGAATTGAAACTCCAACTCTCCACCTGTCAAATTCAAACTCCAAAAAAACATGGGGCAATATATCACACATCAGGTCATGACAACTGAGGCTCACTGCTGTTAACTAGTTAGCTTAGTTAGCCGTGCAACTAACTTAGTGGTCCTATTAAGCTGACTGAGTCCAGAATGGGCACCAGAACTGACGCCGGACAGGCAGGAAACAAAGCCGAGCTCAGTAGCCTCCCAGTGATCACAGCAAGGACCAAACACAGCCTCAGACAGGAAATACAGTACCGAGCTGATAGTGGCTCCAACTGGGACTCTGACTCCGGGGATGACAAAGACACGGCAGGTTCAGGAGTGGCATCAAGCTGGAATGGGATGAGAAGAAGGTCGGCCATCGGTGAGGCAGCGACAGCGTGTAGAGGCATTGGCACATCTAAATCTAACTCTGTGAATAAAGGGTTTATTTTGAGCAAACCAGAGTTGGTGATTGTTGGAACATGGCAAATGGTCTACAGTATATTTGTATAGCATCTTACTAGTCTTCTGACCACTCAAATCGCTTTTATGCTGTCACATTCAGCCTTTCACACACATTCACACACCGATGGAACAGCTGTCTTGGGAAATTGGTTGTGGTGAGTTTTATTTTGTTTTTGTCAAGTTTGAATGAAGTGTGTTTTCCAATTAGTTAACAAGGCAGTTAGTTCAGTGAAAGAAAGAAACTTGAATTCAGAAGATGTACGGTTGTATTTTTCAGAAAACAATAGGTGACAGAATATTCACTTTCTTGACATTTGTGAGTTTATTTTGTTTATTTATTACACTAAAAAAGCTAAGAGAGCTTGTGTAATGTAGCAAACTCACTACTTGCATACATCTCTCAGCTGAAACTGTGAGGGGACTATACTATTTCAAGGAGCAAGTGGTATTACAACACCGGACAGGCCAGGGGCTAACTTCAGTAGATATCTCTGCAACACAATATAGGTCTTTTACATAACGTGAGAACTTCTTCACATTCTGTTGGTTATGTTAGTTCATTTTTTAATGTTATAAATTAAAATTCTTGACATTTGTTAGACATTTTTTAATTGTAGTAAAATTAAACAATTAGTTGATATGTTGATGTCAGGAAACTTTGTAAATCAAAGACCTGAGCACCTGAATGGCTAGTTTCCGGCCAGCCCCTAGAAACAGAAAACTGAAAATGAGAATGAGCATTTCCTTGATTGAAGACAAAAAAAAATATATATATATATATATATATATATTTTTTATTTTTTTTTTCTTCAATATATATGTGTATATATCAAAATCCAATCACCACCTCCACGCGGTGCCTGCCGGACAATGACCTCCGGGAAGACGGACGGTGACAGTCTCCAACGACAGGTGGAACGACGCATCGGTTGGAGTATTTTTCGGTCATATCACATGGAAACGTCTAGTCAAACTCTGGATTCGAATGCTAGGGCGTCCCCTGCAGGCAATGCGCGCCGTCCTTGCCCGAACGACGTGAGAAATATGCATGGGCTACCCTGCAGTGGACGAACTGGGCTAAAGAAGCAAGTCCATATACGAATTGCGATGATCAACATCGGGACAATGACTGGGAGAAGCCGAGAATTAGCCGCAGCAATGAAGAATCGCCGCATCGACATCACGTGCATTCAGGAAACAAAGTGGAAAGGATCGAAGACGATCACCTCGTGGTTGGAGGCGTCCTCAACGGACATGTTGGATCGGCTAGGGATGGATACGGCACGTGCCATGGTGGGAATGGATATGGCGGCCATAACGACGATGGGGACCGAATATTTGACTGTGCCGAAGCCCATGACTTGGTCTTGGTCAACACTTATTTCAAAAAGAGGCCAAGCCACCTCATCACCTATGCCAGTGGCAGGCGTACAACCCAGATCGATTACCTACTCACCCGGCGGCGACATTTGAAACTGATAACCAATGCAAAGGTTATTCCATCTGAAACTATCGCTCCGCAACACCGACCACTCGTTATGGATGTCCGCTTGGACGTCATTGGGCAAAATCAACCAAGGACCAGTGGAATCGAAAGGATCAAATGGTGGTGCCTGCCTGAGTGCAAAGCCAAGGTAGCGGCCTCTCTGGGACCCATGGATGTGGACACAGGTCGGTCGGCATCGGCAGTAAAGGCGAAGAAGACGGCGCTCAAAGTGTGGTTCCAATCTCGTACAGACGACGATCGCCAGCAATACCAAATGCTCAAAGCGGCAGCAAGGTTAACAGTAACAGCAGCCAAAGCAGCCCATTATGACCATCTGTACGCTGAGTTGGATACTCCGGAAGGAGAGAAGAAGATCTATCGCCTCGCCAACGCCCGTCACCAAGCCACACGAGACATTGGTCAAGTCAAGCACATCAAGGACGCTGACCACCAAGTCCTAAGAGACCCATCCGCCATCCTCTGCCGCTGGAGCAACTACTTTTCCAAGATCAGCAACGAGGAATTTGACCACCCGCCAATCAACAGTACCAACCGAGTCCCTGGACCTGTCCCTCCAATCTCCACCAAGGAAGTCGAGGAGGCAGTGAAGAAGATGAAGAATGGGAAAGCCACGGGCCCGGATGACATCCCAGTCGAAGTATGGAAACTCCTTGGCCGTCAAGGAGCCACAACCCTTGCCGCTCTCTTTAACCGAATCATCGGCGAAGGGACAGTGCCAGAGGCATGGTCTACCAGCGTGACGGTTCCTATCTGGAAAGGCAAAGGAGACGTTTTGGAATGCTCAAATTACCGGCCGATTCAACTTCTGTGCCACACCATGAAGATTTTCGAGCGGATAATTGATGCCAGGCTCCGGGAAATTGTCACAATCACGCCAAATCAATGCGGCTTCGTCAAAGGAAGTGGCACCACGGACGCCATCCACGCTGCTCGATTACTCTTGGAGAAACACAGAGAGAAAAACAAACCTGTCCACATGGTGTTCCTTGATCTGGAGAAGGCCTTTGACCGCGTCCCTCACGACCTGATATGGCATGCCCTTCAATCACACAATGTCCCCGAAGCCTACGTTCAGTGGATCAAGCTTCTCCATTCCAACGTCCACGAACGTTGCCACCCTTTGCCATCAATGCTGGAGTGCATCAAGGATCCGCCTTATCGCCCCTTCTATTCATCCTCTGTATGGAATCAGCGACAGCGGACCCACAATCACCCCATCCATGGTCACTACTGTACGATGACGATGTCTTCCTAGCAAATGGGCAACGCCGTGGGCTCCAAGAAGACGCCCAGCGCTGGAATGATCGGCTGGGTGACTTTGGACTTCGCCTGAATGTGAAGAAAACTGAATACATGGAATGTGGCCTACAAACCAATGGGTCTATTAACATTGGAGGAGAGGACCTGAAGAAAGTGGACGAATTTAAGTATCTTGGTTCCCTTATCCGCAGCGATGGTGATTCTCTCCAGGTTGCCCGCGCCCGTGTCAGTGCCGCCTGGTCCAAATGGCGCCAGGTAACTGGGGTCCTGTGTGACCGTCGGATGCCCCTCCACCTCGAATCCAAGATCAACAAGACCGTGGTCTGCCCAATCGCCCTCTATGGATCGGAATGTTGGCCAGCGACCACAAAGCATGAGCGGACCCTTCACGCGATGGAAATGCGATTGCTACGATGGAGCCTTGGACTCACCCGATTCGACCACGCCCTGAATGAAGACATACGAAAACGAATGGGAGTTGCGCCAATCACGGAGATGATGAGGGAGGGAAGACTTCGCTGGTATGGCCACGTAGCGAGGAATATTCAGTGGCGAGGACAGCCATGCGTCTCGAAGACCATGCGGACGGCCAAAAAAGAGGTGGATGGATCGAATCATGGAGGACATGCGCTATGTGAACGCCACCCCTAAAGACACTATCATAGAGATATATATATATATATATATATATATATATATATATATATATATATATATATATATATATATATATATTCTGCTCTAGTCCATGTAATGGTCTGTAATACCAGAGGAGCCAAGCACCAGCTACTGGTGGATAGAGCAGTCACTCGAGACTGCAAGACCAAGCAGACCAATCTGTGCACTGCCTGGATTGACTACAAGAAAGTAGAGTATGACTCAATGCCACATACATACAAGGTCAACAGGACACTAAGAGCAAGTCACCATCAAGTGCGGCATATACCAAGGCGATGCACTATCCCCGCTGCTGTTCTGCATAGGCCTGAACCCCCTCAGCCAGATCATCTCAAAGACTGGCTACGGATACCGATTCCAAAGCGGAACATTCATTAGTCACCTCCTCTACATGGATGACATCAAGCTGTATGCCAGAAATGAGAGACATCGACTCACTGATCCACACTACCAGGATCTACAGCAACGACATTGGAATGTCGTTCGGACTGGACAAGTGTGGTCGCATGGTATCAAAAAGAGGGAAGATGATCAGAACCGAGGGGGTTGAACTACCAGAAGGCCACATTGCAGATGTTCAGGACAGCTACAAATACCTTGGGGCCACAGCCACAGCCAAATACCTACAAAGAGTGAGGCAGATCCTGAAAAGTAAGCTGAGTGGGAAAAACAAGATCCGAGCCATCAACACATACGCCCTGCCAGTCATCAGATACCCTGCTGGTATAATAAACTGGACAAAGGAGGAGATAGAGGCTACTGACATCAAGACAAGAAAGCTCCTCACAATGCATGGAGGGTTTCACCCCAAATCCAGCATCCTGAGACTGTACACCAAGCGTAGCGAGGGAGGCCGAGGGCTAATGAGTGTCAAGACCACTGTCCAGCATGAAACGACAAAGATACAGGAGTACATCAGAAAGATGGCCCAAGATGAAGGGCTTAGTGAATACCTCAGGCAGCAGAAACCCGAAGATGAGGACAAGGAAGATGAAGAACCTTCATGGAGGGACAAGCCGCTGCACGGCATGTACCATAGACAAATAGAAGAAGTGGCTGATATCAAGAAATCATACCAGTGGCTGGAAAAGGCTGGACTGAAGGACAGCACCGAAGAACTAATCATGGCAGCACAAGAACAGGCACTCAGTACAAGATCAATAGAGGCTGGGGTCTACCCCACCAGGCAGGACCCCAGGCGCAGACTGTGCAAGGAGGCCCCTGAGACACTACAGCACATAACAGCAGGGTGTAAGATGCAGGCAGGAAGTGCGTACATGGAACGCCATAACCAGGTAGCTGTCATAGTGTACAGGAACATCTGCCACGAGTATGGGCTGGAAGTCCCAAGGTCAAAATGGAAACACCTCCTAAGGTAGTTGAGAATGACCGAGCTAAGATCCTGTGGGACTTCAAGATCCAGACTGACAAACTAGTGATGGCTAACCAACCAGACATCGTGTTGATCGACAAACAGCAGAAGAAGGCAGTAGTGATAGATGTGGCAATCCTAAGCGACAGCAACATCAAGAAGAAGGAACACGAGAAGCTTGAGAAATACCAAGGGCTGAAAGAGGAGCTAGAAAAGATGTGGAAAGTAAGAGCAACAGTGGTGCCAGTGGTAATCGGAGCACTGGGGGCTGTGACCCCCAAACTGGGAGAGTGGCTACAGCAGATTCCAGGTAAAACATCAGAGGTCTCTGTCCAGAAGAGTGCAGTCCTAGGAACAGCTAAGATACTTCTCAGAACCCTCAAACTCCCAGGCCTCTGGTAGATGACCCGAGCTTGAGGATGACACATACCACCCTGCAAGGGCTGAGAGGGGGATTTTTTTAATATATATATTTTATGGCTGTAACTACAATGATTGTGACCTACACACAGTTCTATAGCAGAACACATTTTGTTGGCAGTGGTGGATGAAGATCCTTTACTTTAAGTAAAAGTACTACCTCACTGTAAAAATACTCTGTTACAAGTGAAAGTGCTGCATTGAAAATGTTACTTAATGAACTCATTAAACCCATGTAAAAAAACATGGTTTTACAGTGGTAGTTGGTTGTGTTTAAACTATTTGATATCAGACTGCATTAAATTTTTTCATTATGGATTAATCTGCTGTTTATTTTCTGAAAATAGTGAGTTATGTGTTGTCATAATTGCCAAGAGCCCAAAGTGACACTTTGACAATGATTGTTTTGTCAGCCAAAACGTCTAAATGTTATATATGATTATGTTAAAGTATTACTGGAAAAGCAGCGAATCTTCACATTTGTGAAGATGAACCCATAAAGTGTTTTTACGTGAAAAATGACTTAAGCGACAATCAAAGTAGTTGCCAGTTCAGTTTCTGTCAATCATCAATGTACTAGGTGTATAAACACATATTAATGTATAAACTGTTGGGTAGTTTAGTTAATAACAAAACATCCTATCTTAATATGTTTTGTGTAAAAAAAAATCTCACTTTGTAAAGTAACCAGGAACTGAAGCTATCCGATAAATGTAGTGAAGGAAAAACTACAATATCTCCCTCTGAGATTTGGTGCAGTAGAAATAGAAAGTGGTGTGAAAATAAAATCCTCAAGAAAAGTACAAGTACCTCTAAAATGTACAGTAATTGAGTAAATATACTTAATAACTGTGCTACACTTCTTGTTGGATGGGTGGAGGACTGAAGCTGCTGCTGCTCCTAACAATCTGCCTTTACTGCAGGCCTAGTGCCTGTGGAGACACCGGGTTAGAGGTTTTGGAAGTCCAATATTTTCTCTTTGCACCGAGCCATTCTAGCTGTTTCCACTTTGCCTTCAGCCATCCATTTAGCATCTAAAGAGCCAGATATTTTCACAGGACAAACATAGAGCAAAAAGGAGAGTGAATTTTGGATTTAAATTTGGTGGAAAAAAACATAATTCAATAATTGTTGCTCCATGTCTGCTGGATGTCCAGATAAGAATATGTGTTAAAACACATCGTAAGAAGTTTACATATGGCAATAATGACAATGTGACAATAACAACACTAATGTTTTCAGCTTGTTGTGCTACCCCAAAAACTAAATGTGTGATATTGGGTTATTGTTTTTCACATACTCCACCATATAGACAGATATGTTATTACCATGGGAAACATTATAAATGGCTGCTTTAATCAAAGATTTTCACACTGGGCAGAGACCGAAATATCAGTGTGGATCCGTATCAGTCCATATGGAACTCTCCTCTTCGCTCAGCCTTTATTACTCCTACGGATGCTCAGTGTAATATGGACCACTGCTGTTAAGATGCTTTTCATCTCCCTGTTTTCACTCATCCATCACACCTTAAAAAAAAGATATAATTTCCTGTCTCCATGCCAACCTGTTGTCTGATACAAAGTCCACTAGACAGGCAAATCTGAAAAAATATCAGAAGGGTAGATTCGCATTTAGGCTGCAGTAATAAGTGTTTGGGATTTTTTTCTATTATCAATTCATCCAATTTGGGAATGGGACGAAATAACGCACTGGGTTAAAATAGAGACATACTGCCCACATACATTCCCACTCAGGGTAATTTAGAGTTCCTAGTTCACTCGAGCTGCATGCTTGTGGGCTGTGGGGAGAAACAGGAACAAAATTATGATGGACGGGTCAAAAAGCACTTGTCCTGTCCTGATTCATGGGTCAACAGTGGTTTTAATTTATAATACACTGCAATCTTCACACTAAACTTATCCACCAATTCTACTTGCCTAAGCCAAACCATATTTCAATCAGGAAAGACTTCATTCTGAGCGAAGAACCTATAATTTTATTGCCATGTGCACAATGACAAATGTGAGAGTCTTTGACAATTAAACTCCATTGACGATTAGACCCATTTTAAGTGGGTGGTGAAGCCATGAGTTGTATAGGATAACCACACGACAGAAAGCAGCCATCTGCGTTCTCTGGTACTTTTTCTGTATTTGTTTGTTCAGTTTTTAGTTCTCCTGGTTTGATGGTTGGTTCGATCCCATGCTCCTCCTGTCCATGTGTCAAAGTGTCCTTGAGCAAGACACTGAACCCCAAGTTGTTCCTGATGGGGCAGACCGGCTGGGCAGCGCCATCAGTGTGTGAGTGTGTGCGTGAATGGGTGAATGAGAGGCAACACTGTAAATCTTTTTGTCCGTTGAGGTAGAAAAGTGCTATATAAATGCAGTTGATGTACCATTCACATTCACCAGGGAGGAACTTTCGGCAATTCACAAACTTTTAGGCAACTTTTCACTCAACCGGAAAGTTTTACAGAGATTTTAATTAGAATTTACACCAGGATTTGCAGAAGACGCTCTGACTTAGACATCACACAACCAAATGAACCCCCTGCCATCTAATGTCTGGAAAATGATTTAGTTTAGTAAAAAGGTGAAGCATTGCTACGCTTAAAATTTAATGCTGTCAAGACAGTGCAATTTGTAAAAGAGACACTATTTCAACATTAAAGGTTTGGTCATTTAATTCTACAAAACAAATAAAGAAAAAAGAGGAGGTAGTTTAACGAGGTTGCCACAGCGTGCTTGTGTTTTCATATCCTCTCATGCTGGAGGAAAAGTGTCTCTGGGGGTTTCTGAAAGATTGTTTTTACCCACAAAATATAATTTTCAGCACTGGTATAAATTAATCACCATGAGGCAGCTCATCTTTAATAATTGCTTATATTTACCTACGAAAAGAATTATGACAGATAGCAGATTCTGAGAACACAGAGTTATTATCGGGTAATATGGCCTAAACTGAGGCGGAATATATTAAAGCCACACACATTAGATATGTGATGCCTTTAAACTCCTGCAGTGTGCCATAAATCTTAATTGCAGGCAACCGGCTATAGAGGTTACACATGATAGCTGTTAGGACCATTAGTCTTAATGGAGACACATTTGTGTGTGTGTGTGTGTGTGTGTGTGTGTGTGTGTGTGTGTGTGTGTGTGTGTGTGTGTGTGTGTGTGTGTGTGTGTGTGTGTGTTACATGCACAGCCACATAGGTTAAATTAATAGGTGTTGCATTTACATTATGAATGTAGCTGTTAGGGGCGCTGCCATTACAGGATTAACAGTACCTTACTGCAGCACTGGCTACATGCTGGTCCATTTTAACATGTTGGTATTTCTTTTATTCCAACATGCCTGTTCAGACTGAGGTCGCATTACAAGAAAATAGACCTGTATCTGTGTGCAGATCTGAGTCACATATGAGCAAAAAAAATCTGATTCTGCTGCTGTAGCATGTTGAGCCAGGTTCAACTCTTTTAGCCAGGGTCTAAGGGTCCATGATACGATTGACGCATCTTGTCAGAAAACCAAGAAACGTGAAATAAACCTATTATCTAGTCACTTGCACAAGCTACCTGAATAGTGGAGAAATGTGCTGCTAAACAGACAGCAACATAGCAAAAGACATTTGCTTGAGTGCTCATGTCATTTTCCACAATAAAAGGTGGCTACAAAAATGGATTTTGACAAGAAACGAAGTGTTCTGTGAATTTTGATGAAAAGACTAGAGCAGTGCACAGGAAGAATGGACTTTCAAAAATGAATACAAATAAGAATTCAGTAGACATTTGGGATTGGATGTCAATTTTCTGGTGTCTGGTGATTAAAACTGTTTATTAGTAAATAAACATGACAGACTGAAAACTTCCTAGACCTTGTAACAATTAAAACCACTGGTGATTCCCTCTGATATCAGTGTGCTGCAGATAACTGCACTGTATTGATTGTGAACCTGCAATCAAACCCATGATGGTGTGTGTGTGTTGGGAGATCAATGACAACTGTGGCAGAACCCTCCCTCGGGGACTTTGTAGAGGTCAGTACTGATGTGGGTGTTTGGAAGAGGAGATAGTCTCTCATTTCCCCACACAGGGTGTTTGTGTGAGTGTGTGTGTGAGTGTGTGTGTGTGTGTGTGTGTGTGTGTGTGTGTCAGTCAGTTAGAGGGTATCTGTAGAGCCACTGAGAAGCTTCTTGATTGTTCCCCATGGCTGTGACACTGCAATTTATCGCTGGGGGATGGAGATGAGATGATCAACATCCATTAGATCCAGTGTCAGGTATAAATCTGCAATGTTGCTTCTGTGTTCTGATGTAGAAATCTGCTCACACCGCCTCCTCACCAAATGTTCAGCGGCATAATCCTATTTTTTATGTAACAAAATCAAGTGGTGAGGTTTTTCTGGTTCAACTATCTACAACAATATGAGCCTACATTTAATTCATGACACCCCACTCTATAAAAGTGTGGGAAAGTGCAAACAACACACTGCGGATTCTAAGTGAAAAGCAAAACAGTGGACAGTGCCCTGGAAATATGGTTCAATCCCCCAACTCCTCCAGTCTGCATGTCAAAGTGTCCTTGGGCAAGATTCTGAAAGCCAAATTGCCCCCCGATGGTTCTATCCAATGAATGAATACAATGCAGTGTAAAAGTGCTTTGAGTGGTTAGAAGACAACAAAAACAAGTACATACCATTTACCTTCTCTAGTGCCACCCTCAGGACTAAAATGTCAAATTTGTACACAAAACATTTCTTTGTGTAACAGGCAATTTGCTGAGCACATTTGCTGCCAAGGGGAGATTTTAACAACCCCAGTGCCTTTCATTTAGTGCCCCGAGAAAAATATAGCCCAAATTGTTTGTTGTACCCCACACTTTCACACAGAGAACGCTGCAGCCTCTAGGGCCCGCTACAATGGTTTCAGACCTTTGGGGGTTTTTTTGTGTACACCAGAGAATACTTATTGTATATTGTGTTTTTGTGTTGTTTGTTTGCAGATATGGGAAAGAGAATGGTCCCTCAGTCAGTCATTGTGTAGATAAAGGTGAAATTGAAAAAAACTGAATAAATCTCCTGATGGAAAACCTGAAAAATGTTTACATTTGAATGTTGCAGAGGGTTCTCTCTCTCTCTCTTTCTCTCTCACACACATATGCACACACAGTCAGCCCTGGGTTGAGATGCTAATGGTGCTCCATGAGCCATTGACCTCTCAGTGCTTCTTCAGAGAGCAACCACTCACAGTGAACTGCTGAATAATACATTGACAGTATGTGGAGTACAAAGCGGAGCATCTCTGCTTGGGAGAGTGACTACGATGAATCACACATGCATGGCAGTTTGTTGCATCTTTAAAAGTCAAACTCCTCGGCCTGTCTGTTTAAATTGCTCAAGACTTCTCCACAGAAATGTCCTCAAATGCAAGCTGCAGAATTCAAGTGCTGCTACTTGTGCCTCTGAGTAGGAATAGAAATGTTTTGCATCTGAGCAGTAAAATGGGTCCGTGCTGACACCTGGACATGAAATGGCCACTGATTATACAGCTGCTGTGGCAAGCATCTTCTGGGGAAATATGATGATGTCAGGAGAGGACACAATTTGAGTTCACAGAAGAGAGAAGGGCAGATAAAAGAGAAGGGCGTCCGTCTCCGCCTTTTATTTGATTTCTTCCTTATGGTGAACGCAATACACATTACCTATCTCACCTGGAGTTGTGGTGAGTTTGTATTTACAGAAAAAAAACACTATTTTATTGTTGATGTGTCATCACAAAGAGGCAGTTTAAGGGAGAGATGGTAATCTTCTTTTTAAGACATTTCTGGTTGTTCATTTCTAACTGCAGTGCACTACAGGGAGTGCTGGGGGCAGTATTGGTTCCACTGTCAGCTATGACTGCTTGACTGTTAAGCTACTCATGAAGAAGAAGCATTCATGCGAGAAGCGGAAAGCAACGGAGAAAGAGGTGAACAGCGGAACGGCTTTTGTTTTTACAAGTTTTGTACGCTATTTAGTCATTAAATACACTTTTGAGCGATTTTGAGGCGAGAAATCAACTGTGTAGAAGTTTTATGAAAGTTAATGGCGAATCGAAAATGTGCTCAAACGTTTTCAGGGTTGAGAAGCTCCACCAGCGCCCGCTTAGCCAGTGACGCCAACAGAGCCCTCTGGTCCCAGATACTCAGACCACTGCAGCAGCAACAACAGCAGCAGAGGAAAGGCCACATCTCTAAGATAGTTTCAATGTTTGTACTGCTGTCATTCTGTGTTACAATCTGAGTAATGGTTTAACATTTTAAAGTAAATCAAAAAACATCTGGCTTGGGATGTGGCCTTCAGAACATTCTTTGCTTATAAAACTTATTATGAAGTATTATGAAAGGGACTGTTGCTTTATTGTTAGTGTACAGTTGTGGCGATAGTACTTGCTTGTAATGTGTTTTTTTTCATATAGTTCAAAGCAAAAATCTTTGTTTCAAAGTTTAAAGTTAACCTACTTAAAACCTACTTGGCAATAACTCAGTTTGTGAGCTTATTGTTCTGGGTGATAAAGCCTGGCTGTTATCTTGGAGCAGCCTCTCCACAGTTCTTTGCATTCTTGGTTTTGAGGTCTCGTGGATGGTGCTGGCTAAAAGAACGCTCTTTTAGTTGTGTTAGCAAACACATTAGTTGGCACAGTAAATCAGTGACTTATAGGAGTATCAAACGCTGTCTTGTCTTCTTCCCTGGTTTCCCCCTGGCGTTGATACTGGTGTTCATTCTGAATTGTAAACCTTGTTCACTTAATGTTAACTTTAGCTAGTTAGGCTGTGTGTTGGAGAGCAGTAATTCACTTATATATATCACAGATATTTAATTCAGTGTTTCCCACACGTTCATTTATTTATGGCGGTCCGTATTTTGCAATCGTATTTGATTGCAGAGCACCGTAGCGTAGCACATCTTCTTGCTTGTCCCTCTCTCTTTCTCACTCACTCGTCCCTCTCTCTTGCTTTCTCTCTCTCTCATGAACACAGCTGCACAAATCACAACGCTGTCAATGTTGGACACCCACCTTAAAAAAAGTTATTAGCATGCATGTAAGAAGCCTAGCTAATAAGGAGAGCTAAGTTTTTGAGGCTAGCACACTGTATATAGATGATAGACTGTCATTCTGTGGGAAACACTGTAATTAGTTAAATTAGTTAAATTAGTGGGGTGACAAAATAATAGTGACTAGTCGACTAATCGAATAAATACAGAAACAGATTAGTCGACTACAAAATAATCATTTGTTGCAGTCCTATTAGTGTCCGAATCATTTCAAAGTTAAGACCAGAGATTTGTCTCCTTTCTAGTGGACGACTTATGTGGGATGCTTCTGTATTACCTCTTCAGCTGTCGATGCATGTCACTGCAGTTTAACACATACAGATGATCTAATTTCTCATGTGACAAGACAAGAATCACTTTCTCTGTGGTGTTTCAATCTTGTCCCTGTTTGGGATTTCCACATACAGGAAGCAGGTTCTTCTCAATCTATAATTTCTTCTCCGTGTATGTGTGTGTGTGTTTATATGGAAAAAATAAATCATTGAAATCTTGAAGTGCAAGCCCATGTAATACTTTGTAAATTAAGATCAGGACTTTATAATTAATGCATGCATTTATAGAGAGCTCTGACTGTATTCAAACAAGCTTGCTCATCATGGAAACTTTCTATGGTGGGCCATCTGGTTTGCATTAACACTAGAACCGCCATGACGGTCATTTTGACTGTTTTCAAATTTACATCTGCAATAACTTTGTTGAAAAAATAAATAAAATCCTGATGGTACCTGACTTTTCCTAAAAGTGTCTATACTTTCATTTAAAATGTTCTTCATATAAATTACACATAAGGCAAAAGAACAAATGAACATTTTTACCTATTTCGGCCAGAGACGGTCATTCTGACCGCGTGGAATTTTGCGGTATTCTTTTGTTACATTTCCCTGAAACTATGGCCCTGCATGCTTCAGAACTTGAATGGTGATAATTCGGATGCATGGGAACAATCGGAGGTGGAAAGTGACCGCAACGTTTTCGTGACGTAAACATTTCCTCCTCATTACGAGGCGGCTGCTTTCATCAGACACGTCGGATCCATATGTTCCGTTCATGTCGGCTGATCCTGGTGAGCTCCGCAGCAACTCAAGTTCATGCAGCAACTTGTAGAGGAGCTGAGAGCGCAGTTCATGGAGGAGAAAACTTGGCACAAGGTTCCAGTCAGCAACAGAAGCAACCACCGCAGCAGACACCAAAGCGGAGGCAGTACCAGGTTCAGAGAAGTGCAGTCAAAAACAAAACCGACACTGCTGCTTCTTCGTTATGTTTTAGATCAGCTCGTTTCCAGCTTTTTCTATTAGCCTATTTCCTGTATTAACATATTAAAATAAAATGCTTTATAATTAAATAAGATACTTTTGTTAGTATCTTGTTCTGAGTTCGGTTGAATGGATATGGAAATACAGCCGATCTGTTGTGATATGCGATAATTACGGTAGGCTACCTAATTATTATTAATTGTATAATTAAACTTGTTTAAATGTACATTTTGGTTTATTTTGTTTTTTTAAAAGTAATAAATGCATTAATTTACAATAAATGCATTCATCTCTCAATTTTGTATTTATTATTAAAGATATAGAGTTTGGAACGTAGCGGTCAAAATGACCGCTTGTGGCAGTTCTAGTAGTTTTGGAATGCTGGCGCTTCTAGTGTTAACAGCTTTGAACAGCCATTTCTATCCTGTAAAACATACAGAGAAGATAGCAACTCATTAGCATTGTGTGTGTCTTAGGTAATGTAACCGTGTTACCAAAGCAATCCTCTTAAGTCCAGCCCTGCCCTGCACCCCCCTACCTGCTTGCATTAGCATAGCAAAGGGAGATAGCATATGTCTCATTTTTCTCTAGGGTTCTTCACCGGACCTCACGTCCATTGATGTGTCACTGCGAGGTTCATCATTCCATTTCTTCTCTTCACGTCCCCCCTTTCCCGTCTGTGTTTTCTGTGCGATGTCTTCACTCCAGCGTCAATTTTCCCTCTGTCACCTGTGGCCTTCCTTTCGTCCTCCTCACCGTCACAGCTGGACCTTTTTTTCCTGTCATCTTGTCACTAGTTACATATCCAGTTGTATTATGTCAAATGGGAGAGAAAAAAAAAACATACAAATATTTCATAATTTATTTGGTATTTTTCACATGTCAAATACAGTTATAGGAAAAAGTATGTCCTGGATTTCTGACTAAATTGGTCACAAAATATGACTTGACCATCTAAGTCACGACAATAGACAAACACAGTCTGCTTAAACTAATACCACACAAACAATTGTGTTTTCATTGATCACACCATGTAAACATTCATAGTGCAGGGTGGAAAAAGTAGGTGAACCCTTGGATTTAATAACTGGGGTCACTGACTCTGCTCCAGAAAGCGTATTTTCTTCTGGTGATGCCATTCTGTTGTTGATTTACTTTTGTGCTTTGTGTCATTGTGCAGCTGCATCACACATTTTCTGTTGATCTTCAATTGGCAGACAGATGGCCTTACATTCTCCTGCAGAATTTTTTTGGAATTCATTTTGCTGTGTTGATAGCAACCCTTTGAAGGCTGAGGCTGCAAAGTCGCCCCAAACCATGATTGCCCCTCCACCATACTACAGCTGGTATGAGGTTTTGATGAGTGTGCTGCACCTTTTTCTTCCACACACAGGGTTGTGTGTCCCTTCCAAACAACTCAACTTCTGTCCAGAGAACATTTTGCCTGTAGTGCTGTGTAACATTGAGGTGGTCTTTTGCAAACTTCAGACATATTAGATGTAACGTTATACTGAATCACAAACAGGTTTCTGCAGACAATCTGGCGAATACTGGCGGGTTGGACCTGGGTTGATATGAGGCAGTTGATTGGAAACGAGATGCAGGTGTGTAGGGACACTGAGTGCAGGAGCCAAGGAGGAGAGCCACGCGCACCTGCAAACCAAGCATACTCAGAGGAAAACAGACAGACAGGCCCGGGGGGGGGCAGCAGAGAACAAAAGGACAGCAGTGGCTTCCTCCATGGTGTCCTCCCTCTGTGAAACAACAAGATGTTAGTATATTCCAGAGCTTCAAGTCCTTAGCTGACACCACTCCTGGCTACTCCTAGGAAGAGTAGCAACAGTACTGAAATTTCTCCATTTGTAGACAATTTGTCTTACAATTGACTGATGAACATCAAAGCTTTTAGAGAAATACTTTTGTAACCCTTTTCAGCTTCATGAAAGTCAACAATTATTTATCTTAGTACTTCTGAGAGCTCTTTTGTTCAGGGCATGGTTCCCACCAGGCAATGCTTCATGACAATAGCAAAATTAAAATTGGTGTGTATTTTTTATAGGGCAGAGCAGCTCTAACCAACACCTTCATTCTCATCTCAGTTATTGGACTCCAATTAGCTTATGAAGAAGTCTAGGGGTTTACATACTTTTTGCACTGTAAATGTTTACACAGTGTGTTCAATAAAAACATAATTACATAAAATTGTTGTGGCATTAGTTTAAGCAGACTGTGTTTGTCTACTAAGCATTGCAACCTAACCCTTCCTTGCCATCTAGTCCATCAAGTATGCAACTAGGTCTTTGCTCTCAACTATTTGGCCAGTCAACTCCTACATGAAGTGTTGTGCATCCCTCTCCTTGAATGTATGGTATCCAAAAATAGTTGTTATAATAATAATATTTCTTGATATTGGGACCATATGTTCTTCTGACAGGTTCCTTGCTGATTTGTCCTGGAACATTCACATCAGTTATCTTTATTGTTCACTTTATTCTAAAGTGGAAATCACTTTACACAACAGTTTCTATTCTTCTGTGAGGAAGTGACTGTCATGGAAATCTGTTTCCTGGTGAGAGGTTGAGCAAATAATTGAGTTACAACAAACCGTTGTCTTAAGAATTTATTTAACAAAAAGAGGATAAACAGATTAGTAACACAAATCAGCTGGACCAGAGGTTCTGTCTCCTAGGACCGTCACTAACGTCTGGCCCAGAGCAAAGGGCTTCATAATCATTTACACAGCCTGGGTTTCTACGTTTTGGGGAACAAAAGATACTAGTCCCAGCCAAAACAGGAGAAGAACAGAAAATCACTCCACATCCCTGAACTAAACCCTACACATGTGGACAGACTAGAATGATGAGAATAATAATAAAAGGAACAGGTTACAGGTTAAAGATGAGAAAAATGTATAAGACATAATAATAATTGGAAAATAGCACTCTTATAAGTACTTGTATAAATGATTATAAGTATAAGAAGAAAACAATTTTCTGCCTAGCCTAGACTAGCCTTTTCTTTATTTTGTGAGGAATGACTGGGTCTGCATCCACTGCCCCATAATGTGCACCAATATTTATTAGCCCTTGTACCACACGAGCCAACCCCTTACAGGTCAGAGCAGTAGAACTCACAAACTCATCGGAGTTTGGATTTTGCGATTTGAGCTGATATGATGGAGCTTGATGAGTGGGCTTTTAGGCTTTGGGGCCATTACATGAATGCCAATTCAGAAGACACACTTTATTAATCCTAATAGGGGAAATTATTTTTTTTTCACTCTGTTGTTGTTATTATTATACACACAAAGGTCCGAAATACACACATATGCACAAACTGGACCTATACACGTGCATTAAAACATGGATAGATGTCAGAGTGAGGGGGCTCCCATGTTGTCTTCTACTCAGGAAGTGTTGTCACCCTTTTGGAGGGAATTCAAAGGAGCAAAGCGAGGTGGCACTAACTTTTAGTCTGCTAGTCTTTTATGGCAAGTTTTATGATAACTTGCATGTCCCAATCTTAAATTTCCACCGCCAGGTTAAATTATGAAGAAACATGATTGGTATACAGTATACTAAAGTACTGTTTATGTGTGCAGAGCTAGTTTACTGAAGTTCGCTGTCTTACAGAGCAAATGCTGTTTTGGTATAAAATCGTCTACCGTGTTTTGCACGTAACAGGGTGGGAAAACTACTAGTAAATGTAAGTATATGCATATAAACACTGATATAAACATTGTCATTTAAACTATTCATAGAATTTACCAATATATATATAAATGGTAACACTTATATTCAGTTGTATTATGTATCCATTTATTGGGCTTTACTTCTGTCCTGCCACATCACGTCCCCATATGTACAATCATTGATCATTATTATAAAGTGTTGCACAGTGTTGGGAACATTACTTGAAAAAAGTAATTAGTTATAGTTACTCACTACTTGTTCCAAAAAGTAACTGAGTTAGTAACTGAATTACTCTGTAATAAAAGTAACTCGTTACCAGGGAAAGTAACTATTTGCGTTACTGCTTGCATCGAATCTCTGTTTAGCTGTTGTGTGTGTTTGTGTGTGTGTGGCGCTTGTGCTGGCATGTGTGTAAAAACACTGGCTCTGATTGGCTACCAAGAAACATGACTCTGCCTTAGCCAGCATAATCGCTGGTTGAAAGGCACCCCAGCTTCTCGTCTCTCGTCTCCCCGCCGACAGAGTTTAGCAGGCAGGCGAGAACGGAACAGGTGAGCTTCACGCTGCGTCCAGAGAACCTGATATGGAAAGCGCAGCGCATCGATCCACTTCAACCACTGCTTACCTCGTTATTAACCCACCTTCTGACTAGCTGTGTGAGCCAGCTGGTGCGTTCGGATTACACAGTTTATTACATAGTAACGCACCGCATTTAACGACCAGTAACGTTAACGGCGTTGTAACGACGGGAAAAGTAATTAGTTAGATTACCCCGTTACTGAAAAAATAACGCCGTTACGTAACGCCGTTCTTTTAAACGCCGTTATTCCAAACACTGGTGTTGCATGATAATGATAAAATTAGGCGAGGGAAATGCAGTGTCACTACGGAGCAAAGCGAGATGCAGATGTAGAGAGATCAGATATGTTTAGAGAGAAAGGTAGAAATAGCAGAGCAACTGAGAGGGGGAAAAAGGAAAAAAAACTTCTGACCTTAGCGAACGTGAACAGCGAGTCCAGAATAAGACTTGGAGACAGAAGAAGAGGGAAGCAAAATTGAGGGGAAAGGCTAGAGCAGCTACAACATCTTCGCGAACAAAGCCTCTTGGATTGCAACCAGAAGAAAGGACCTCAAGGTTTGAAGTGTAAGAGTGCAATTATTACCTTGTTGTTGACTTGAAAATTGTCTTCAAAGATGGCGCCAGTGTGTGTGGCCGGCCATCCGTCACTGTCAAATTTGTTTTTTATTGTTTGTGGCACAAAATATTGACTCTCTGCTGGTCTACCATCGCCAAATGCTGCGTGATCTCTAATTCTCTGTAGAAACATTGATCATTGGTGGGAAGAAAACTTTTCTTCCTCCTTTGCTGACAGAGATACCTGCTCGCCTCCTGTGCAATCCGCCATCATTTACCCAGAGAAGTCGCTCCATGCAGCGGGGGAAATGTAGCGGTCAGCTGGTGAAGCTTAAAGCATATCTGGCATTATATCCCGGATCTAGTTGGACTCCCCGTGGTTTCTTGGCAGAATGTGGATCAATTCATTATTGCTATGTTTCCTGGCAAGCCCTGGACCCTGCTGACACCTGGCTGGTACCTGTTGTCGGTCCGGATGTGGAGGCCATCTTCCTCGCCAATGTTCACCTCGCCCCCACAGAGGTGGCATTAACCACGGACATCTTCGGCCACTGAGTCGAGTACCTCGGATGGCCAGTCCTGCCACCCCTGTCAGAGCTGCCCAGGTCAGTACTAGACCGCTAGTGAATAAGACCGTCATCCTGAATGACCTCTTTTCCTGAGACTTCTTATTCTTGACTGAAATGTTGGCTGGCTGAATGTTGGTGAGTCGAGCTTTTCTGAACTTTACTGGCTGATTGCTCAGCACCTCCATGTCAGGTACAGGATATGTCCTATCCCTGTGTCCACAGGCTATATGAAACAATTCATATAGCATGAGACAATTTGATTCTATTAACCATAAAAATCTGGAGGACATAATACAACATCTGAAATCCTCCTCATGCTGCCTTGATATTCTACCAACAGGTTTTTTCAAAAAGGTGTCTAAATGCATGGCCTCAGATTTACTACAAATTGTCAACATGTCTCTCCTCTCAGGTTTTTTCCCACAGGCCCTGAAAACTGCAGTCATTAAGCCACTCTTAAAAAAGAGCAATCTAGACAGTTCACTAATGAGCAATTACAGGCCCATATCAAATCTCCCATTTTTAAGCAAAATAAATGAAAAGGCTGTTTTTCAACAGCTTAGTGCTTTCATGGCACTAAATAACTGTTTTGATGTCTTCCAGTCAGGTTTTCGACCACACCACAGCACTGAGACAGCTCTAGTTAAGGTCTTCAATGACATCCATTTAAACACTGACAGTGGCAGAATTTCAGTCTTAGTATTATTGGATCTCAGTGCTGCATTTGACACGGTAGACCACAACATATTACTAGACAGACTTGAAAACTGGGTTGGACTTTCTGGCACAGTACTCAACTGGTTTGAATCCTACTTAAAGGACAGGGACTACTTTGTGTCTATAGGTAACTACACATCTGAGCTGACAAAAATGACATGTGGAGTTCCCCAAGGCTCCATTCTAGGACCTCTTTTGTTTAACATTTACATGCTTCCACTGGCTCAGATTATGAAAAACAACAAAATATGTTACCATAATTATGCAGATGACACACAGATTTACATAACAATCTCACCAGGAGACTATGATCCCATACAGGCGCTGAGTAACTGTATTGAGCAGGTCAACGACTGGATGTGCCAGAATTCTCTCCAGTTAAACAAAGATAAGACTGAAGTTATTGTTTTTGGAGCCAAGGAGGAACGATTGAAAGTCAGTGCTAGACTTCAATCTGTAATGTTAAGAACCACGGATCAAGCTAGAAATCTTGGTGTAGTGATGGACTCAGACCTGAATTTGCGGAGCCATATTAAGACAATTACAAAGTCAGCCTACTATCACCTGAAGAATATATCAAGGATAAGAGGCCTTATGTCTCAGCAGGACCTGGAAAAGCTTATCCATGCATTTATCTTCAGTCGACTTGACTACTGTAACAGTGTCCTTACAGGGCTCCCTAAGAAATCCATCAGACAGCTGCAGCTGATCCAGAACGCTGCTGCTTGAGTCCTCACTAAGACCAAAAAGGTGGATCACATCACTCCAGTTCTGAGGTCTTTACATTGGCTACCTGTATGTCAAAGAATTGATTTCAAAATCCTGCTGTTAGTTTACAAAGCACTAAATGGATTAGGACCAAAATATATTTCTGATCTTCTGCTTCGTTATGAACCATCCAGACCTCTCAGGTCATCTGGGGCAGGTCTGCTTTCTGTCCCCAGAGTCAAAACTAAACAAGGAGAAGCAGCGTTCAGTTATTACGCTCCGTATATTTGGAACAAACTCCCAGAAACCTGCAGGTCTGCTGAAACAGTCAGTTCTTTTAAATCAAGACTGAAGACCTTTCTTTTTACCAATACTTTTAATTAAATATTTAAGATTTTAATTTTTATTGATAACTTACACTGCACTGTATCTTTTACTGTCCTGTTTTCTTTTTCTTTGTTTTTAGCTTTTAACCCTGATTGTAATTATATTTTATGTTGCTTTCAAATGTTTTTATTGTTTTTCCCTGTTGCTTTTATGTTTTGTGTAAAGCACTTTGAATTGCCTTGTTGTTGAAATGTGCTATACAAATAAACTTGCCTTGCCTTGCCTTGCCTTGCCTTATTTTAACTGTCCGAGGACTACTGGTCGAGGATGTGGACTTTCCACTATCTTCAAGAAAAACTACAACTGCTGACAGCTGTAACTGGTCTCCTTCTCAAGTTTGGAACTAACCCTGTTTGAATTGGGTCAGTCTCAGCCAGTGCTGTGTGCTGGCTGATCGTCCTCTTAAATATAACTGACTTCATCGGTGACGTTTCTGGTGTCCTGTCTGAAATCATGCTGAAATATGACTGGATTTTAATTGTATGGGATATGAATATTCATGTACGGTGTCCGACAAATCCACTGGCAAAAGACTTTTTAAATCTTGTTTTAAATCTGTTTCTGGTCCGACACAGGTCCATCGGCCCTCAATTGATTGTCATGCAGTGTACCTATTTGTAATGTAGACATATTCGAAGCGGTCTTCTCTGATCACACCCCAGTTTTATTTGAAGTTTCTCTTCCCCATCAAACCGAAATACGCTCCACCTCATATCTGCAGGATGATCAAACCCACCACTGCCGCTCAATTCTCTGGTGCTTTTAATATTGCTAGGGAGGCTATGGGATCCTCTGCTTATCAAAATACAGCTGAGTTAATCTCTTCTTTTTTATCCACTTGTTGCAACATTCTTGACACCATTGCGCCATTTAAATCTATGTGTTCAGAACCTAAATCTGAACCTTGGATAAATGACTTAACTCGTGCTGTTTGACAAGAGTTTAGGAAAGATGAGTGCAAATGGAAAAAAGATTATTTGCAGGTTTCTTGCGATATTCTTAGAGAAAGTTTGCACAATTATCAGAGAACTGTTAAAGCTGAGAAGACTAAGTATCTCTCAGCTTTTGTTTCAAATAAATGTCACAAACCTCATGGTCTTTTTAGCACAATTAACTCTTTTACTGTTAATCTTAATTTGTTTTCTGTGTTTTTATCGTCTTTGCTGTTGTGAAATCACTTTATAACATTGTTTTGAAAAGTGCTCTATAAATAAAGATTATTATTATTATTATTATTATATTATTATGTGGACTGCGTTCCAGCCCTGGTGCTGAGCTCAACGTCTGGACCCTGTGGCCTGCACCCTGCCCTGTGGGCTTTTGTTCCTCCAACAAGGCTGTTTTTTCAGTACGGTGAAAACCCACGCTGCCACCATTTCAAGAACAATGCAATAAAACAAAAAGACAAACAGATGCTTGCTACAGCAACCATGGGGAATGTAATTAAGAAATATGCAGAAAACATGCACGTGGAATTTGTCTGTGAAAGTACACACCAGGTGTCTTACTCAAAGTAGCACAAATTGAAGCTGACAGTGTAAGATGCATAATAAAAACCTGCAGTCGTTTTAGTTGTGGACTTCTGTCCACTAAAGATTTAGAGATCCTATCGTCTGAGATCCCAAATGGAAGGATTGCGCCTATGGTGTTTGTGGTGACTGCTGTTGCATTGGTCAGGCCCATGACAACAAATTCCATTGCATTCACACAGTGATCTACTGAATCGATCACAATTTTAAAAAGTAAAAATAATGTTGTCTTCAACGTATTTTCAACATCCAGGGGCAATAGAAGGCGTACAGGGAGCTTAGGGAGGATCTCACACACAATGAATGCTTCATTCACATTGACTTCAGTAAGAATTATGTGTACAAGTACACAAATGAGGTCCAGTCTATCCACTTTGGCGGATCCGAACAACAAGCATTTCAGTCGTTACAGGATACACTTGTTCTGCTCGAGGTTTCTGCCTCCTAAAAGGATGTTTGCCTTTGTCGCCAAGTGCTTGCTCATGGTTGGAAATCGTTGGGTCGCTGTAAATAATATCACAAAGAGTACAGCTTAGACCTGGTCTATATGAAAAGCACAATGAAATAACTGTCATTGTAAAATAGCACTAAATATATAAAATCGAATTACATGCAAATTTTGAACCGTACATATAGCAACAACACCACAGCTAACAACAACCCTAACCCTAACACCAAAGAAATGCCTGACTCCCAGCACAACACAGTCTCCAACATAAACTCCAAATGAGGATTAAAAAAAACGACAGTCTTTCATGTGCTTAAGCCCTCAGGCCAGAAAAGAATCATACTGACTTCGGTCAACATCAGAAAGTCTTGAGTCACGGAGAATCCTCCGCTTTGAAAATAGCAAGATTATATTGTTGAATTTATTAATGCACTTTTCTATTGCTTTTGTTTATAACCCTTAACTCCAGGCAGAGTAGATGCAGTTCCTGTTGTAATCATAAAACAACAGGCTTATATGGAGTAGAGGTAGGAAAAATTCAAAACACAGGTGAGCAGTTCAAATCAAAGCAAATACAATCAAAAGCGGTACAGACGATAATATAAGACAATAAAGCCAAAGCAAAATCCAAAACACAGGCAGAAAACACAGGAGACAGGCTGGGACACTTGACCAAAGACGAACAACAACAGACAACTGAAAGATATAAATATAGAAGAGGAAGGCGATTAACAAGGCACATATGGGAACAATCGACAAGGGAGCAAACAATTACACGGGCGGGAGAAAACACCAGGGGGGAAGTGAAGTGGTCTAAACCGACAGGAGATGAAAATATCAAAGTAAAACAGGAAACAAAGAATAAATGACAAACCCAAAACCATGACACATTATGCTTTTTCTTTAAATACCGGCCTTTATTTGAGAAAACAAATTTTATAATCAGTAGCTCGTTTTATCTTATTTAAATAAATAAATAGGTGCAAATGAACCTTTCTCAAAGCACTTTCATTTGTTCTTTACCATTTCTTGTTGCAAGCTAATTTTCAAAGCATGTTTAACAAATGCTTTCCAAAAGTGATGGTCACATGTCACCAGTGTAAATGACACAGATGCTGACATGTTTTGTCCTGTTTACGCTAGCTTACATTACATCCAGTTTGCTGCCACTGGCCTCTATAAATGAACAATTAGCTTAGCTAAAATTATTGGTTAATAACCGTGGGCTAAGTTATAAAATTGGCAACATTATTGTATCTGACAGGACAGTTAACATTGTAAGATAGCTTACTTCTGTCTTACATCAGGCTAACTTTCCAACGGACAGTTAGTGAGTTTGTTCAGCAGTAACATCCTAGGTCCTCACATGTTGCTCACAGCTGTCGGACTGAAAAAGTCTGTTGCAGTTCTGTGGCTGGGCTGCCGACTAGCTTAGTCTCTGAGGAATCAGGCAACAAAGTATCTGAGGAACTAGACAGCTCAAATTCAGTGAAGCTGGAGCGACAAAGTCTCTGGGTTGCTGGGCAGCTCCACCTCTGTGATGCCAAGCAGCTCTGTCTCAACAATATCAGACAGCTCCATCTCTGCGACACCAGGCAGCTCCAGCTCTGCTGGAAAGCACAGTCAGACCGCGAGACCTCTGCAGCAGTGGACAACGGCGAGGCCAAGGAGTTGGGCGCCGATGAGGATGAAGAGCTGGTCAGCAGTTGGGACATGGAGCTGGCCATGACAAGGGCTGGTAGATAGCAGGTTTAGGTTCAAGTTACTTTATTTGTACTCACTCACTAAATTCACTAAATAAATTCACTAAATGAATAAATAAAATAAATTGTTCTTCTAAATGATGGCTACTGGAACAAAGCTGTTTTTATACCGCTTTGTTCTGCAATTTGGGACTATAAACCTTTGTCTAGATAAGATGCTAGCTGGTTGGTTGCTAGCAGACCAGGAATCAGACTGGCGGACCGGCTGGTTACTAACGGACCAGGAGTCAGAAATCTAACCAGCCAGTGTGAAGACGGATGGCTTGTGGCATGTCTGGGGTGCAGACAGGTTGCTAACAGGCAGGCATGAATGCAAAGACTAGCCGATGGGTGACTAGTGACCTGGATGCACAAGCGCTTATGGGCAAGAAAGAGTTTGCAGCAGTGAAGTAATATTTACTTTATTTTATCTTACTAGCTGCGATCACTTGGCACTTTACTGAGCATTCTACTAAAAACGTCTAGCTGACTGAGAGATTCCAAACAGCTGCTTGCTGCCCACAGAAAACAAGCTTTTGTCTTTGTTCAGCTGGGGGGCGATCTCAGCTGGGTGCAATCAGTCCAGCTATAAAACTACGTGGGTAAATACTGCATTCTCGCCACCTACAATTAGAAGTTGGAGTGAACTCTGATCTGAATGTTCATGTATCACAAAAGTAGAAGTAGTAGAAAAATATTATCTATGTTAATATAGTGTGAGACCCACTAAATGTGTGTTTATATTTGGATATATTGATTTGTTATGTATTATTCCCTTTAGATGAGTGTTCTCATAAATTCTTATGTTAAGGTTGCCATTTTTGGGTGTTGATACCCATTCCTGCCAGCAGGGGGGAGGGCCACTCTCCTAAGGTGACGCAGATTGTCTTGTGGCATCCTAAACGGTTCTCAGTCTACTGAGAGAAAAAGCCAACGTAAAACACTGCGTCCGCCTCACTCTTAACATCTCCAATCCTTTTATGCGATCCTCAGCCTCTAAAACAGACACCACCCACATCTGCATCCCTGTTGGGTCATGGAACAGTCAGTCTGCAGTCAACAAAGCTGACTTGGTGTCAGGGGATGCTCTTTCTCGATCCATTTTACTGTAGCTCTCTCTCTCTCAAAACAAATGATACTATATAATGTGCTAGTTGTTCCGTAATGCACTTACACACCTTGTAGTGCTTGTACCACCTGTATCTCACAGTGTTACAGCACTAACTCTTGTTCTTGATCTCCTGTGACTTTACATTATTAAATAAGTAAGATGCTTTGGACTGAAGTTTCTGGGTAATAGCTATCAGACCCACACAGAAAATTAGAAGACTGCTAATAAACAATTTAGATATATAGATGATTTATTTCACTTTTGTTGTGTGTGACTTGTAGCATTTCATTATCAGTTTTTTTTTTACTTTTTACTGAATGCTCTCTCACTATCATAAATTGGCTATAAATAAGTTTCAGGTGGATGGGAGGGTAAATCTTCTCCTCTGTGTGCCACTTGCTATTTGTGGGCTGCGTATCAAATTTACAAAGGATTATTTGCTGGAGACTGCAGTAAAAATCTCTGATACCATCTGACTTTTAGCCCAAAGTCAATTTGTCTCAGGCATCAGAGAAAAGCTCAGAGGGATGCAATTAAAACTTTTATCAAGGCTGTCACAGCATGTAATGGTACAGGCTGAAATGAGATCCACTGGGTTGACTCCATCAGTGGAGAAGGGCAGGTCTGGGATTTTATTGGCTTCCTGTTTACTGTAATGCAACACATCACCGCTATTTACTGCAACCTTGAATGCGACTTTACCATGCCTCTAAACACTGAAGTGAAAAACAAAAGGAAAGAAAAAGAAACTATGTCTGCCTTTGAGTGCCTCTTAATCATATGGAGAACAAACAAAAAATCTGTATGGTTAGAAATATTATTAAAAATGACGTTTTGCGGAGTCAGCAAACATCCTTTACTTTATCCAGAATTTACACGTCTTGAATCCAAACTGCTTTCTATCATTACTTCCCAGATGGTGGCTGAATTCAGACAGCTTGTCAGTTTTCTCCATTTTACATAAGAGAAGCGAGGAATTGCCTAGTTTACTATAAGAGCAACATGGCATGCAAAGCGCCACGCTAAAAGCTCAGCCATGCTGGACTACAAGACGTGGACTGTTGGGATGTTTTACTCTTAATTATGAATTCAAATTCAATTCAAATAATTTCAGCTCAAATAGTTTCTGAATTTTTCTGAAATATTATTTTTTTTAACTGAACTCTTACCAACATGTTGGTCATAACTGTCTATCCCTCACAGGTTGATTAACAAGCGAGCGCTATCCTGAAAATGAATATCCAATAAATAAAGAGACCTTGGTCGGAGAAAAACATGCAGTGAAGTATCAATTTGTATTGCAGCAAAAACTATATTCTTCATATATTAGCTATTGGTAAAATGCCCCTACTGAAGGTTTTCTACACCCTCTGTTTTAATAATTTGGCTCTTTTTATCTGTTCACTGTTAAAGATCCTGTCAGTCTATTGGGGCAACTTCCGACCAGAAGTTGTAATCAAACATAAATACATAAATACTTATATACTATTTGAAATCAAAATAACTGGAGTAACTGCGTTTTAAAAGTAAATAGAGTTCCTATTCGGCTCATGTGTGTAATGTGGGACTCATTTGTAACACAGTTGTTTTCATATAAAGAACATTTTCAATCTTTGAGTTCCCCTTGTTTGGACGTCCAAGCGCAGCATCACTCATTGACCCCCCGTCTGAAAGGTTCAGATCACAAACCAGTCCATCTGCTCAGATCAACAAAAGGTTGTGACCTTCAAATTGGTATTTCACTGACTTTCATGCCTCCCTCCTTGATAAATAATCACTCTGCTTTACACACAACCACAGCAGATCAGAAAGCTGTCCAACCAGTCTCACAACTGTTAGCGAACTTTATTTCCTGGACAGAGTTATTTATGAAACGGCTTTAGCGAAGATCCTGTAATTGCAATGTGATAAGGTGCACAATCTGTGAATGTAATTGCTATCTTTCACTTGCTATGCATAACACAACCTGATGGGTTTAATCTAGTTTTTATCAAACTACTCACCTGCTTCCCTTACTGTACTCCCACATCAGGTATGATCCCCAGGGTTGTCACAGGCTATAAAGTGAAGTAATGAGCCTGTCTGCCTCCTGGTCAGTCTATGTGCCTGCATGTTTGTGGGCCTCAGAGGAAAGATAAACTCATGGCCACGACTCCACACAGACAGAAGGATCAATGAGTTAAACTTTATCAGTATCTGAACCATAATTTCTCCTGGGGGCAGATCCTGCATGCTTGCTTCTGAACATTACTAACAATCGTCTTGGAACAGTCACACCGCTGATCTTTTCAAAATCACTGGAAGATGTAGTCTACAGCAGGGACAAGGTGCTTTAGGACAATCTGAAGACAACTGTTACCGACAGTAAAGTGAAATGAAACAGTAACACGACAGAACTGAATCAAAACTAGAGGCAGCTCACACACCCCCAAGGGTGCGCACACCACAATTACACAGCCTGAACCACAAAATGATACATGTACAGTTGTAATGATATGCTGCAATGCTGTATGATTTAGTTCAACTACAATTTAATATTCAGCTCTGATTTGAGAGTTTTGCTTTATGAATGTGTACAATTTATATTATATAATTGTATTAAAATATATATTTAAAAATAAATATGAATGTTCCCTCACCTTCAATTACAAACGCTGAATCAGAAGTCCCCCCAAAATCTATTTACAGCTACCTCAACTAAAGTCAACACGGGCAGTATCTAGACAACTCTCTGATCAGGCCCCAAAGAGGTTGGGATTTTCTTTGAAGTGACTGAATATTGTTGACCATAGTTCCCGGGTCAGTGCCATTGATCTGAATGTGGTATTTCAAAAACACACCAGCAGGAGGAGTTTGGGAAGAAACATGTTGGTTTCTTTACCATATAACCTACCTTAAATGAGGAGTGAGGTTTATGGTGTCACTAGTATATTTCCTTTATAACATTATATAAAATAATGCATTTTATTTCTCAACTTGATCCAACTGCACATTTTCTGACAGTGCCCTCAGTGGTTTCTGGTTGGGAAACATAACTAGCGTGTGCAACACACACACACACACACACACGCACACACATCACACAGTGCTTCATTCTGTGCATTCTTTCTTTATAATTGGTCAGAAACAGGACTTTAAGGCATTGTCTGCCTGTCATTTTAATGACTGGATGCAATAATGAAATGTTGCACCTTGAACTGTTTTGGATGTTTTACCTTTTATTTTCAGTGTCTTGGTGTAATTTGGATATGTTGTCCTGGGTTTCGTGAGTGTGTTTAGAAGCTATGTGCAGTCCTTGCCCTTTATTGTCGTTGATGTTCAGAGCATGTCCTTACTGAGAGCTCTGCAAAGATTGTTTTTTTTTTATTAGATTTTTATTCACTTCTTAAATAACTACTCAGGCAACAGTGTACTTGGTGGTGTCAGATTTAAAATATGACAAGAAAATGGAAATAATAGGTCTGATTAGAGTATAAATATGGAATCAGTCAAATAGCCCTATACTGCTATATTTGTCACATGGCAGGTGGAGGGACCAAAACAGCAGTATAGTTAACAGAGTAAGCAGAATACATTAAATTATAACACCAATGTGAGGCATGTCGAGAGAACTGGTTGTGGTGACTCCCTGCAGCCAGCTTCCAACATCTGACATAAGACATTATACTTATGGGTTTGCAAATAGTAGTCACTGTTGGAGGTTTGTGCTCTATCACAAGGATTCTACTTTATGTTACAGTATATACATATTCAACGGGACATACTCATTGCTATGGATTTTTAACTGCAAATCCCAGCGATTACTTTTTGTTGCCTTTCTGTTCAGTCATAGTGGTTGGTGCTGATTGTGATGTCTATAGAAGATGAAATTTCTAGCCATGGTCTGCCTTCTATTTTTCTTCTTTGTAATATATATATACATATTTCATAAAACCACTCTGGCCACTCTGATCTGCTGTCCTTAGTTCTTCAGTAGAACACATCTCAGGTCTTAAATGTGGCACTAAAATTTATATTGAATTATCTGCAGTGAAATACAGCTGGAACAGGCCTGTGATTTTCCTTGAGGGAATGGCAGGATGCACAGTTTCCATGGTGCTGATGTCATTTTAATCACTGCTGGCTGCTCACATAGCCGTTACGAGCCCTGAGCAGCTCTCAAGTGTCTTTCTCTGGGATGGTCCAGATAGCAGTTTGCTCTTATTGTTCCTGGGTGTATGGCTGCATGTGGGTGAGGTGAGGAACTTTTGTTCTTGTTTGAGCCAGTTGCAGATATATTCTCTTTAGAGACATAGATGGTTACAATATTTTTGCATTTTTTAGCCCGTTTATCACACTGCCAGCTATTTTTCCAAGCCTTAACTACCTGGCACACAGCCAATGGTTTCCATTCATGCTTGTATGGTAGCAAAGTTCTCTAAATGGTTGTCAGTTTCCGAGTGTCCAACGCAGAAACACCGAGATGCCGGCTGTGGCTTTTCCCCAGACATGAGGCTCTGTTACTTCAACTTTCCCGGTTGAAGTTGATTTAAGGTTGATTTACGTCAGCTCCAAAACTTTCATTTGGCACAGCGAGCCGCATATTGGCACAATACTCATGGAAAAAAGGTAGTGTGAAAGCGGTTATAGACAGACATGAAGACAAAAATTTGGAAAATCAGGTAAACTCCTATTGCAACGTTACATTAATATTTTTCTTCAGCATTAGCTCCCTTATCTGGTTTGTAACCTTACTATTTCTGTATCTTTCCCGGAGGCTCAGCAATGGAAAGAGCTGGATGTATTGGATGATAATGAAACGGTTACGGAGCTAGACTAAATATTGTAAATGAGATTTTTGCCACATTTTATAACATTTAGATAATAAGTAACATTACTGTAGCGTCTGTTGTTGTCCTGCGCTGTTTTGTTGCATTATTGTATATTATGTGGGTCACATTAGTTACAGTGACTGAGACGGTGGAGAAGCTGTGTAGCTGAGTATCATAAAACAACAATAGATCTAAAACGTCTCAAAGCAAACAGTGACATGTGCTAATGTTAAGTTAGCAAACTACCCTGTGTGCATCACTATAGGCTAGTATATCAAGTCACTCCACATTAGCTTTGTACTGTTAAATTCTTTCTTGCAGGCTAAAGCAACACTTTGACATAATACTAGTGGTACACAGGATAGTAATATGGGTTACGTTAGTTGGTAAAGTAATGTGGAAAGCGATGCAATTCTATGACTCCAGCCTTTCTGATGTTGTTTGTTTTCACCCAACATCATCTGAATCAGTAGTTACATATTGTAACTCTGGATTCTTTGAGTATAAGATTAGCCCTGTAAGGCTATTGCAAGTGGGATTACCATGTATGCATGCACAACAATGTAAACTTTGTTGGTGTGGACCTCGGCTTCCTTTTCTTCTGCACTAAGAACCACAAGTCCAGTGAGGCCCACAATTTAATTTTGGTGCTTTCAGACCAAAAGCAAAGCGAGCGTTTGGGGCGGTGAGTTCACATACAAAATTAAATGCAAATACGTGTGGAGCCGCGATTTTCTGTCGGGCGAATTCAAGAAATTCGTTGCAAAGAGAGCAAGGAATTCGCGTGAGTTGAATATTTTCAACTCAAGCGAGAAAGTCGCATGACACTGAGTCACGATAGCCTATCAACGTTGAGGTTGTCTGTACGTCACCGACAGTTTCAGAGCTTTGTGTGGAAAGAGCAAGGCAGAGCGACGATTGAAAATCTGCTGGCTGGCTGAGAGCTGCTATACTTGGGCTAGAGGAGCAGGGAGCTGCGCTCCAGCTTTTGGACAAATAAACACCCGTAGTCGGACTGGATTCTGTTCTGACAACTACGCCATTTGCTTGAGGGAGGAGCTTGGAGTAAACTGCTTTTATTAAAATAACTTTTACTTTTAGTTTTTGGGATTACAACGTTGATTTATCTTCACTCGAGCTTCTCAGCAGCTAGCTTCCGTGCACATCTGGTTCCACTGTTGTTTGCGTCGTTTGACATTACTTCATATTTGTATAAAAAACGGACAAAACTGGACTTTGCAGGGAGTAAAGAAAGCGAGGTATTGTTGTACTTTACTGTGACCAAGTTAACATAGCATAGCCCTGATCGATCCAAACAAACATTTTAGAAGTTGATGTCCTGCTGTCTTGCTGACAGACCTGACAAAGCATTAATTCATATGTTTAACAAATCTGCATCATATTATAGTTATTTTGGCATCAGTTTGATCCGTTTATTGCTATTTAATCAGAGCAAAATGTTTATTTTGGGTTCATACAGCTGTAGTAATGGCAAATTTTGTTTATTCGCGTTATCGAGTTGTGTGTGAACACTCCAGCGATGTCCAGGCATAAACCCCCCACGAGGAAAGCGTTGCCTGGATTAAATTCACGTTTGGTCTGAATGCTGCATTAGAGGGCTGCGCCTATTCTCATAGAATCTGAGTTACAATACATAACTACCATTCTATTTCGTATAGGTTTTACCCTCTGAGGCTATTGCTATTGGGTTACAGGCAAAGCAGGATGACACCTCATTGGGCCCATAAGGTACCAATAAACACAGACTCACTTGCCCAGAGTCAAAGTACACCAAACAAAATTATACGCAGCACTTTTTTTTTGCCCCCATTCATCATGAGCTTAGCTCAAAGATCTAAGACTTTCTCTATGTACACAAAAGGCCTATTTTTCTCAAACATTGTTCAAAAATCTGTCAAAATCTGTGTCAGTGAGCACTTCTCCTTTGCCGAGATAATCCATCCACCTCACAGGTGTGGCATATCAAGATGCTGATCAGAGAGCATGGGTATTGCACAGGTGTGCCTGAGGCTGGCCACAATAAAAGGCCATTCGAAAATGTGGCCATGAAGAGGAGCCACTCCACTACCACCATCACAGGTGGGGGGATGAATCCCACCATGACCCATGGGGGGCCAGATTCAAAAGGGCTGGGACTCACACTGTGGTAGTGTTTGACAGGCAGCATTGTCCGTGCTACACTGATCATCAGAGTTCAGCTCCTAACGGGGAGAGGGAGGGTCGTGGGCGCTAACACACTATGGGCGTATACAAAGATTTTTTTTCAGTGCTGTGCATGCGTACATAGGGGTACGCCCGAAAGCGATAGCTTTAGAGGGTGAAGCCTGTAAGAAGTAGAACTTGTTTGGTCTGATGAGCTTCAGCACATAAACCTTTGTTGTTGTTTTCATCCTTACATGGAGTTTATGTTGGTGTCTGTGTTGTGCTGGGAGCTTGTTGTTTTATGGTGTTAGTGGACTGCATGTCGTTAGCTGTGGTGTTGTTGCTATAGCCAGAGAGAGGCTCAGGAGCGCACACAGGGCTACACCATGCACCCAGTGCATTCACTTTAAAAGCAGCCCATTGATAAAAAGGTAGTAAAAATCTGATTTATTAAGAATTGATTTCATTGAAAATCTACTTTTGATTTTTGTAAGATTGATAGATTTGAAAGTGTAGTGCTTTTTAAATTTGATTCTTAAGTACTTTTAAAACCAGGTACTTTTTACTTTTAGTTGAATAGTATTTTATTTGATGACTTTTACTTTAGTAACATTTTGGTGTCATATCTGCACTTTTACTTAAGTAGGAAAATGTAGTACCTTTTCCACCACTGCCTAGTACCGGCTCTGTTTTTAGAAAAGGTATTTGCTATGTTAGCCTATGGGAAGGCCAATAGTACTACACATTTAAAAGCTGGCTTTTATCCAGATCACCACCAGATCACATGGATTCATTCATTCATTCACATATTCCTGGCTCCACAATGTTATTTGGGGTGCTGGTGCAGTGCCGATATCTCACTGTAAAGATCTCTCACTCATGTTGCATTGCTTAAATCTCCATCATCATAGCATGGTCAAGATATTTTACTTAAGAGTGTGTGCAGTAAAGGCTCAGAGTGTGTGCAGTAAAGGCTGATGTGTCAGCATACAATGCCCTGGAAGTCAGCCTGAGGTCAATGATCCTCTGCCTGATTACATGCCTTACTGTGACTGCTGTTAATACCATTTTTATTTCTTTATTCAGGAGTGAGCTGTGTTTCTTCTAAGTCAGTTTGTAATTACGCATCTACTATTACAAAGGGACAGATGTTCGGCCATATTGTATCGTAACCTTGTGTTTTCTACCATTAAAAACAGTTTGGGGAAAGTGGTTGTACTGTATGTCATGTCAATGACAAAGCAAAGCGTAATAACTGAGGAAAAGCATTATTAGGGCTGGATCATGGTCAGTGGCAGCAGGCAGTTTTATTGAGGTTAGTTTTACTGGTTACTATACTATATTGCAAGAAGTTTTGCTTCAATAAAGAGTCCAGAGAGAGAGAAATGTAAATTTGAATGAAATAATTTATTATTATAAATGTAGTTTAAATCAGAATGACCTGCCTACTGCAAAATTTTAATTTCCATTAAGGTTATCTGCAAGTAATTACAGTTAACGTAACAGGTTTCTGGACAAAACTCATCGACCGTTTCACTTAAAATCAGACAGGGGGTGGCAATAAAACTCGCTACTCCTGACCCCACATGTTAGGTGGGAAACATACACACTCACACAAAACATTTTCCCTCATCAACTGTGATTAAGCAAGAAATTTGTGTTATTGTCTACAGTTTTCTTCTGTCTAATAACATTCACCAGGCTATCTAGCATTTCTCAGCTTTATCCAACCAAGGTTGAGGTCAAGGGCACATTTGCCCTTGACCTCAACCTTTGTTGGATAACTATGACCCGGATGACTGAGAACCTTCACAGACAGCATTTCTCATAATTTCTTCCTCTTCCCTCTCCTGCGTCTTTCCTTTCTATTCTTCCGCCCTCTACTGTTCACCACAGGTGGCACTGACTGATGACGACTGTAACCAATCAAAAATAAAATAGCTGTAACTAAAGTTATAATCTGTTTTTGTAATGAATGCAGGAATTTATTTTTATTTATTTATTTAGTTGACCTCACTGTTTGCCTTCAATATTGTTTACAACTGTTTATTTTAACTACTTATTGTACATCTTATTTATGTGACTAAATCGTACTAATCTCTTATTAAACTTTTATTAAACTAAATTAGCTTTCAGCTAAACTGCCTTAGTGAATTATTTTCACCTAACTTTATTAGAATCTAACTTATTTTAATCCCTCACTTTCACCTAGGCGCTACATTAATTAAAAGGTTCAGAGTGTTTCAACTGGTGCCCATTTGAATATTTAAAAAAAGGTTTGTGAAAAGGAGGAATGAATACAGCAAGCAAAACAAACTTTACTAAAATGTGAACCTATCTTTTGTTCCTGAGCAAATTCTGTGATGTCAGTTCTGTTGCTAGTCTATTTTCACTTGAGTGAGTGAAATATTGAGAATCAGAATGATATCTGACTGATAAAGCAGACGTTTGTATCGGTGGGTTAGAGGCTATAACTCAACACCCGTCCCTGTGCCCTTTTGGCTCCCGCAGAGGATCAGGCAGGCCGGGAGATTGCCCTTTGGAGGCTCTGTCTGAGGCAAATTGTCAGAGGGATCGCCCACCTTTTCTATCAATTTACAGACCTTTTGTGCGCAGGCAGCTTTGCTCTCATTACCACAGCTCTGGGTTCACCCGCAATCTTTTAGATTCAATTAGCTCAGATGCGCAGCAAAATATCGAAGGGCGTTTTGCTCAAGCAAAGCCTCAAGGAAACTAGAAAAGGTCATGCCTCTGACTTCCTCTCTGAGAGGTACAGGGAGGTGGATGGAAGGAAAAATGTCACGTTCAATGGGCTAAAATGGCATTTCATTCCCTGCACTACTCCACCACAGTGACCAAACTTCATTTCCCTTCTGAAAATATGCTGCCTGGAGCAACCAACGCTTTCAATTTAATACTTAGAACATTGGGCTTTTAATATCTCAAGTACATTGTTCAAAGTTTAGCACTTCATTAATATTCAAACTCCGGCTCCTAGCCATTCCTCACTGCAGTGAAAAGGGCTGTCAGTGCTCCTGCTACAGTAAAATCACAAACCAGGAGGTGCCGCTTTGTGAAAACCTCTCAGCATAGTACTACAGTACATGGAACATACCCAGCTGTGTCATTATCTTATCCTGAAGAAAGTGTTCCCTTTTGACAAGGCATTTAACATTGAAATGCTGTATTATGCATGCAAATCAGGCAGCCCTCGTGTTCGTTGTGTAGGGCCTTATTGAGGATGACCTTGGTGGACGACAGGTGTTGGAGGGGGAATAATATGTCTCCTGTCACCTACAGGTGACATAAAATTTCCAATTAAACTTTAAGATGTCTGGATTCATGTGAACTAAACAAAACGTGCATGGCATCAGTAATAAGGTTGATGTTTCTTTTTTTTTTATGCAAGTCAAGGGTAATCAAATTTACTGTGTTACAGTAAAGATCTGAATCGCTGAAGGAAAGAATTTTTTTGTAGTGTATTGATGTGTCCATGCAAGTAATGAGTAATAGTAATGAGATCACCAGCTCTTAGTAACAGCTTTGAGCTGGCTGTCAGCAATCAGCTAAATTTTGCAATTTTAACATGGGTTTGCAAGGTTTTGTTCCTGAAGTAGTCTGTATTATAGTCTAGTTATAGACTGTTGACTTGTAAATAGGATTGTTTAAAGGTTCAGTATGTAATATTTCTGAGAATGATATATATATATATATATATATATATATATATATATATATATATATATATATATATATATATATATATATATATATATATAACTATGTTTTCAGTGGTGTATAAACACCTTACATAATGAAACATTATGTAGATATAAATGTTTCATTGTAAGGAAAACCTTACAATGAAACATTTATATCTACATAACCACAGGCACTCCCTTCTATGGAGGTCGCAGTGTTGTGTCGTCAGTTTTCTACAATAGCCGACAATGGACAAACAGCGCTACAGAGTGCATTTTGTCATCACAGCGTTCGTCTTCTGCTTGTATAATTTCGGCAGTGTAATTGTGTTTCCCCTGTCAGTGGTGTAAAATATGAAGTTGGATTAATTTCATGAAGGCTTGTTCTCCAGTGCTGTGGTTTGGCTTTTCTGGTTAGTGAGACAATCAGCTGATCAGTAATTGGCAATAAAATGGTAATGTTAGCTTAGAGCATGGAAGCGATCAGCCAGCTAACTTTTACTGCCCTGGTAGAAAAAAACATGTAGCTGGATTAATTTCATGTAGTTATTCTCCAGCACTGTGCTTTGGCTTGTGGTGTAAAATATGTAATATGTAGTGGATTCATTTCATGTAGTGACTCTCTCTCCAGCGCTCTGTTTTGGCATTGTCGGTTATGTTCCTGAGACAATCAGCTGATCACTAATAGCTTCCAGCATGATAGCTCAGATCAGCCAGCTAACTTTTACTGCCCTGGTAGGAAAAAATATATTGTTGGATTTTAATTTAATGTAGTTATTCTACAGCGCTCTGTTACTGGCTTTGCAACATGGACAGAAATTTGCCCTTACCTTCCTGAGAAAAAAACGCTGATGAATATTATTGGCAATAAAACAGCCACAGCAGGGAAGCTCAGATCAGCAGCTAAACGTCTGTTGAATACTGCCCTGGTGGAAAACATGTATTTATTTTACTGCTAATAGTGACACATAACATGATGTGCCTATCAAGTGACCAATAATGAATACTTTCCGAATTTGTATTTTTTTAAAAACATGTTTTTTTGATAGTGCTTTGCCACTGTGCACACAAATGTGTAATTTGTACTTTCACATGCTAAATGCCCATTAAAAACACTGCACCATTTTACCACAAGCTGAAATTATGGCTGTCAGTGCTACTTTGTGTTTCGATGTATTTTTAAAAAATAATAAAGACATTTTGGTAAAATTTGCAGATTGGTTATCTAATTAAACAAAGTAAGACGAGCCTTGATCCTCACCTGACAATGCCTTTGTAAACTTCATGTATTATGAGGTTTTAATGGACTGTGGTGCAGAAACGGTGAGCCGTACATTTTCCTGTTATCTGTCAGTGGTCACACTTTATGCACTAGATGTGAGTTTTTGAGATGTTCTTCAATTACTTTGGTATGTTAGTCCAGATGAGCCAACCCTCCCAAGATGTAACAAAGTATTACAGGAGAATGAGACTTCATGTAACAGTTGATTTCTTGTTGTGGCTGTTGTTTAATGAACAAGTAACAGTAATATTCACAATAGCATATGGTACATTAATACATTAACGTAAAGAAGGGTTGGGGTTAAGGTCTGCTATCTCACAGAGATTTGACCTGTCTGAGGCACCATAACTACACAACTCACTCGGATAGGGGAGTGGGGGTGAAATTTGCAACGCTCACCACTAGATACCACTAAAACTTACACAGTAAACATTTAATACTGTGAGTTACAACAACTATCTATATTACATTGTCCATTCAAGGAAACTTGCTTTCTCTTGTTAAACAAACATACAATTCTACTCCCTTTCGACTTATATTTTTAAGCTCAGATAACTAAATATAAGACATTTAAAGTTAGTTTAACTTGAAAATGCAAGTTAACTTGAAAATCGCCTTTGTTTCAACTTCAAAATTCAAGTTCATAAAGTTGATGTAAGAACAGTGTTCTAGTTGTCTCAATGCTGTTTTTTTAGTTAAATGAACTTTTTATAGGTTTGAGTTATTCTAACTCATAGTTTCAAGTTAAAGCAACTTAACCAAATTAATACTACTGTACACTTCAAGTTAAGGGATTTCACTTCAATTCCGCAGTTTAAAACAGCAGCAGATGTCACCTCCTTTCTGAAAGGGCCTTAAGGCCGTTGTCTGGAACCCTTTCCACCGATGGCACTTACAACAGAAGTGTCTATATTTTGGTTGGAATTTGAATAAAGGACTTATCTGCAGTGTATAATTAGCAGGTGTGAGCAAGAACACCACTATTTCTGTCTGTATCTGTTAAAAAAATTAAGTTTTCTGTATCTGTACTCAAAGGGGGGGCTTAATATCTATAAGTAGGTGGGATTAACTGGAAGTTATTTAAGCCTGAAATTTGTATCAGAACTTGCTATATTTATTAGAAACTATTTACTGACCAGCCTCAGAATTGAGCTTCAGAGCAATGTTTCAGCAGAGCAATGCTTCTGATTTTTTAAAGAAGGTTCCTACATTTATAGTTTATAACAAAACAGATATTGACACATTTTACTCTGATACTCAAAAACGTATCTGTACCGGTAATGTACTAAACCCTAGTAATTAGTTGATTATGTATATGTTTTTCTCAAACTCAAAAGACGCAGCACCTAGGCAATTTTTTCCTTTTCTCTAATCCTCGCACTCTCGCCTTTTTTTTCAACTAGTAACTTATGTAAGTTCAGTCAACATGACAAAAGTGTCAAATAGTCAACACTATGAATTAATGCAAGTTTAACTATCTAAAACTCATACAGTTGAGTTGAAAATCCAAAACTTCTCAGAGCTATTTGTGTTAAAAAGATGAAGTAAGTTGACATAACTAAAAGGGTCTGTTTTTTTTTTCAGTGTGACTGCAGACCCCTTTCACATTACACAACCATTTGACCCATTACTCATTTGAAAATACTGATTATAGCAGCTGTGTCATGGCCGGTTAATAACATATGATTATGTCAAATAATCATAACACCACAATGATTATGAAATATGTCATTAGAAAGAGATTACTGAATAATTATTAAATATGTCAAGATTCTATAATTAGACAGTAAGGAAATCTGTTTGTCAGTATTACAAAATGTATTTTTCTAGTGATCATAAGAAAATGATATTTAAAGAGTTGTCTTTCACTGTGCCCTCTCTTTCCTGTTCTACAAATCTGTTTGAACAAAGGAATGAATAATATCAAGGTTCCCTAGCAGCCATTTCACCAAGCACAACCCCTCTTCCTGGATAATTACCACAGATTAAAAGCATCTGCATGAGTCAAGGAGACAGATGACGCCAAATGAATTGCCAAAGAATGGCGATGAGGGCCTATTTGGAAAACCTTTCACCTGTTAAAGTGTGGCAGGCTCTGTCCAGACTCCACACAGCACGTATTCCTCCTCAGAGGCTTTGAGAAATGTTGGAGCATAGAAGAACATTTCCCCTGACAAAAGAAAACAAGACATTCATTTAAATTTACTGATTTGTCATGCTTGCACAATTGCATTGGTGTTGTCTTCAAAGTTAAAATCTACAGAACATTAGCTTCAAAGCACACTGATATAACAACTTTGGCTAGATAAACTCTATTTACATTAACAATGTTTATACTGCAGACTGTAAGGCCTATTGGACAGTCACGTAATCCAACATTCATCCTGAGCAAGGTGTCTCAGCAACTACTGACCAGAACCATTTTGTATGGAGAACCATGGTCCTCCAAGGATGTCTAACAGAAAAGAGGACTACAGAAAACTAGAGGACTACTATAATTATCTTGCAGCAGTCTGTCACTGTTTAGCAAACTAAATCTCAAACAATTGATTATTAGACTGATTAAATTAAATAGCATTCAGCTTCTAATGTAAGGACATCCTATAACCATCCATCCATAGTCTACCGCTTATCCTGAGTACAGGGTCGCGGGGGAGCTGGAGCCAATCCGAGCTGACATTGGCCGAAAGTCCATCGCAGGGCCCTCTATAACCAATATGTCGAATGCCCTCATTCCCCTTATTCAGCCTGTGGTTCTTGTAAGAAGTAGAACTGATAAACATCTCTTCTTGACTTCATTTACCATATTTTGAACACTCTTAACAGATTTATTATCAACTGTATTTTGTGCCAACTCAATTGTCAATGGAAGTCCGTCCGTCTGCACTTGATTAGTTTCTCTGAAATGAGTCAAAGCTGCTCTCTAATCCACATATCTGGAATGACTCCAGTTTTGTGTCATTTATGCATATGAATTATTCGTTGCTCCCAGTGGCCTCTTTATCACCTAGTGATTATCAGAGTGACTCATCTATAATTGATCTTAAGAAAGAGTAGCACATTCAAGAGTTGTAATGGGATTTCAACAGTGAGATGCGCTGCAATCTTAAATGTATGTGAACTAATTAAACTAATTGTGTTCATGTACAGAAAAGAACTCAGTTCTTCCCAAATGCTATAAAGGGCAGCACAAAATATAGTGCTGTCACATTGCATGAGCAGAAATATAATGAGCACATTGTTAATACAGGCTGCAGCACTGAGCATTAAGTCAGTGCCATCATCAAAGTGTTGACTCACCCTATACTGTCTGTACTTTAAATACAGCTTAAAGTATGTTCTATTAAGATGAATTAATCACAACAGGCTTTTTTAAGACTAATAAAAGTGTCCCAGATTGCAAAATAACCTATACCAGATTGACTAATAGGTGCAGTACATTATTTCTTCAGGTATGGTCAGACAACATCTCAGGGATATTAAAAATGTCTGATGTGTTGATCTAATATGTTAAATAGATTTTGGAATAAGTAGCAGACTTAAAAATTGCCCTAAATGTCCCAGATTACCTGAATTCCTGGTCATGGCCCTGCAGTAATGCTTGAGGCTCTTGAAGACGAAGGGCCCTGTGTGCTGCCTTCCTTATGTGTCTTGGTTAACTTAATTTCCTGCCTTGGTGTGTTTTTCCACCTGTGATTGTCTGCCCTGCCCTGGTTGTTTTGCCTGTCCTTTGTTATCAAAATCTTTCCTTAGCATATTTAGTGTGTGTGTTCCCTTGTCTTGGTGCCATCTGTGTGCCATGCGTCAAACATTCCATCCTTTCATAGTGTTTTGTTCTCTTAGTTATGACTTCTTGAGCTTCTTTAATGATAAAATTCTAACTATTAGAAACAAAATCCACCAAGACCTGCCCTCAACTGGTACAGACTTATCTCTAAACTCAGGAACCTTAGAAACAGCTGGAAAACCAGATGTATGTTCAGACTGCTTTGCTTCCCTCAATCTTTACCAACTAACGTCTCTCTTAGACCCCATCCTGACTAGGCTGCTTAAAGAAGTTTTACCCTTAGTCAGCACTTCTCTACTTGATATGATCAATCTATCTTTATCAACAGGCTATGTACCACAGTACTTTAAAGTAGCTGTAATTAAACCTTTTCTGAAGAAGCCCAACCTGGATCAAGATGTTTTAGCCAACTATAGACCTATATCTAACCTTCCATTTATCTCTAAGATCCTGGAGAAAGCAGTCGCCAAACAGCTGTGTGACTTTCTACATAGCAATAGTTTATTTGAGGATTTTCAGTCAGGATTTAGAGCTCAGCAGTCAGATTTACTGAGTACTATATGCAAGAAAGAATCAGATGTGTGATCAGACAGTTTGCTTTATGGATGTTTACAACTTGAAGGAAAGTTGTCTTCATCTTTGGTTTTTTTAAATATATAACTGTGCCTTTTCCAACTTTCAGTAAGTATTAGGAAGACAGCAATATTTCAATTTAATTTCAATTTCAATTTGCTTTATTGGTCTGAATTTTAACAGTATTGCCAAAGCTTCAAGGAAAATACAAAATTACAATTAAATTCATATAGCTAAATAAATAAAAATAAAACAGTAAACACGTATGTGTGTGTTTGAATAAAAAACTAAATATTCAAAAGTAAAAAAAAAAAACAGTAAGTAACTGTATGTGTTTAATGAACTGTATTGAAATCATATACCAATCAAATAAATGTTTTAAATAAATTGTATATATAGCTCATCAAATAAATTGTATAAAATAAGTAAAATAGTAAGTGTGTGTGTGTCTGTGTGTGTGTTTGTGTGCATGCGCACCATAGATCAGTAATATATACGTAGCTCAAGCGAGCAACACTGAGACCCCTCCAGAGGTCTAGGCAGAGGTCGTCGACGAAGGCTTGGGACCTCTGCAGGCAGAGCTGGACTGAAGGTCGGCAGCGAAGCAGCAGAACAGGGAACCAGCCGGGCTTGCTACCGGCAACTGGGCACACAACTGGACAGTTGGTAGGGCAGCTAGTAGTGAAACAACTGAAAGCGAGAGTTGTCCATGAGAAGTAAGTCCAAAACATACAGTGGAAAAACACGGGGATGATCCAGAAGGGAGAAACATGAAAACAGAGGAATACAATATCCAGGAAGCGCGAAAGACATGAATGTAACAAACAGCAGTGATTAAAGGGAGCCAACCACTTAAATACAGGTAAGGGAGAAAATAAAACTTAAAGCACAAAACAACATCACATCAGAACTGTGACAGATAGCCTAAACAATTCACAGTGGAGAGTTAGTTGTTTTGTTATCCACTAGCTCAGAACATTTCTTTCAGGGTCAAGATCTCTCAAATCTTTCAAACCACCTCTGCAACAACAAGAACAACAACAAAAATTGAACAGAAACACTCTTACCATCATCATCTTAGACAGTTGCAAGTTCTGGAAAGACATCCCCATCCAACTGTTTGCCCTGCTCATCACTTACAGCATTGTACCTTCTGGTGAGAAACTTCTGTTGCACTGACGCACAGCAATCCACATTTCATCAACAAAAACATCAGTACTTACCTTTTAATTACTCTGTACAATTATATTTTATTTTAAGCTTGCCTGCACTGATAAAATCTGAGATGCTGACTTTTTCCAGATTTACATATTTCTTTATTTGTCCATGTATTACCTTAATCCACATCTTGGCCACTTAAGGAAAATATATGACTTTTACCAATAATAAAACATCATGTTGACTGCCATAATAAATTTTATTACACTGTAATAAATAGTATTTGCAAATATGTTCAACCATCGTCTTTGCAAGCCTATATTATCAATTCAACTGTTTACTTGCTAGCGAGGGTCGGTGTAGCTACTGAGTCATCCATGTCTCTACCATTTAGCTGGCTAGGAGTTGTGTTAAATCAGGCTCCTCAACATCCAGTAAAATAAACAGTGATACCCAGTGGTAGGTGAAGGTCAAGGTTGAGTGATGTCTGTAGGCAGGGTTGAAGTGTGTTTTTTTTATTTATTTACTTGATATATGGATAAGAAGGCATGATGTAGGCAGTATATTGTGGGTGTATGTTTGTTTCAGAAAAAAAAAGGCTTTGTATAGTGCACAGAGTCTGTTATATGTGTTGATTCAAAGCCATCCAATCCATATTCTAATCGGACCATCTGTTAAGGCAGAGTACACTGCCCCAGCAGTCTGAAAATGGTGCCCCATTCCTCAGTGACACTCAGTAAGAAGGAAGTATCTGCTGAAACTTAAATATAGAGCTTTTACTGCTTTTGAGCATAATGTCACTGTTCACTAGTCCAGTGTTGTTAAAAATGTAAAATTTTATTATCTGTATTACCCCAGAGTATCATTGTTCTTAAGTCTTTAAAATGAACCCTCCTGTAGTATCATGCATGTACATCACCTCTGAAAAGCAGCGAGCAGAAATGATCAGATCTGGATGCAGGAAGCCGCTCACAGGGGCAGGAACATTTTACCTCATTTTAAAGTAATACACACAAACACAGCACAATATGAATTGTGGAACTGTTGACTCCAAAACTAAAATGAAAAAATGTGTTGAGTTGGAGGTGAAACTTTAGAACAGACACAAGAGCATAACATTAGTGTTGTTATTGCTTGAAAATGTCATAGTGAATGTTGAAGAAACTTGCAGTAGAGGAAAGCTGATGCGGAAATAGCTCTTAAAGGTTAGGTTCTATTCAGCATAGGGCATGGCTACTTTTTTAGAAAGGTTAAACACTTGCATTATGAACTAACATGATTACCACAATAAAAAGTTTCATTGGTGGCAAAATGGGCGCACAAACATCAAACAACTTTAGAATTTGATTTTGGGGATTCATGCATAATAATAATAATAATAATAATGAATAAAAATGGGTGAGGCAATGTTATCTTGCCTCACCCATTGTTATCTTGGCAACAAACATAAAAGAAGGTAACTGAAACATTTATCATATTATATTCAGAAAAACATATTGACAACAACAAAGCAAAACACACAAAGCACTTGCTTTCAGAATTCACTTCAACAGAGGGTGAATGACAGTAACAGACTTGGTCATGTACATGTTGGGTTTTTCAAAACTCTGCGTTGAAACCTGTTGAAAAGTGTTTCTGTTGGCCTTGCTGGAGGAGAGCTGGAATCCTTGTCAATGCTCATGAAGACCGTTCTGGGTTCATGTTGTTTTGGCCGTTGCATTCAATTACATCAAGCACAAAGCTCCACTACGCTGTTCCAGGGATGGGGACTGCGTCAACAAAAACAGTCCACCAAAATAGCAAAGCAGAAGTATGAATGATATAGAAGACATTAGTAGGTCACATATCACGTCCATCGTTTCTCTAAATCTGTATAAAACACATTTGGAGGGTGGTAAATACATCCCATAAAAATGATTTAAACTTAACTGAAAGTCAATTACTCAGCAAATGAAATATATAACATTGATAAATTCTAGCTGCACCACCTATTTTGTAACAGTAACAATTGCAACATAAAAAAATAAAACATACTCAAAGAGATAAGTCCTGACACTAGGGATAGAATTAGGACTGTTTCTGATGAGGAAGGCGGGCAGTTGTCAAGTTTAAAACTGGTTGACTAATAAGTGACTTTTGTTTGAAAAGAACAAAGTACACAGCAAATTCAGAAAAGGTACATTTTTGGTGATTGTGAAATTTGAGTAAATGTAGAGTTAATTCTGCTCTGACGAGGTCAGATCTATTATAACCTATTATATTTGACTCTCAGTTGATAAGGAGTTAAACTATGGACTGTGCTTTTAATCTGGGTTTAAACTTTAACACTGTTTGATAGGTAAATGATATAGAATCTGTCAATGTATTTCATATTAATATTGCCCTGCTAGCGCCTGGTTGTTTTGCAATAGTAAGCCACCATGACTTAAACTCACGTCACCACACTTTTAGTAGCCACCCCTAACAGGCTCGCCTCACAGCAAGAAGGTAGTGGGTTCAAACCCCAGTTCCCCTTCGAGGGAACTCGAACTGCGTCGGTTACGACACTATGGGAACGCCTTTAGGCGTAGCAGGTCTGAATGTGAATGAAATCACTCCAATCCTATTGGCTTGTAGCTAAAACGATAGGGTGTGACGGATAACCGGAGGAGTATAAGGCACACCTGAGCACAATCATAATTAGCTTTTTTCTATTCAGCAGGCGTCTGTATGTTGAGTGAAGAAGCTACAATCCCAGCAGATCTTGTCTTACCTGAGTTGAAGTCTTCCAGCATGTCCAGAACACAGAAAAAGAATTACAGAAGGTGTGTTTATCCATGTCCTCGTTTCATCACCGAAGGAGATTCGCATGAGATGTGTGTCTCATGTCTAGGGATGGAGCACGCCCGGGCAGCTCTCGAGGGGGCTGCCTGCGGCCATTGCGAAACCCTATCCTTACGGGTACTGAGGTCCCGCTTGGATCTCTTCACCGAGGACGGTAGGATGTGCTCTCCCCGCGGATCTGGCCCAGCGGCTGCTGAGGCAGCCCGCAAGCGGCAGTCATGGGGATCCCAGTGTGACCTCACGGAGGATTTCGGGACGGCTGAGGCTTTTTCCCGACCCTCGTCCGCTGGTTCAGTTATGTCCTTGCCTCGTCCGGGAGCCCGTTTTACGGATTCTCCTGCTCGTGGCTTGGATCCAGAGACGCTGCAGCACTCTGACTCTGAGGAGTTGGACGTGCTCAGTGTGGTGGAAGACGACTTCCGGGTGTCGGAGCAGCGTCATCAGGCTGCGCCCGACTACGACGAGCTGCTGGAGGTGGTGACTAGAGCAGTGGCGAAGCTGAATATCACCTGGCCGCAGGAAAATCAAGAACCACAAACAAGTGGTAGGCTGGATGAGAGATTCCTGAAACGCCATGCGCCACCTCCACGCCGGTGTCTGCCATTCTTTCCGGATCTTCATGACGAGATCAAGAAATCCTGGAGCAGACCATACTCCTCACGCATCTTCACAGCAAAATCCCTCAATTACAGTAATGTAATGGGATTAAAGAGCGTGGGTATGGGAGGATGCCTCAGGTGGAAGATACGCTATGGGCTATCTCTCCCTCGACTTGCGTCCTCCTAGAGAACTGGCGTACCTCCAAGCCATGTCGCCACCTCAGCACTGATGGGCAAGTCATACATGGCAGCGGGTCAGGCAGGTGCGAGCTTGCACACCATGGCGGTGCTTCAGGCCTACCAAGCTGACCTGCTTCAGGAGATGATCCAGAAGGGGGTCCTTCTGAGGGAGATCTGGAGGAGCTGAGCAGGGCCACGGATCTGTCCCTTAGGGCCACAAAGGAGACAGCCGGAACATCGGGAGATCCATGTCGGTCCTGGTGGCGCGAGCGCCATCTCTGGCTGAATCTCTCGGCATTTCGAGAAGGATAAAATCGCCTCCTCGATGCTCCAGTGTGCCCAGAAGGCCTTTTCGGGATGCAGTGGACTCTGTGGTGGAGCGGTTTCAGACCATGAAAGAGCAAGGTGAAGCGTTCCGCCAGTTCCTCCCTCGCCGGTCTGCTCAGAGCAGCTGAGGCTGCCTGGAGGAAATCCTTCCCATCCACTAGCTCCTACCGAGCGGAAAGGGAGACAAAGTGTTGCATCCCGCAGGCCCCCCGAGGAGCTGGGGCTGCAGGGCAACGAACCCAGTCTCAACATCCGGATAGACGCGATCTGAGGACCGTCATCCAGTCCCGCCGAGCGCAGGGAAGAGGTCCTGAGGACCGACTCGGGGGAGTCTTTCCTCCCCTCCCTCACCCCCCACACCCCTTCCGGAGGTCGACTGAGGTCCCCTCCGAGGTGGCTTCAGGTAACGCTAGCCCGCCGTTCTCACGTTCGGGACGTGCCAGCCACTTTCGAGTCCGCGCCGTACTGTCTGCCCCGAGGGTCTGCAGTCAGGCGGCATCCGGACTCACTCACCGTAGATTCTCGATGGTTTTGTTTGCGTCCCAAGAGACTACACACTGTCCACTATGGTTCTCTCTCGCTCCTCCAGCCCCCTTGGGGCTGGACGCCATGGCACACACGTGGCCGAGGCTGCGTCTGTACGCGTTTCCCCCAGTCGCTCTGCTCCCAGGGGTCCTGAAGCGGGTCCGCCAGGACAATGTCAGCCTACTACTAGTAGCTCCGTTCTGGCCGACCCGAGTGTGGTTCTCAGACATCATGTCGCTCCTGGACAGCCCGCCATGGCAGGTTCCTCTGAGGAGAGACCTGCTGTCTCAGGCGCAGGGCCGGGTTCTTCACCCTTGCCCCGCCGTGTGGCGACTCTGGGTCTGGCCCCTGAGGGGGCGCAGTACCTAGAGGCGGGTCTGACAGCCGGAGCAGTCGAGACCCTCCTGAGCTCCAGGGCCCGCCTCACGCGGGAGGATGTATGACCTGAAGTGGAATGTTTTCTCCACTTGGTGTGGAGAACGATCGGTGGATCCAGTTACCTGCCCAGTGATTCAGGTGCTGGAGTTTCTCCAGGATCGGTTCTCTGCCGGTCTTTCCCCATCCACCCTCAAGGTGTACGTGGCGGCTATCTCTGCTTTCCACGCCCCTCTGAGGGAGGGATCGTTAGGGAAACTTCCCCTGGTGGTACGTTTCCTCCGCGGTGCTAGGAGGATGAGACCTGCGACTCGCTCCAAGGTTCCCACCTGGGACCTGGCAGTGGTTCTTGGGCGTTGGCTGAGGCCCCTTTGAACCTCTGGAGTTAGCTGAGGCTAAGCACTTGACCCTCAAGATGGCCTTTCTCCTGGCTATCACTTCTCTGAGGAGAGTGGGGGACCTCCAAGCTTTCTGTCAGTCCACAAAGCCTGGAGTTCGCCCGGGAATATTAGGGCTATCCTGCACCCTCGTCCAGGATACATCCCTAAAGTGCCTTCTTGTGCGGCAGGGTCCACAGTGCTGCAGGCCTTTCATCCTCCACCTCATGTGACAGAGGAGGACGGGAGACTTCATTTGCTCTGCCCTGTTAGGGCCTTGAGCATTTACACCCAGAGGTCCTCCCGCTGGAGGAAGACTGACCAGTTGCTTGTGTGTTTTGGGACCCCTAAGGTGGGGCTCCCTGCATCCAAACAGACTATTAGCAATTGGATCGCATAGGCGCATTTCCCTGGCCTATCAGGTGCGCAGTTTGCCTTCACCTATGGCCGTGAGAGCTCATTCCACCAGGGGCATGGCTGCCTCTCGAGCTCTCCTCTCTGGGGCATCTTTACAGGATGTATGTGATGCGGCTGGCTGGGCCACTCGCACACGTTCATCAGATTCTACAGCCTGGATCTTCCTTCGGCACCCGGCACTTGGTGCGCTTTCTTCCTAGTTGGGCCGTTTTTCTTGCTCACTGGGGCAGGCGGGGTCTTTCGGCACGGTTTAGTGGGTATCTCGTTCCCATAGTGTCGTAACCGACGCAGTTCGAGTTCCCTCGAAGGGGAACGTCTCGGGTTACGTATGTAACCCTGGTTCCCCGAGAAGGGGAACGAGACACTGCGTCGGTCCGCCGCACCTCTCTCCCCCGCCTAGAGCGCCTGCTTCATAGAATAAGCTAATTATGATTGTGCTCAGGTGTGCCTTATACTCCTCCGGTTATCCGTCACACCCTATCGTTTTAGCTACAAGCCAATAGGATTGGAGTGATTTCATTCACATTCAGACCTGCTACGCCTAAAGGCGTTCCCATAGTGTCGTAACCGACGCAGTGTCTCGTTCCCCTTCTCGGGGAACCAGGGTTACATACGTAACGCGAGACGTTCCCACGGCCTTTCTATGTGGAGTTTGCATGTTCTGCATGTGTCCGCGTGGGTTCTCTCCGGGTTCTCTGTACTGTTTTCCTCCCACCATCCAAAGACTTGCAGGCTAGGTAAGTTGGTGTCTCAAAAATTCTCCTTAGGTGTGGATGTGAGTGTGAGTGGTTGTTTGTCTCTGTGTGGCCCTGCCATGGACTGGTGACCTGTCCAGGGTGTACCCCGCCTTTCGCCTGATGTCAGCTGGGATTGGCTCCAGCTCCCCAGCGACACTGTATGCAGATTAAGCTGTAGACAATAGATGGATGAATGGATGGATGGATGGATTGATGGATAACATGGAGAAGAGCGAGGAATGAGTAATGTGAAAGAGTTCTTTCAAGAACTCTTTCACATATAGCCTAAAGGTTCACTGTGTAAATCATCTTTGATTTTTGGTCATCTTTGCCGAAATATGGATTATTTGTCATCAGGTCATTTCTGTTTTTGAGCAGATTTCTGTAGTGTAGTTCTCCTTGATGTTTCCACAGCTTACTGTGAGGATAATTGTAAGTAATTATTTACTGCTGTGTCACTGCTTGCATACTCTGTATTCTATTTAAATTAATAAGAAGTGGAAATGGAAAAAGGTTTCCATCTAAACCCTATAGTGTAGTAGCTTAATTGTGATTAAGTGATCAGCCGTTGTGTCTGCAGACACACTGTTATTGTTTATCTCCTGTTGCTTTAACCTGAGAACATCCACCACACTTAGTTTGAGAAAGCCGAGGGGTCATGTCAGTCGTCTGGAAAACAAATCGACAATTTTACAAGGTTTGACCCATCTTTGTGGGAGGGAAAGGTCGGTTAGGCTGGCCGTAGCTTTTGTCCACTCCTCTCTGGTTCATCTGATGGTGAAGAGGAAAAAGAGCGCCTTTTAAGCTACCATCAGGGGACTGAGAAAAATCCATGGTGGGTCAGCTTGTCAGAGGTAACCTATTGGGATTTCAGCTGCACTGTAGTGAGTGAAGCCCCGGACAGAAGAAAAGACAGCCAGTGACACACACAACACACACACACACACACACACACACAGGGCTTTCATGACGATGAACAGCGTAGTGTCTGGATACACATTGTTAAAATGATCAGGATTGCTGTGGTTGCACACCAGGTGTCCCACATGAACGGAAGCCAGTATCAGAAAGGGAAGGAAATAATATATAGCATTTTATTTAACGGGACGTGTTTTACCTCATAAATACGATCAAAGGGGCTGGCAGTTCCAGGTTGAAATGAGTTTTCGGAGGTCCCTCTAATGAAATTTATATAATGCTGTTATATACTGTGAGCAATTTTTTTTTCCTTCGGGGAGAGACAAGTCTTTTTATTGTTGGTTACACCGAATTCAGGTGTGTCTGCATGCTTAATCAGACTGCCCGGAGCATTTTACAGAAACTTGACTTTTGGACAATAATTACTCATTTGCATTCATTTATGGCTTTTAAATATAGGCAAATTGAATCCATTGCAATTTGTTTCACTCGGCTCATCTTGTGCAAGATGGGCACCAAACCTTCACCTCATCAGAATTTAAATTAACTTCTTTAACAAAATGCTATCAAAGTTTTGGAAGTATAAAGAGGATATTATTTGCTGGGAGATTTGTCTAGGCCAATCAAAAAGTAATTTGCCGTGTACTTGCTGACCATATATGTTTTATTTAATCTGCTTGAATAGCAAAATATGCTCCTATCCTAAATGTGCCTATGTATAATTTCAATACTTAAGGATAAATTTTAAGTGGTATATTCCTATCTTTGTGGAAAATTAAGCTGAAATTCACATCACTTTTTCATTCAAATGACCGCGTTACAATTCAGTTTTTGAATACCTGTATTTGCACTTCATAATCTACAGCATTGTACTGTATTTGTGCTACTTTAATCCCTATCGCAGGGACTGACGGCCCCACGCAGCCAGGCATTATAGACATTTTTTATTTCAGGTCTCTGAGTTAGCTGCTGTAAAGGGGCCAGACAACAACAGAGCCCAGACCGCTGTATCTGACCTCTGTTCTCCAACTTGTTGCCCAGCAACTATTGCTATACTGGAACAGTAATTGGTAACATGTACGTGTTAAAAATGGCATAGGTGACTACAGAATATTGTTGGTATGATTTATTTACTCCTGTGTGCCCATAAAGACTGCAGCAGGTGGAGGTTTATCAGATGGACACCTGGAACATGCTTGGTAAATGAGGCCATCCTGTTAGTTACACAAATACAAATGGCTTAATGGAGCTCAGACCTTTGCTTAGATGCCTCACGGCCAACGACTGGACCGATGTTGCGCAAACCGCAGGTCTGGACTGGTCCTCGGAAGCACCAGGAGAATTCCCAGTGGCTTAGTCAGCTGATTGGCACAGAGTGACAGGGCAGTGTTGAAGGTGGGATAGGCGATTTTGAAAAACTCAAATTCCATAATATATATCATGATATACGGTGAACAACAGTACATACAGATACAAGCAAACATATGTACTTGAGGTAGGTGGATTTGATATACAGTCTACAATATGAACAGTATGAACAGCTCTGAAACAGACAATGATGAATAAATAATTAGTAATAATTAGTTACTGGGTTGTTGCACAGGAATTGTTACTGACACTGTGAGGCAGAAATAAGCTGTTCATCAGAGGGATGGCTGTCCTTTGTAGTCTGCTCCTGTCCTTTTTGGTGGCAGATCAAAACCAGACAGTGATGGACGTGCAGAGGACAGACTGGATGATGGCTGTGTAGAAGTGGATCAGCAGCTCCTTAGGCAGGTTGAGCTTCCTGAGCTGGTACAGGAAGTACATCCTCTGCTGGGCCTTCTTGATGATGGCGTCAGTGTTGGGCTCCCACTTTAGTAAATTAGCACTAAAGCTGCTGCTGTGAAGCTAACATGCAGAGAGGATAAGAAATGCCGCAAAAAAAAGAAACAAAGGAAAAAATAAATGGGCAATGGAGCGAATAAACCAGGTTATGCAAAAAGCATGCAAAATGCAGTAGATTGCATTCAAATTAAATAAAACTTTATTTTATATACATTGAACAAAATTATAAACACAACACTTTTATTTTTGCCCCCATTCATCATGAGCTGAACCCAAAGATCTAAGACTTTATCTATGTACACAAAAGGCCTATTTCTCTTAAATATTGTTCACAAATCTGTCAAAATCTGTGTTAGTGAGCACAGGGTACCCCCAGGATTCTCAATGTTAAATTTAAGACTTTTTAAGACCTTTTTAATACAACCTAGGAAATTTAATACCAACTTCAATGCCGTTTAATGGAAATGAATTTTAAAAATGAGAAAATTATTTACGAAGTTACATGAATTTAATAAAACATTTTATTATAATACCTTCATTTTTCACACATTTTAGCTTGGGGTGTGTTTGTACTTTGATAAGATAAAATGAATCAAGGATGTCACTTTGTGTTGAAAAGTGGTGGGGACACAAGGGTTCAGATTAGGGGTGTGACGATACACTTAGCTCACATGCCCAATTCACAATATTGGGTTCATGAGAACAAGACAAGAAGATATTTTAACATTATTTGATGAAATATTCAATGCTGAAATATATTTAGATGGGGGTCCACTAGAAAATTTTGAGCACTAAACACTTAATTTCCTGCATTCTGGAGACATTTTCTGCACCAACTTATTGTAGAATTGTCTTTATTTAAATAAAATGATTCAGATTTTTTTTAGCTTAAACTTCTTTGAACAATGCACATTTGTTTCTTTTATCTTTACGTTGCATTGCATGTTTTCTTATTGCACAAATAAGCCTTTCTCAAAGTATTTTCATTTGTTTTTTTAACATTTCTTGTTGCAAGCCATTTTCAGAACATATTTAACAAATGCTTTAAACAAAGTGATGGAGACATGTCCCCAGTATCCACAGTGTAAATGACACCAATGAAATGAATACAATATTAGTGCACTAAGAACTCTTCTTGTTCTGCCGTAGAACATCAGAGTCACACCAAACGGAGTATAATATGAAGTCTCATACACACAAAGTATTCATTTATGACGTTATGGCATTAATTTAATCCTTTGAAAGGATAAGGACAAATTTATTAAACGAAATTTAATATTTTGGTAATGAAATTTAAAACTTTTAAGGCTTTATTTTTGGAATATGAAATTTAAGACTCACGGCAGATGTGCCAACATCTGTCAAACCAAAACAATCGGATCTGGGGAAAAAAATCGGAATTGAGCATTAAGCCCTGCAGTCTGAACGTAGCCTTAGGCTGGCCACAATAAAAGGCCACTAGAATATGTGTAGTTCCATCACATAGCACAATGCAAAATTGCCACAGATGTCGCAAGTTATTTCTTTTTCTAGAGTGATCTGGTCAAGAAAGCAAAATAAACATTGTTTTGAACACCACAAACAGACAAATACAACTGTCACATACATATCCAGTTAAAATCCAATACAAGGTCAAGGACAAAAATCCACTAATTCATTAACAGGTCCAATTTCTTCATATGATTTCCATTTAAGAGTATTCACAATGACCAAGGGTACTGTTTTCCTTTAAAACTGATGTAAATACAGTAATCAGCCCTAACAATTTCAGGTCCTGCTGTATGTTATTTCAGGAAGAGGGGGCAGCATATTTAAAAGCTTTTTGTCTAAGCACAGCCATCTGTAACATATTGTGAGGAGATGGTCCATATTGATTTGGTTTTTCATATGTATGAACACAGATAGGAAGGAACCAGCCCAAGGAGAAATTTATACATAAAAGCCAACCACTGAGAACGTCTGCTGACATACAGAGATGGCCACTTTGCAGCAGCATACAAGGTAGAGTGATTTCTAAGATTTCCACAGCCAGTAGCGAAATGGTATCCAGTTTCTTTAGGCAGTGGTCAGGGGCATTCATAAAAAGCAGATCACTGTAATCTAATGAAGGTAAAAAAGTGTTTCCTTGCCTGGAGGGGGAAACAGGATTTATTCCTAAAAAGGAAACTTAATTTAGGTTTAAGCTTGGCAACAAGGTGTTGAATGTGTGATTTAAATCACGTATTGTAACCATTTAAATTTCCACCCCTTGAGCAGTTGAGATCTTAAGAAAGATTAGATATAAACTGTTTGCCACTTGTAAACTAGCATGAATTTGGATTTGTTGTCATTTATCACCAACATAAGTTCAGCTGAATGGGACTGAACATAAGTGGCAGATGGGTAGAATGCAAGGGTTTGTACTAATAAAGGGGATGAGCAATAGATAATTATTTACTTATATGGGGAAAAGCAATGGACCTAGTATGATACCCTGGGGCACGCCTTTTGATACAGTTCAATTCAATTTTATTTATATAGCGCCAAATCACAACAACAGTTATCTCACAGAGCTTTTCATAAACAGCAGGTCTAGACCATACTCTGAAGTTCTATACAGAAGCCCAACAATTCCCACCAAGAGCAAGCAGGCGACACAGGCAAGGAAAAACTTCCTTTTAAGAGGCAGAAACCTCGAGCAGGGTTCAGTGTGGGCGGCCATCTGCCTCGACAGGTTGGGGGTGAGGGAGAGAGAGAGAGAGAGAGAGAGAGAGAGAGAGAAGGACAGAGAGAGGGGGGAAGGCAGCCTACACAGTATACACACAGAGGTACAGACAGTAAAGGTAATGTTGCTAGACTGAATGAAAAATGGTACAGATATTTATAGTAATGTTAATGATAATAATTGTAATGTTAATAATAATAATAACAGTAATAATAGCAATAGGACCAGTAACAGTAGTTGTAATTGTAGCAGAGGGTGTCGAGCAGGAACACAGGGGCAGCAGGAGACTCTCAACCACAGATCCAGACTCCACAGGTCCAGAGCCAGGAACACCTGCAGGAAGCGACAGGAGGAGAGAGGAGAGGGACGAGAAAGCACACGACTACGGGAAAGGGAAGAAGTTGAGTTAGTAACATGCATTATGGGATGAGGTTGCATACAGAGGGAGAGAGAGAAGAGGAGAGGGAAGCTCAGTGCATCATGGGAAATCCCCCGGCAGTCTAGGCCTATAGCAGCATAACTAAGGGATGGTTCAGGACTCACCTGAGCCAGCCCTAACTATAAGCTTTATCAAAAAGGAAAGTCTTAAGCCTACTCTTAAATGTAGAGACGGTGTCTGCCTCCCGAACCCAAACTGGAACCTGGTTCCACAGGAGAGGAGCCTGATAGCTGAACGCTCTGGCTCCCAGTGTCTACTTTGGAGACTCTAGGAACCAAAAGTAACACTGCATTCTGGGAGCGCAGTGCTCTGGTGGGGTAGTAAGGTACTATGAGCTCTTTAAGATTAGATGGTGCCTGACCATCAAGAGCTTTGTATGTGAGAAGAAGGATTTTAAATTCTATTCTAGATTTTACAGGAAGCCAATGCAGAGAAGCTAAGACAGGAAATATGATCTCTTTTACTGGTTCCTGTCAGAACATGTGCTGCAGCATTCTGGATCAGCTGAAGAGTCTTAATGGACTTTTTTGAGGAGCCTGATAATAAGGAATTGCAGTAATCCAGCCTAGAAGTAACAAATGGAAGGATAAAGGGAGGAAGGAGTAGGAATATCTAGTAATCTGAACACAATGTGTTCTAGCTGGCAAGTCGTTTGAAAACCAACTTCCAGCATGGCCAGACAAACCTGTATTAGAGTGTCTTTGCCAAGGTAATATGGTCAACTGTGTCAAAAGCCTTGGAGAAATCAGTAAAAAGAGCTGCACAATAGATCTTGGGGTCCAATGCCTCAATAACAGCATTCACCACTTTAATAGCAATGGCTATTGTACAGTTTTCTAAACTCTGAATGATGTTGTAATAAAATACCATTTTTGTATAAAAATTCTTTGAGTTAATTTGGTAAACTTTACAAGGACTAGCTAAAACACACAATGTAGAGATTGGCCTGTGGTTATTTATAACCAGGGTTGGGGAGTAACAGATTACATTTAATGGCATCATATAATCAGGATGCAAAAAAAGTTACTGTATTCTGTTACAGTACAGAAAAAAAACAGACTTAAATTACAGGTACATTTTGTAAAATCGGGTAATCTCTCCCGATTTTACATTCAATTACAAAGAGGTTGAGTTAGAGAAAATTTCACGAAGCAAAGGAACATCGAGCTGTTGGAACATCATAACAACTAACTTGTGTTATCATACAGCTCCAGCTCTCAGTGAGTAAACATGGCAGAAGGACCAGGACCAAGCCCAGCCTCCGAGACCAACAGTGGCCACTTTGACCACTGGGAATAGAGTACTGAGGTGATTTTCTTGCCGGGTTTGGCTCTTGGCACCCTGGGGCTGAGTCAGCTAATAGAACCGCTTGCAGCACGGCAACTAGCCACAGACACAGGCAGATAGGCTACAGTTAGAGGTTCAGCAAAAAGTAAAGCTATCAAGTATCTCTGTTTAAATCATCTCAGTAGTGGATTCCCCTGTTGGTCTCTGAGGCTGTGTTCGGTCCTGTTGATGCTGCTGAAAACTTCCAGTGTTTGCATAAAGGTGTAAACACCAGTCTATGTGAAACACTAATAGCCCCCCGGTGCTCCAAGCTCCCAGTTCGGACAGAGTAAGCTAATCTGACCAGTGGTTCCACAGCTAACTGAGCTAATAACAACAGCTACTGTAGTTAGCTGTTAACTGACTTCAGCAATAAGTAATCTGTCCATCAGGAAACTCTGTGAATCACAGAGTTGAGTAAGAGCAGCCGGGGGACATCAGAGACAAAACTAGAAAAATATTCTCCATATTTCTAATATTTCTCCATCAAATATGATCCAGTTTGAGCAAAACCAGTGAAAAAAGTTGTGTTTTTCCTAGAAACACTCCAGCAACATTATATTGAGAAGTCTTTTCATCGGATTAAATTAATACAAGTGCAGAATGACTCATCTGCATTTTAAATTTGATCTCTACCTATCCATACATGTTGGTATGTGAAGTCTACATCTGGCCAGTAGCTTGTCTAATATCATACTCTGGACCAACATGTCCAGTGCACTAACAAACCAATGTATCATAATCATCCTCAGGCCTTTAGGCCCATTGCAACCATTCAAGCTGCTGTTTTCATCAGCCCTTCACTATACAACCTCATGTTCCTGCATTACCTCATGTTGGGTCTCTCCAGCTGCTATTTAATAGTGGTGACTGATTTGGACTTACCCCGGTCTTCCCTTCGCTCCCTCCTATCTCACCTCATGTCAGGCCCTCAGCTGAAGAACAGCCTGTCCTCTAATTGCCCCATATTTTCAATTCCCCTTACTGAAAATGACTATTATGGACAATGGGAGGAAATTACATTTGAGCCATGAATGACCAGCTCTTTAGTCCTGCCCTCCCTCCCCTGACTCCCACCCCTAGCCCCCTCCCCCCACTGCCCACCCTCCTCTGAAGGAACATCTGTAAAGATGGATTTAACTTCAGTGATAATTTTTTCTAATTAAACCGCACAATATTTAATTAAGAGCCAGTGCAGCTTAATTACAGAGATTTTTCTTCTCCTCCTCCTCTCTCTCTCTCTCTCTCTGCTCTCTCTCATTTTTGATAAGGTAGGAGTTGAGGGTACCGTTTCCCAGAAAAAACTGTTGAAATAAGGAAATGTCTTTGTAATGAATGTTGACCTAATGTCTTCTGAGCTCAGTCCTGGTGCAGAGGGCTCTGATCCTTCTTTCCGTCTTTGATCTCTCAATCGCCACTGCTGGGTAAAAACATTTTATCTCAGAAATTGGCCCTATCAGGAACTTCTTGAACTTTTGTCCAGTGTGAATAAAGCAGTCATATTATAAAATATTTACCATAAACATTCTCACAATTTCAGATTTTTATTTTGTTTGACACTTTGTTTTGTTTGATCCTTGCATTTCCGCGAGTTCACAGGATAGGCCGGTATACTACAAGCTAACAGAAAGCAAATAACCATCTCAGTTACTGCACACTGGTTCCCTGAGGCCACCTGACTATTTGTCAATGAGTCAGTGGAGCTATCATTATATGTAATTACATGATGTTGCTGAGAGATATTGATCTTTGTCCTAGTCTTAGACTTGAGAGCAGAGAGCATTGTCACCTATGTCCTTCATGATAAAGGTTAAGGAGCAGTAATGAAGGATTAAAGCTACATTTTAAGTTTTTTCAGCTTCACTTACTATCTTAGCAGCAGTGTGGCTAAAAACGAGCAATAGGTGCTAAGGTTATTAGATGAAACCAATCAGGTTCCTTTAATGTGCTCCGAAAAGTCATGGCTATGTAGTCATTCTATCATGAGGTACCTACTGTGCAAATGTAATTTTTTTCCTGGGGTCACTAAAGACATGTCACTAATCACATTAGGACTGATGGGTTGACCATCTGAAAACACAACAACACCTATCAATTTAGAAAGTCGTTATGGTGAATGTGTCAGCATGTTTTCTACTGATCCACCAGACACAGAACAACATTAAAATCAGTGATGTCCATCTGACAAATTTAAGCTTTATTTCTTTTTATAATAAGCAGTTTTACAACTGCTTAAACACAAAATCTTTACATGTCACACAATTTATGAAACCTCTCACTCAAAGAGCAAAACCTCACCTCAAATCTCCAAGCCATTATAAGCCTGATGACATCATTTTTAAAATCGGCTAGAAGTAAGGTCATACCCTTGGTTACCATTGGTTTCATCAACTGCAAACCACACATACCTGGACAGTGAACTAACTCACCACTGAAGTTTGGTGACCATCTGTGCCTAAAACTCTCGATCTTCTCTGTCTCAGTGTGAGTCTGTGTTGTAAATCAACACAGTTTAGGAGGTATTCATGCATCAGAAGCGATGATCACGGCAGAAGATCGCAGCTCCCACACATACGTCCTCTTGTGCAGAGACAAGCAGCTACTACAGCAGCACACACAGATATGAAGTTAATTAAACTGCCAATCCCTGTGAGGGCCATGACAGCCCGAGAAGATCTGTGCCTGGATCAGGACAGAAGAGCAGTGTGCTGGGGTTAAGGCTAAAGTGATCTGCAATGTGTAATTCTATTCAGAAACAACAATACAGTGTATGTAGAGAAGATTTTGTACATGTCTTCAGGTTTCTGCAAGAATAGGTGAATCACAGGTTGTGTATCTATTTAAAAGCATCACCTTTTACAGTGTATGTAAATATGATGAAATGGTGGAATGGTCATCCATCAGCCTGGCAGTGCAAGAATAGTGGAAAGAAGCGAACGCTTTAGTTCCTTTATCCTGACTGAAGCCTGTTAAACCTGCACTTTTCTTTACTTTCATTACGCTTTCATTTGCACCTGACAGTCGTCCTTTTTATCAGTCTGGAACAGCTTCATCATTCATACTGATAAGACATAGTGCTTTCCTCTTTGACCTTTGACCCCAAGGGAGCTGAGGGAGTGGGCCAGTGAGGTGGAAAAATCAATGCCGATAAAAGAAAATGATGAGTGAAACCTAGCAAGGAAATAACATCAGTCTATCAAATGTCACCGTAGAAACAATGAAACTGTGACTGCTTCCACTGCACATATTGACAAAAGCAGTCGGTCATGTGTAGATGAAAACGTGATAGAGCAGCGCTGGTATTACCAGGGGAAATGTTCTCTGGTGGCTCGTTCAGTAACTGTTTTTCCAAAGGCTCCCTCTCAGCGGAGCACACTGAACGAGACGGGGAGGAAAAGAGAAGAGCGCCAGGCAACAGGGAGTATCCATTTTCCCACCCAAATGTGATCTCCTTTTGTTGAAATGAAATCAGAGTGATCGCTCTATTTCTCAACATAAATGAATGATTTCATGCTGGGTTGGAGCACGGAGGATTTAACAGTTTCACTCCGTCACCCCTCTGTGTGTTCTATCTGTAACATGATAAAAACACGACTCCGAGTTTCTCTGCTGTTTATCAAGAAAAGAGATGTGGACAAAGTTCCCCAGAGAGAAAGAACCGCAAAGGCTGAAGATCTCATCATCACTCTGTCCTTGGAGAACACAACCTTAATCAAACAGTACCAATATTAACATCCATAATCTGTAACAAAATCCACCACAAATTACATAACCAAATCAATAGATTTTATACACAGCTAATATGCATGGCCAAATATGTTTTGTTGCAAACATAATACCTCCCTAATCACATTTTTGATCATGCTAGTGACATGGAGGGATGGCAGTGTTGGGCAAGTGTTGACCGACCATGCCCTCTGAATTCTTCCCATTCATATACAGTGAGGATTTAAAAAAATAGATATATATTACAATGAACAAGGGGTAATAACCCTCCCTCCAAATGACAATTTAACTGTTTTTAAACTCCACAAAGTGTGTGTTCCCAAACCAAATGTGTGAATAAAAAAACATGCATGCCCTTTGTAAAGAAACATAACTCACTCTCTGTAGTGATATGCTAATCATATCCCACTGCTGTAACCTTCTCCCCACCATCCTCCAGTGTCACTACTTTTTCTGACTCTGTCTCTCTTGATCTCTCTCTCCCCCTCTGTCTCCAAGTCTTCAAGGCTCCCTCCTAAACTTCCTGCATATTCAACACCTCTTGCGACTTCCTTCCTAAAACATAATAGGATTCAGGGCGACAGGGTATTTGTACAAAGGTAAGCTGTTTGTTTGAGGATGTACATACAGCCTCTGAGGTCTGAGGGAGACTACATGCTGTACCAGTCCCTGTGGCAGCAAACCTAATTCAGCTGAATGCTAACTTTGTCCATACACCAAATGAACATGGATACTGGATGATTCATTTTGCATATTACATTGTATTTTATTAGAATGCAAAAGTGTCTCCAAAGCAGTAAGAACAAAATAATACAAAAAATGGGTTAGTCTGGTGATTTTGTGTTACTTTCCTGTCAATAAATCCAATAAAAATACAAAAACAACAACACTAAATATCCTACAAACAAGTATTGTGTGTCTAATTCGATGTGACCGAGTTACTCAGAGTAAGGAGCTAATGCTATAAGCTGCTCTGCGTTAGCAGAAGGGCTTGTCTGGTTGGCATTTGGTAGCCTGTGGCCGCATCGTTATAAACCCTTCCTGGAGGTAAGTTAACCTGAAGATATACAACAACACTTAAAGTGACTGTTTCTTTGTTATTAAGAGTTATACTACAGGTTTAAAGGCTTAACATGCTTCAATGTTTATCATTTTATAAATGTGGTAATTTGCTAGATTAGACACTAGATTATGTGGAGACTAATGTTAACAGTTTAGGTTACCATGCATCAGCATGTACTGTTAACTATCACATATTGTTAAGTTTAGATCACACTATATTTTTCATTTTTTTCATGTTGCAAGTTGCACATGTAGCTGTTGAAGTCTGGTAAAAATCTAATACAAAATAATGATTATTATAGGTTGCGATGGTGCAGTGGATTAGACACTTGTCTTTGATTTCCACTGCAACACCAAATAAGTTATTGCTTTACCATCTATGTTATAATAGAGCCACCGCCAGTTTTATCGGGGTGTGGGGGGGGGGGGTGTATTTACTTGCTTTGTTGCCCTTTGCCAATCACATGCCTGGTTCCAGAATTTTTAGAACTTAAATATGCCATACCAGTGACCTTGTTTTTTAGGTTTGTTATGTAAATTACTGCAAATGTTAGGTTACATGCTAGGTAAAATAAATTTCAGAAAGTCAAATTCTGATCTTAACTATTTTAACCAATTTTTTGTGTATTTAAATGTGACATTTAACATATTGTACAATTTGGCTTTAACAAAATCAGACTTCTGTGCCTAAGGAAGGGTTAATATAGATTCTTGCATTAGTTCAAAGTTTCATAACATTTGGTTTAAATTCATAGAAAACAAATACTTTAATGGTTCTCGTATTAAGCTTATCCAATTGCTGGTACACTGAGAGGATGTGACTCAATCAGTGTGCTCGGCAACACCCACCTCTTGTTAGTCATTATATCAGAATGGACTAATGCTTAATGGCATTTTCAGAGTGTGGATGTAGCTATTAGCTGATGACATGACTAACCTTGTTGTAAAAGCAATGCTTTCTATTGGCTAGAATTATTGTGCGTGTGTGTGTGTGTGCGTGCATTCTTTTTTACTCTAAACTTGGTCACCCAATTACCAAAATTCAAGTGGACTTCTGGTTAAGATATTTTTACCTATTTATTGCTGAAGTGATCAATAGCTACTGCACACCTGTGTGATTCCACATTAATATGTTAGGTCTTTCCATGCTGAAGCACAGATTTGCTTGGGCACCTTTTCTTTTTTCATTCTCTCTCTCCCCTCACTTCTATCTCTACTGATATCCAATGAAGTCACTATTAAAAAAGCTGTAGTCTGTGTTTTATCAGTTATTTAGTGTTTAAAATCCAGTCCAACGTTTAAGCACAGATACAGAAGCCTAACCCTACTAACTTAAAACCCAAACAGATAAATAATAATAATTATTATTAAAGCTAGGGTAGGCAACATTAATATATTTATATATATATTAGTTAGAATTCATCCCCCAACCCCAATGTTTACAAACATTGACGCGGGAAACAGGTTATTTCTCTCTGTGATTATGGACCTTCGGCAAAACTGCCCGCCAGCAATAATATCTGTCCCGCTGCCAGATTATGGTGATAGTGGCAAAAAATAAAAATAAATAAATACTTTGATAGCAGTGCTTAAATAGAGCTTAGTTATAACAGCAACAGTTACTCACATAAATCACTTCCTCATCTGTGGTTTTGCCTGCAAAATTAAAGCGCAAGAACGTTTTAAGCAGCAATGCTTTACTTTGAGTTGGATTGAGAGCTTTTACTTTGAAAAATTCTGAACGACATTAAGAGTCTGCAGCTGCTTGACACAACTCTGAAAGAATTGTCAGAAAATGTCTCCCAAATGTCCCCCAAATGTCCCCTGCCTGGACATACTGTGGAATTGCAAAAGCTTCCGTAGGCTCATGGATGCGGATCAAAAACTGAAATACACAAGCTGCAGCACACGCTTTATTCTGAGCTCTTAAAACTGTCTTTAAAAATAAATTTCCCCACACGCAATCTTCTGAAGAAATTCCTCAGATGCAAAACTTATTTGTCAACCCCTGCTGTATATTATTACTTCTTCTTCTTCTTGTAGCTCTCCAATGTTACCTACCCTAGCCTTATAGTATTAAGATAAAAACAAATTAGATAAAATTAAAACAACAATACAGAAGTCCAAACTATATTGTTTGTAAAAGGTCCAACATATAATTGAAGTAAGTTACACTTGTCAATGAGAAAACATTTAAAAAATTATATATAAAAAAAACAAAACTAAGGCCACATTATTATTTTGGCTCTTGTGAGCACTGGTAATTTAAAATGCGTCCTTTGCCATTAATTATATGTGTTGAAAGCAGTTGTGTTTTTATGTAACAGCCAATCATATCACATAGACAATAAAAAACTAGACTGTCAAAACCGTTTCAACAAGACAACACATGTTTATGTTCAAGTGACAAGTCCTCTGGCGTCCACACACTGATGAGACACTGAAAAGTGCAACATCTTACAGAGGAGGGATATAAATATGGCCTCAGCTTGTGATGTAAGCACCAATGTAAGTGACATATGGACACTGGCCGCCATCCAGCTGAGTCCTTCAGCTCTTTCATGCCTCACTAGATTGTATCAATAATACAAACAAAACACTGCCAATGATTTTATCTGCCTCAGGCAAGCTTGGAAATTAAAATTTCAGTTTAGATACAACGTACAACAGCTTCACGACAACAAAACCAATATTGTTTTGGAGTAAAAGCAACCACAGCTGAAGACAAAAGTGTATAAAAGGACCAAAAGACTGCGCTCATAGTCTTCTTACTGAAATGCAATTGTAGGTATCTTGAACTATGTCCTGTTCAACAATGCAACTACAAATTATTCTGAAAACGTTGTGAATATCAACCCTGGTTTCACAGGCGCAGAAGCTCAAGGGTTGTGGAGCATAAAATGTCATTCATTTTCTTTTACATAAAGAAACTTGATTCCAACGCGTACAGTAGCTCTGAATGGTCAGTTGTATGTTTGCGCAATCTTGTCAAGGTTCACAAAGTTAAAGGGTCATGTTTTGTAAAGGATTATTTGGCGGAGTGCACGCAGCTGCAGCAGTTAGTATCGTTTCGCCTTTATTACTGAAGCACATATTACTTATGATTACTTTTGACAGAAGCACACTTATCAATGTTCAAAAAGAAAGTGCAAGTAAGATCACAGGAGGCTGGCACAAGGGGGCTTTCACACCTTCCCCGAATTATTCGGACTTTCGACGAAATTTGGTCCAACCAAAAGAGGTAGTTTCGGTCCGGATCAAACTGAACCATGGTTCGGTTAGTTTCTGGTGAAAGCATTTTTTGGATGGTTCGGACTTTCAGACTATTTACAGGTATAAGTTTGGTGGTTGCTGTTTAAACCGGAAACTAACAAATGCACGGAGAAATGCATTGAAATAAGGACACAAATAATCTCAGATCATCTTTAATACAGATGCCACAATAGAAGCACACTGCCACCCACCTCTCTGTCTCTGCTCAAACGGAGGTGCAGATTGCTGTTGTCCTCTGCCACTGTCCTGTCGCCGACGTTGTAATGTTCGCACGAGGACATTTAATTGCGAATTTCAACAAGCCTTCAGTATATTGGTGCTGCAGGTAGTAATAGGCCTACCATTATAATAACAATACAGTGGCAAATATGCATTTGTACTACATGTTTATTCATTCATTCTTGTCAAAGCTCCCTGCTGAACTGTTTAATAAACCAATCAATTTCAAGTACAGGGAGACGCAGCCAACAGAGATGATGACGCAGGTCTGTCAAGTCCTTTAGTGCGGTCACAGAATTGCAGTGTGAAACCAAACCAAAACTAACCAAATGTATCAAAATGTATCAAAACCTGAACTTTGGTTCGGACCTTGGTGCAGACTTTCAGGTGTGAAAGCTCCCTAAGAGATGTGGCATTTTTGATTATGAAAGTGTCGACCACATTATCTGATCGGAGAATTCACCAGTGACTTTGTTGCTGCTGTTTAAAATCCTCCAGATGCCAAAAAACAATGCACTACATGAACTGTATGATGTCATCAGCAGTCACATGACAAAACAACTGAATGGTGTTTTTATTGTTGGCTGTGATTTTAATCAAACAGGTCTCGTAATTGTTTACCTAAATTCCACCAGCATGTCCACCTTCCCGCCGGGAGGAGTGATATCCTTGGACTATGTCTACACAAATATTCCTGGCAGAGCCACAAAATGCTGCCTTTCAGTCATATGTTAAAGGAAACATACAGCACCGCCACAGTGAGACTGAAAGGTGGCATCAAGGAAGCGAAGCGGAGACATCAGCAGAGACTGGAGAGAGACCTCAACACCAAAGATATGTGGCAGGCCATCAAAAACATCACAGGCTACACAAGCAGGAGCTCCCCAGTCATATGTGAGGCCACATTACCAAATGAACTTAACACCTTTTGTGCTCCATTTGATCTCCTCTACAAGGAATCAGCTGTAAAGTCTACTCCACCTCCAGAGGACCGGCCACTGTCAGTATCGACAGCAGTTCTGAGGAGAGTCCTGCTGAGACTGAATATGAGTAGATCAGCTGGGTCTCATAACATCCCTGACTGTGTACTAAAAAAAACTGAGCCAATCAGCTAGCAGAGGTTATTACTGACATTGTCAACATCTCACTTCTCAGGAGAAGGTTCCCACCTGCTTTAAGACAGCCACCATTGTTCCTGGACCTGAAAAGTCTGCTGTGTCTAGTCTTACACTACAAAGCAACTTCAACATATCCAGGATATCTTTTCGTTATCTCGCTTCACTTATGGTCACGTGAAGCTGGTAATCAACTCGGTAAATTAACCGAGGATTCCCCAACACAAAAGGGGTGGTTTTTGCAGCAGATGACCAATCGCAAACACGGACAAGTCCACTGGTAGTGGCATGTTTTACAAAGCAAGAGCAAACTGTAATATTAGACAAATACAACAAAGTTAAACACACAATCCAGGCTAAAAGCAACACGGCTGCAGCTTCCACATGCAGGAAGACATAGTGAAATGTGTACAGTATAAATGTGTTGCTTAGATATATTCTTATGGCGTGTATGACAGTTTTAGCCTTATTCTTATTTGCTGAGAACACACCCACATTACGTGCAGCCCCAATAGCAAAGGTAGGGCCGTACATGATCAGTCTCTATAATATAGAAACAAATGAAACCTGGAGGTATAATAAACACAATTTAAACTTAATCTGAATGCTAAACAATACGCTCATAATACTATAGCCAAACACGACAAAAATAAAATCCATTTATTTTAATGGCCGCGACAGGCTGTGTGAAGCAGACTTTGGAGCAAACATTTTATAGCAGTAAGTAGACTTACTGTCATATCTTAAGTGTACAACATGTACAAGGCTTTAGTGCTTCACTCAGTCACTATAGGATTATATCACCATAGTTTATCCCCATAGCAAACATAAAAGCAGCCTATAACAGTCTGTGGGCTCTCCTACGGATGGTGATGTAATTTTCCAAGAGAACTGATTGGTCAGTAGGCGGTGCTTATCTTCTTCAAAATAACCTGCTCCGGAGCAGGTTAGCCGTTCAGTGTAAGTTACGCATGAAAACCCAGGGTTCACCTCAAAGTTACCTCGCCAAGCTCAAATCCTGCTTCATAGTATAGGCCTCAGGTTTGGACCTGTCTCTTTCTACTTGCCATAACCCTGCTACCTTCCTGTTTCATTATTAAAACCTGTGAATTGAACTTGCTCTGTCTTAGTGTTCTGCGTCTGGGTCTGGGTTTCCACATGTCCTGCTTGACAATTTGTGACAAAACGAAGTGGCCAGCATGGACCCAGCCGACAAATATTCTGATTAGCTATGGAACTTGATTTGTGACCTGATTTTGATTAAAGACATGTGCTCCAAACAGGCAGCACTGACAGGCAGGAGTTTGTTACCTGTGTGGACAAAGAAATAGCTGAACAGCCCTGACCTATCAAACATGCTAGCCACCAGCCTGATTCCCAGGCTTATGGCCATACCTCACTGAGAGCAGCTTCCCTGACAGATAAGCTGAGACATCAAATTTCAGGGGGAAGCGCTTCCCCTGCTATATAGGTCTTGATATAATAGACACTAAGGACCGCCAAAGATTTATCCGAAGATACAGTTGTCTTTTCAAATAAAAAGGTGCCTCTGCTCTTCACATGTCCATTATCCTACTAACTGTTCAGCATGTGTGGCTGTGCTGTGAGGCATAAATGTGTCCTTGCTGTGAAGGAGTGGAGTGAATGCATGAAAACTCAAAAAAACAAACCACCGCACACTGGTCTGACGGTAGTTTGTTTTTTTGATTTTTCATGGACTAATCCTTCTATCTGCCAGCACCTGATTGTGGTTGCTGTGCTCGGGGAATTTCTTTTTAGAGTGAATACATGGATCCTGCCGGAAGACAGTCAACAAGTGTTTTGAGGGTGAAGCTGGAACACAGGGGGTTAAGGAGAACAACCCGACCTCCTCCCAATTGGAACCAATCTTCCCCCTTCAATGAGCCTTGTGTCCATCTCTTTGCCCACAATCCTCTAAATCTCCGCAGTGTCATGGCTGCTTGGATACAGCCAGCTAGAGAGGCAGAGGCTTTGGCAAAGAATCAGACCAGGGAAGGTTGAGTTAAAAAGGAAACGTCACACCACATGATCGTCTGCATGAAAGTCTCAAAGCTACTCGCTGTGTTAATGTACGCGGGTGCGTGCATTTGTACGTGCATGTGTGTACACACGTGTTTGTGTGCACATGTGTCGTTGAGTGGGCTCCTCTGTATGTATGTACATGTGTATGTGTGGAGCTTCAGGGGAACGTTTCATTGTTGTATATTCATATCATAGCCTGTTCATGCAGCTTCAGAAGCACCTGACTGCCACCAGTTGTCAGGGAGTTGCTACTACAGAGAAGGAGATCTCTTTTCATCTTGCAGTCACATAAACAGGGCTTTTTCCTCAGCTCTGACAGCTCTACAGGGACCCTGTGGTGGTTGTAATCACATGAAGCTTCACACCATATGTTTATGGATATTGATTGAAGGAAGCTATAATTCTGTGCTTGCATTAGTGCCACAATATGTATATATTTTAATTATACATTATGATCAAATTACTGTTGTCAGCATGGAAGGCTCTTTTTAGAGTGTATTTTATGTGCATTATAATGCATTTATTAGCTTATTAGAGGAGGAACAGATGACACAAAATGAAGGGAGAGAGATCCGGACTAATGGTCAAAAGATACAAATTATAACGGCCCCTGCTGGACCCAGACACGGGACGCTTATGAATTATACAGGTTTTTCGCATTGATTAATTCAAAAATGAATATATAGTTTGACGCAATAGAAAAAGTCTTAACTCAAAGTCCACTTACTAGCTTGTAGCGAATTAAGGCTTAAATGCATTAAAATGGTCATAGCCAATTAACTTTAATACGGTAAGAGGAAGGAGCAGATTTATACTCACTATCAAACCACATAAGAACAAAATAAATTTAATGTTAATGTAATAATGACACAAACACAAATAATAACTATCACACACAAGAATGAAAGGATGAATGAATAAAGATCTGTTGGATCAGCATTATCACTGTCATCCAACCCTGCTGAAAACAGTTTGAAGTTTTCTACAGTCATTTTTTGTCCAAGAGTTGTTAACTTGTATTGAAACCACTAAAATAAAATGCTGCTAACAAATACTGCTAATAAAAGAACTTTCCTTATTAATCCACTTCACTCTACTTGGACAGAAAACTAACCGTTATAACATTATACCATATTACAAATGACTCCTTAGCAAATATGTAAATGCAATACAATTATTTTGCACCATTATTTAAATGCTTCTAACCATCAGCCATGTTTTCTACATGTATGACGTCAACAACACGTGTAGCGAGTTGTTTTGACTTCAGTGGTGCGTTTATGTGAATTTTCCAAGTTCTTCTGATTATTCCGACACCACATGAACGCACAAAAACAGCATGATTGGCTACCTGGCAGTCTGGACTTGTTGCTCACTGGCTGAAAGTGTCTGTAGCTGTTCACTTTTTTTAGCTTGTTCACTTGGTTGGTGCCACCTTTGTATATTCTGGCAGTTATTTTAGTTTTTGTAACTTCCTTCTGCTACATAGCACACAATATACATTAGTATAAAAGCAATTATAAAAATGTTAAACAGAAATAAATTATCATCAGTGGAGCAGTGCTGAGAATGACTTAGAGTTTAAAAGTCTGATGGCTTGGGGGGGAAAAGCTGCTCTGCAGTCTGCTGGTGTGGCAGCAGAAACTTCTATATCTCTTCCCAGAATGCAGCAGGGTGAACAGGCTGTGGCTGGGTGGTTACTGTCCTTTAGTATCCTTTGGGCTCTGTAGGCACCTCACCTCACCGATATCACTGATGCTCAGGAGATGGGTACCAATGATCTTCTGAGCTGTTTTAATCCCCCGCTGCAGAACCCTCTGGTCCTGGGTCGTGCACATCCCATGTTAGTGATGTTTCCAGTCAGGATGCTTTCTGTTGCTCCTCTGTAAAAGCTGACAAGAACTTGGTGTGGGAATTTGGCCTTCTTAAGCTTCCTCAAGAAATACAGTCGTTTCTGAGCTTCCTTCACCAGCGTGGAGATGTGGAGACCATGTCAGGTTCTCTGTGATGCTGATTCCCAGGAACCTGAAACTGTTCACCTGCTCCACCTCAGCTCCACTGATGTAGACAGGAGTGTGTGTCTTTATCTCTTTTATTTAGTAGATAAGATAGATAGTTTATCCTTATGTTTGTATTTTGGTTCTAGATCTGGCTTATTTAGGCCTAGTTTATTTCAACTCATTTTAATTGGCACAACCACCTTGTCCAACCCTCCCTACACATTTTGAGAACCTCTGGTGTATGTTCAGATAAACCACCTTTAATTGTGGCGCTTTGACTTGATTTCTTTTGGTGGTCATGTTATCTCTGTTTTTGTCTTTAAAAGGGATGTAACAGATATGAACACAGTGATGAGCATTACTAAATGAAGTGAGACTCATCTCAGACCAGATGGTGCAGTGAACATTTTGGCAAGCAGTATTAACTTGTGTAAACACAGGAAACCGCTACGTGAACAAACTTTAATATTTACCAGTGAAATAGCCTATAAGCACTATTCAACCACTGAGAAGTTTTGGAAAGTCAAAGGAGAATGTTGGGAATTATTAGTTTGAATTATTAATCACCTAAAGTAATGTAGATATACCTGTGTTGATAGGAAGTCCAAATTTTGATCTACAATTCTTAACAACCGCTTGGCCTGGATGTGAGGATACATGCCTTAGCATCTGCCAGGTAATGACTGAGTTTTAGAGTTCGTTTCAGTCGTTACTGTATCGTTAGGACACAGGTGCTGCAGTAAACTGGAGCGGACTTCTTTAAACCCTAACAGCTATTTAGGAACTCCGAGCTGCTTTCTTTTTTTGAGAGTGAAGTTTTTGAGTCTCTCTGTTTCTCTTTGTCAACACACACCATATGGTTGGGTGTGTAGGACCCCGAGCTTCTTCAGTTCCAACTTGAGGCAGGCTTTGAAGGTGATGTCTGGAGCCTGAAGTCGGCCTTCCCCATGTTCTGTGTGCCTTTAGTAGCTCTGCTGACCCACTGGGACAGACGGACAGGCCTCAGCCTGCCCTCCGGCTAAATATAAGAGCTTTTGTCCAGCGCCGGCTCTGTAGATTAGAAGGTATTGAAGAGAAATGGAGAATGGCCCGGCCAGGAGGCTTCCTCTTGTTGTTGCGGTCGCCTCCTTGTAAAAGGCTGACTCCTTATGGCAGCGGCCCAGGTTCAAGCCCAGTATCCACTATCCACTGTCTTTCTCTCAAATAAAGGCCACATGCCCAAACAAAATCTTATCAAAATAACCCTTTTTTCGAACTTGATCCACTCAGTTGCTGAAGGATGTCACATACTCTATGAATATGCAGAATTATCCACTTTCACTACTTCTGTCTATCTGTCTCTGCTCTCAGTGGAATTGGAAGGGGGGGGGGTGTTCCTGTAAGCTCTGAATAATTCATTTGTTGTGTAAATGCATATTCACCTTTCCTGTTCCTTAGCTACTGAAACACTCTAACACACCATCAAGGCTATACCAAGTGGTGTGAGGACAGAATGATCATAACACATCATAATAGACTAATACGTAACATCAAGTAAGCTTAGGCATGTTTATTCCCTTTAAAATATTATTTGAAATATGTCATTAGAGTTGAAGGCAAGGGCCTTTGTCCCAAATTGCCACAAATGTCACTGAAAAAAGTTTTTGTCAATACAGGAAATGGTGAACCATAGTTTGTACGAATCTCATTGTGTCATATAAAGAAGCAGTCTTGTTTCAGAGTTTGTTCCCTTGAGTCCAAATCAGCATGTTTAACTCTAAAACTTTAACTCATATGGTCATTGCCACATAGTATTTTAATTAATGCACATTTCAATTCTGCAGGGCAAAGTCTGTTTCTTTGTTCTTTTGGTCTTAAACCAGAGATAGTGTGGTTGGTTCTCTTGGAAGATTATCAGACTTTGGCAGTCCACCTTAGCTGTCCATGCTCTGTGAGTTCTTGCAGGTCCTGTCGTAAATTGAGAAACTGTCACTCACTTTCCGTTAGTGACCTTGAGTCCTGCAAAAGTCATGGGACAGCAGAGGTTCCGGGGCAAAGGGTATTAGTTCTCTGGACATAGCTTGTTTATGACTCAGAGACCAACTTTCAGACAAGTCAGTGTGGCTACTGAATGCTTTATGAGCATGCTAACATACTCACAATGACAATGCTAACATGCTGATAATTATCATATTCACCATCTTAGTTAAGCTTGTTAGCATATTAACATTTGTTAATTAGTAATGAGCACAAAGTAGCCTACTGCTGAGGCTGATGTCATCAGTTTTGTAGATATTTGCTCATTAATCAAAATATTGGACAAACTGAGATTTTGACCTGATGATGGTGCTACATCAGAGTTCATAGATGAGATTTATCCCCTGGATACCATGAATGTCTGTCATTATCCTGCCGTGTTGTCTGTTCTTGTGGATTTTTTTGCACTTGGAGCTTCTTGTGGATGACCTGTTTTTAATGGATCACTTTGTTTCCTTTGGACTTGTATGAACCCTGCCACTAGTAGGTACACCTTTTGTTCAGTTAACACATCTCTGGAACTGGTGCTGCTTATCTCCTGTGTCCTGCAATTGGGTCCTCAACCTTTCATCCACATCACCAACCCTGACAATGTCTGTACAAAATTTCATGGCAATCAATCCATTAGTCCATTGATATTTCAGTCTGAATCTAAGTGGTTTAACTGACCAACTGGAACTGCTATCCTTAGAACCATGCCACTAGCATGGCTAAAAAACTCAACAGCATCCTGTCTTTCCAAAAAGAATGTCTTTTTCTGTAACAGCAATTGGAGAAATATTGATGTATTGGCCATTTTTAAAGCTCTATGTAACCCCTGACTCCGAGGGTGATGTGGTGTTTAGGACATGGCAGAACAAGACAAGACATCTCATCCCAACACACTGTTCAAATCTCAGTAACGTTCAGCTGTGATGAGATAACACTTATACAATGACAGGATGAATAATGCCCTCCCTGAGACATCTTCACTCATTCGAGCGTTCCTGTACTCTGATGTTTGTGAGTCGCTGTGAATCCATCTATAGAGGAATAAACCTGCTTCAAGTTGTTTATTTCAGCAGAAATTGTCACCACAGTTCACAGTGGGTTAGACCCGTGGGTTATCCAGAGTAACTCTTTTTCACCAATTTCCACCTTTGGAAAAATTAATGAATGAATTTTAGTGCTTTAAACACCACAAATTAAACACTTATTCTTAAAATGGTTTGAGAATCTGCCTCTTCGTCTCTCTCTCTTCTTTCTAATATGGAACTATGGCACTCACTCAATGCCACTAATGTAATATAGAAATCATTTAAAAATTAAAAATTGCAACAGTGGTAAAATATTTGTCTTTGTTCAATGTGACATACAGTGATGCAGAGGTGAAACATGGACTGAGTGGACTGTGTGTGTTCTGCATGCAGCAGACATTGTCAGCATTCTGTGTCCTCTGCTCTGCCTCATGACGACACCGCTCAGCTGTCTGTGAGTGACGTACCTTTCTGCCTGCTTAACACTCGGACTGACTGATCTCAGCTCCTTGAAGCGCACGCTGCTTTGATGATACGTATAAGAGCTGAAGATTAAACTCTCAACAGCCCGTTTGTATGAAACCCACAGGGAAAAACGAGCACACAGATGCAGAGGGAAGAGATGATGAAAGAGTGGAGATGCTAAAAGTTAAACATTTACATAAAGAGAAATCATGGCTGTACTGCCATTATACTACATTATATCTGATCTTGTAAAATACATGAGCAAAGCATTTACATGACTAAAATCTGCATATTCACTTCTGAGTTTGAGGAATATACTGAGATGAGTTTAAAATAGCTCATGATGCCATTACAAAATATGAGCTTTTACTACACTAACACAAGACTAGGATATTTATGAATTTTGTATTTTAAAAAAGGATCAGTAATTTCCCAAAACAGCTGGCCACTGTAGTAAGAAATAGTGCATTTGTTGGGGACTGGTTTCAGCAAAAGATTAACCCACATTTGGTCTTTGGGGCAGCAGGACGGTGTAGGGATTGGGATTGATTCAAAATGAACTACAGTGTGTGTGTTCATGGTAATGAAGGAACATGTCACCCAGTGCAATAGTGTGGCCCACCGATGTGTTTTTAATAGTTTTTGGACAACAATGGAGCTCTACTGCACAGAGCAATAAAATATATCAGGCTGTCTCACTATTTCTTAGTTTGGGTCTGGACAAGGGATTCACTGACTGTAAGAAATGTACAGAATATCAACCGCCTTCTCCTTTCAAACCATGTGCATACTAATGTGGATTAAGATTAAAATATTTATTTGTGCCTACTCATATTTTCAATAAATCCACCCTTCGTTGTGTTATTTCACCAATAAAACTGAGATTAAAACAGGAATATTGTAATAAATACATTCCAAAATGTATTCCAAATCAGGAAAGTGTATGATAATATACACTGACAAATGCAGCAAATCCCTTTTTTAGACCCATACAGTCATCTGACGAGATGAAAGTTAAAAAATATTTTTTTAAAATATGTTCCAAGTAATCCTTCAGTGTCCTTTCACCACAACACGAGTGAAATGTTCATCATACATTGTTAGCAGGACACTGTGATGTTGTGCTACTCCAGTAGTAGTACTGTAGTAGAAATAATGTAAGCAAAACAAAAACCCAAACCAATAAAGCTCAACTTTCATAATGGCAATGACCTAATTAGACATATAGGGTAGTTGCTAGTATTGTTGAATTCATTCGGAATTCGAAAGCAACACATTTTCAGAGTTTCAACACAATGTCAGTGACTCCTAATGAAAATATCCATTCCAATCCAGAACTCTGAGCAAACACTCACACTGTTTTACCTGGTAATCAGTCACGTGATTGGCAAAGGGCAAAACAGCAGGAAAATATATTGAGGCCCCCCACACCCTGATCAAACTGGCAGCGGCTCTATTATAACATATGGATGGTAAAGCAGGACCCATGACAATAACTTATCTGGTGAATGTGTTGCAGTGGAAATCAAAGACAAGTGTCTAATCCACTGCGCTATCACAGCCTCTCTATAATAAGTATTATTAATTTACATTCATTTTTTTACCAAACTTCAACAGCAACATGTGCAACATGCAACATGAAATAACTGAGTCTACAACTAAATAATATAACTACTAACTTTCATATTAGTTCAATAGAAGTTAATAGTTTATATATATTTCATTTATAAAAAGCCAGTGTGTACATGAGACGAGAACGACTGTGACAGTTTCATGGGATCAGTTTCACGGAACAGTTACGCAGTTACACAGAAGCCGTTGCCATAGTTACCTGGCGGAGCACTTGTTTGCCTGTTGATGAGGAGTGCAGAGCGACTCCGCGGATCAAAGCCGTATGAAAGGGCCTTATAAGCCCTGTCACAACCGTTCACAATAAAAAAAGTTTTATAAAATACCAAAACCTTTAACATAAGGACGACTTAAAAAGCAACCATTCATACAGCAAAGTGTATATAGGCTACATCAGTGATCAATCGACAACCAAGTCAAACTTTAGACATAGCGTATAACAAGCAATAATCAACACATACCCAATTTATCTCATCCTTATTGTCAACTCAGTGTTGGGCAAGTTACTCAGAAATAATATAGTTATTACCTACTAGTTAGCTATGCTGCTTAAAAAAGTAATACTAGCTACTCTACTTATAAGTGGGTGATATAACGCCACTCTCTCCGATGAGTCCAAGAAGCACTGGCAGCAGCGGTCGAAGTTTCTTTCTGAGTTTCACGTTGCTGTGTTGCTTTAGCTGATACTTCAGTATTAATGTAGAATTGTTCGCGGTCAAAAACTATTTGCTGGTCGCACAAAGTTTACAACGGACGACAATGTTCTTGCATCTTAGACTGTGACACAGTAATGGCAATAACGTTACAGCTGTCGAACAGCTTTCTCCTGTCCTTTAGCTTTTTGGCTAACAGCTGACTTGAACAACAGAAGGTCCAGTGCCTCTGAGCTGCAGCGCAGTCGCGCATTAACGCCAGGGTTACTTGGATTAGTAACTGTAACAATAGAACTGTTTTGGAAACAGTAATCCATTACATTACTCTTTACTGGGAAAAGTAATATTGCGGTATTACCGCCCAACACGTTACGTACCACTGTTGCGTGATAGCGACGGTCATAGGCCCTACACACTGCGTGCGTAGGTGTGGAATTGGCAGCTGAATGCAAACGAACATCCTTGTTGATACTTGGAAAGGAAGAAAATTTTACATGTCAGCCTATATAGATGTACTCAAATCCAGCCCCCCACCCCTTCCCCTTCTTTATTTTTAATACAGATCTGCATGATTTACGTGGGTCAGATTTACAGGTCGGAAAATCCGGAAAAATCACATCCCTGGGTAAGAAAGTCATGAACATTGGTAATCTGTGGAAAATGTTTCAAATGACTCAAATGCACCACAAATTGACATGTCATTGGTTGACATTGTCAACCAACATCCATGTGTACGCAGTTTGGTTGTTCGTACATTTTATTTGTAAGATGGATTTGTGCCATTGTGTCCTAACTGTTAGCAAACCATTTCTCTTATGTGGAGTAGTTAAACTGCATAGTGCAGCACAGTTAATAAACTACAATACTCTCCACCAAAGGTCAGCTCTGTCAAGATAAATTGCTGGCTTGAATTGGACCTCAGTAAGACCACCAAGAAGAGCCTATGTCCAATCGTGGTGTGTGTTTGTCTCTGAGACCAGCATTTCCTTTAAAAACCAACTAACTCTTAACAAACCATCACCTACAGTTCATCCCTGTTGGATTGTGTGGAAAATATCCAATGTCTTCTCTCTCATTAAATTGTTTCTGTTGCCCTCGAGCCCACAGTTTTAACTGCCAAACACATGTCCTTTATACTATTTGCCTTCTGTTTACAGCTCACCTGCTTACTGTAACTCCATGCACCAAAATAGAGCTCTTTGTCCATCAGCACTTATTTAACCGCTATCCCAATGTGTAACAGTTGCCTCTCGGTGCGGTTCAAAGTGTCTACGACTTCAAATCAGACAGAGAGAGCTTAGTGTATTTTAGTGTTTTTATCTCCAGGGTCAGGATCACTTGTCTTCTCCTTTGTCTCTTCAACTTCAACCAGCAGTGGGTGGTATGACTCACAAAAACACATTCACTGTCATCAGCGCTAGCTTTCTCTGCCCCTCTCAAAAAAAGCAAAAAATAACCTATTTACACAGATTCATACCTTTTGGCATGCAAGGCTTTCTGAGTCCTCTATTCAAATGCAAATAGATGATTTGTTTGAAGAGTATTTCGGCAACAGTATCACACTACAATTACATTCAGAGAAGCTCGTTAACCATGTGGCTTAATTCACCATGGGGCAAAGAGTGCACAGCCTCCCAAAGGAGCTTGTTTTGCATACCAGAGCTCTACTTGTCACTTCCAGTGTTTTGTATTTCATATTATGAAGGTTATATACAGGTCATCTTACCCATGGTGACTTCAATTAACAGGCCACACAGTGAAAATGTATTTGGAAATGTATTTTTCTAATGTTAGGGTATTACTGTGGGCTACAGCTTCAGAGGTTAGTGAATGTATCAGTCCTAGCCATACATTTGTGATCTTGCTATTTCAAGAAGAAACAAAAGTTTGAAGTGAACTTTTGCCCTTTATTTCATTTTCCATTTACTGTATGACGATATTGCCTTTCCAAGCCACTGGTACGAGATGAAAATAAAATAAAAATAGAGGCTATAAACTATATTTCTATATTTTACCACATAATCAAATGCCAATATCCAATGTAAAAGGTTTATGTCAAGAGAATTATCACCATTATTGCAGTTCCCCTAAGCACTATGAAGCTTATCATGTTTCACCTCATTGTTTTGGTTTACACCACACAAATTTACAGTTTGGTTCACTCATTCCAGTTGCAGCAACCTGAAAAAGCTCTGAAAACCCCACCGACACTTTAGCTGTCGGGCTCCAAACAGCAGACAGACAAAGTTAGAGATCACCTGCTGCCTTTAGCAACTACAGTCATATATGTTCCCCACAAGTTTGCAGAATCAGAAATGTTCAAATCACTGCACAGCGCTGACATAACATCAGCATCACAGTAGTGCTAAAGCAACATCAATTTTGATAATCAATTAATGGCCATTTAACAAGCAAAGCGACTGCACTGGTTTCAAAAGGAAGCCTGATTGTATAGAAGTCTATATGAAAATGTTGCTGCTTCTCAGCTGATTTATTACCTCAGTAAACACTTACCCAACAAGTTTATGGTCTCAGTCTGTAGTTTCAAGTCTTCTTCAACACAGCATGATCTTCATTTTGTAAATTTTTTGCCCCATTTAGAGGAAAATAGATGATGAAGCAGGGTATGCTTCAGGGCGTTCCTACCTTTTGACTGACAAGTTTGTGACCTGTCAATCAGTACATTTAAAAGCCATGAACTTCTTTTTGGGTGCTGTCTGTGGTTTCGTCCAAGAACCCCCTCACAGTGTGTTTTCAGTTCATGAAATTTACTTGTAACATTTTGGCCTAGTTGCAGAGAGAAGAGACAGGACACGAACAAGAAACCAGTGTAGTTCATGCACAAACTAAGTGAAATCAAAATTGTCACAGGCGGACCATCTGTCAGCTCGCAAGACTCGGCAAGATGAGAGGAAATGGCCTGTATTTTACATTGATGATGCTTGATGCACAAACACAATCAAGATGTTTCCCAAATGTCAGAGTTTTTAATGTGACGATGAAACCATATTATCATCTTGTAGCTGCTTTTTACATTCTCCCAATTCAAAAAATGCACTGCAGAATGTTTTGGGTGTACATGTGTATTGTATATCAATGACTGTAATCTATGTAGGCTATTGTTTTATTTTATTTTATATTAAAAAGCCCTTTGTTACCATATTTTAATACAAATTTAATTATCTGTTAAGTTCTGTGTGTAACATGAAGAGACTACAAACGTTCTTTTTTCATTATATTTTGTTATATAACCTCATGTTGATGTATTTTTCTAATGTTAGGGTATTACTGTGGGCTACAACTTCATTATACTTCATTACTTGTTGTATAATGCTAAACTACAGTGTGCCTTGTATAAAGGCTTTACTTAGAGGATTGAAGGCCTTATTCAAGGGAATATTGAAATCTCCGATAATTAAAGTCTCATCAGAATGAGGAACACGGTCTGAACCAGTATCCCAGGCTCAGGAACTCATACAGGGGGACAAAAGAACCATGGAACTGACTTTGCAATGCAACATCTGACGTATGCTATTTGATATGTGATGCTGAGTTAACACTATAGGTATGAAACCTTAAGTCAACATTTTGATGCAGGAATAGCAGAAACTGAACTAACAGGAACTGTTTACACAGATTCCTCCTTTCTGCCGGTGGCTGCCCTCTTTCCTTTCTCACCCCTCTCAGGGGGAGACAGAAAAAGGGAATGTATTGACTCTGACACGTATTGATTTTATTTTATTATTTCATTTGCTGTGTTTATTGGTATATGTATGCCTACTCACAGCATATACAGTGTGTAATACTGTCTTATGATTATTTATAAGATTTGTGAGGGTTTGGTAACAACCTCTCCGCCGCTGGAAGGTGCACACAGGCCAACAGGAAACTAAATGGTTTGCAGGGGAGACGTGACTGCAGAGTGGGCAACACAAGCGGTGGCTTGCTCTTGTGAACATAGCCAACAAGGCTATGCTAATGTTCACACAAGCAGGCTTGCTACCAGGCCTGTGGCTGAAGCTATCTGTGGTGCTCATGACATCTAAGGTAATGTTAGCAGAGAGGAGCTGTTCTCTCTCGCGGAGACACCGTATATCCACCCTAACAGCGAAACAGTCAACACAAACCATTGTAACACAGTTAGGGAGGGTGGGTGAATAGTCTACACTTACAGGCTAGGCTCGGGGATTAACACAGAAAATCGAGGAGGAGACAGAGCACACAGAGGTTGTTAATCTCACAGGGAATTGGAAAGTGCGTCTCAGATAGATGTAGCCAGTAGAGGGCCAAATTTAGAATTTTAATATGAAAGCATCCCAAAATCTGACAAGTGTCAATGAATGAGTAGGATACGACTCTGACCCTTGTAAAAATATTAGAACCGACCCCGAAGATTCGATGCTTCGACGGGCGGAGCCTGATTTGACTGTTAATCTCACAGTCAAAGCTTCGCAGTGAAACAAGGGCCATGCCATTTTGGCGATATGGGGGTGCTCAATGTCTGATTTTACATAGAACTACCAGTTTTCGCCCACAAACTTAAAATACAGCCTATAACATTATATGTTTCAACATTTAGTGCTGTAAATAAACATGTAAAAAGAATAAAACTTTCAATAAATGTTTTTAAAGTGCGTAAATGATTCCAAAAGTGTAACCCTAACCCTGTGTCGTCAGTGCGCATGTGTAGGCGTAGCGTGTACGTAGGAGCAGTGGAGGAACACTTGCTGAAGAGACGGAGCTCCAGCTTCACTGGTGTTGTGCCGAGTTGTCGGCACCTCACAGGACTTTGGGTAATTTATGTCCACTGATGAACCACACAAAGAATATTATATTGTTTTTAAAGAGCTGGCCACTTGATATAGACCCGCGAGGAAGCGCAACATGCATGCAGCTGTCTGCAGCGTGGAATGCAGGCAGAACTCTGCACAAGACCGGTGAATGGAAGGCGAGAGAGAGCGAAACAGGTCTTCAAAAAGCCTCAGTTTAAAATTTGAGTTTGAAATTTACAGTATAAGTTGAGTGAATAGAGACTGCAGCTCTGCAGCTTCTCAAGATTAAAGCGGAGCTACCGTGTATAACCCCCCCTCGCTGCGCAAAAAAAACACACATGATTCAACTATTAGTTGACTGCAGGCTGGACTTGACGACTTGATTCGACTATGTAAATCCTTAGTTGGGGACAGCCCTAGAAAATATTCAACTAGTATTAGCCTCAACCTCATGTGTTTATGAATGGCACGTCATAGAATAAGACAATATCCTTTTCATAACACAAAGGTTATGAGGTGCAGAGGGAGAGAGACTTTTAGAAAACGCTACAGAGCACCAAGCTATTTTGCTCTGTAACTGTTTATTTTGAGTCATGCAATGTTAAATGCCACAAACATTTTTAGCTGGTCAAACAGAAGCAGCATATCTTACACACTGCACTATATTGTGATAAATCGTAATGAAAAGAAAAGGTCTCCAATTCTCAATGCTTTTATTTCCAGAATTGAAAAATGGTAGCCAGTAGCAACAAGCTGACGGGGAAGGGTTGGAGAGATGGCAGAAGGCAAGAGGGAGTCTGCAACTGTAGGTGCACATGAGTCAGTAGGGAATGGCAGACTGGGAAGGAGAAAAGGAGGTGAGGGAGCTGAAAAGAGAGGGATGGACAGAGAGGCACAGAGGAGAGGGGAGAGGAAAATCAATAAAGTCATCAAACATGAATTGCGTGCTGAAATGACTTCTTAAGTCCCATCAGAAAAGCATGTGGGAGGTGAAATGCAGTGGAGAACCTGGACACCGACTTCTATGTGTCCTTCAACAGCCCTGAGCTAACTTCTGTTCCACGCTCACAGCAAAGCATAGCACCCTGCAGGGACACCTCTGCTCTCATAGACAGATATTTTCTTTTATGTTTGTATGGTATGTTTTGGAGTCTTTTAGCTTTAATCCAAATGTTTTAACTCTGAAATCTTCAAATGTTCAATGACTCATTGAACATTTGAAGAATTCAAATTCTGAATAAAATGGGGTGCTGATGGAGTCGTGGATGAAAGACCCTGGTTTGTTCCCCACTGTGGCACATCCACCAATGTGTTCCTGCACAAGATACCCGTAGTTGCTCCAGAGGCGTGCGACCTCTGACATATATAGCAATTGCTGCTTTAGAGAAAAGCGTAACAAAAAAAGGTAATTAAGATATTCAAGGGGTCAAATTTGAGTCTTAAAATCAATTCTCTCTCAAATCAAATCAGCATCCAGCCAATCAAGTTACTGTCAGCTTTGCAACACAACCAAACATGGCACTTTGGTGAGTATCCATCCATCCATCGTCAACCGCTTGTCCTGCATACAGGGTCGCGGGGGGCTGGAGCCTATCCCAGCTGGCATAGGGCGAAAGGCGGGGTACACTCTGGACAGGTCGCCAGTACTTTGGTGAGTATATTAACTCTTATTTGCCTTTTGTGCTGTTTTTTTGTAAGATTCAGTAACAGGTAATACCTGACACGTCGCACACTAATGAAACATTTGGACAATAATTACGCAGGACTTTTTTGGTGGGCATAATTAACGTTATGCGAGCATGGTTTATTGTCGCTAATGTTACTTCCACTTACGAGGTAGTGATTTTGATATGACTGAGCAAAACACAAGATTTGAATGACAGTATGGTGAACACTAGGATTCCATAACTACTGGAATTGCTGTAAGTGGTCATTTTGACTACTATCCAAACTCTGTCATCTCCCATGATAAATACCCAATTGAGAGATTAATGTATTTACTGTGTTAGGATCTAGTTTACAAAACCAAATAAAATGTCTCACGGCTCACCACTAACTACAGCAGGTGTCCATCTAAAACTTAAGAAATGTACA
>JALXJV020000015.1:32560139-32680714 GCA_024633595.2 Lepomis macrochirus
CTATGACTGTGGGTGAATGTCGGCATGTACATGTGTTCAGGGCGGGACTCTTATCTAAGCGTGTAAATTTCGATGCAGATCTGAGCATGTACAGTAAAGTTACAACCACTTCCTGTTTCATGGCGATGAGTCGATCTTTGGCCATGCACACGGACCGCCACATTGACAAAGCGCGAGATAGCACAACTTTGCATCGTCAATGCCTTTAGAAGGCACAGCAGAAATTTGAAGTCGATCTGACTAAATCCCTAGGAGGAGTTAGTTAAAGTACGGAGTGTGTAAATCGTCCAAAAATGGCCGTAAAATTCAAAATGGCCGACTTCCTGTTGGGTTTAGGGCATGTGCTCCAAGAGGCTTTTGTGCGTCTGGACATGATACATGTGCCACAGAAATTTTGAACATGTAGGTCAAGCGTCGTGGCGGGGCTGCTTCGTTAAAGGTCACTTCCTGTTGCCAGCAGGTGGCGCTATGACTGTGGGTGAATGTCGGCATGTACATGTGTTCAGGGCGGGACTCTTGTCAAGCGTGCAAAATTTCGGTGCAGATCTGAGCATGTACAGCCAAGTTACTACAACTTCCTGTTTCATGGCGAATCATCGACGCCACGGACACGCCCATTGACGAAAGCGCCAGATAGCACAACTTTACATCGTCAATGCCTTTAGAAGGCACAGCAGAAATTTGAAGTCGATCCGACTAAATCCCTAGGAGGAGTTAGTTAAAAGTGCGAGTGTGTAAATCATCCAAAATGGACGCACAATTCAAAATGGCCGACTTCCTGTTGAGTTTAGGGCGTGGCTCCAAGAGGCTTTTGTGCGTCTGGACATGATAGATGTACCACAGAAATTTGCGTACATGTAGGTCAAGCGTGCGGCGGGGGCTGCTTCGTTAAAGGTCACTTCCTGTTGCCAGCAGGTGGCGCTATGACTGTGGGTGAATGTTGGCATGTAGATTTGTTCAGGGTGGGACTCTTGTCAAGCGTGTAAAATTTAGTGCAGATCTGAGCATGTACAGCCAAGTTACTACAACTTCCTGTTTCATGGCGAATCATCGGCGCTCACGGACACGCCCATCGACAGCGATGCAGATAGCACAACTTTACATCGTCAATGCCTTGAGAAGGCACAGCAGAAATTTGAAGTCGATCCGACTAAATCCCTAGGAGGAGTTAGTTAAAGTGCGAAGTGTGCAAATCGTCCCAAAATGGCCACCAAATTCAAAATGGCGGACTTCCTGTCGAGTTTAGGGTATGGGTTCTTGAGGCTTTTGTGCGTCTTGATATGATACACGTCCCCACCAAATTTCGTGCATGTAGGTCGAGCGTGGGACGAGGGGCTAATTTTTCTAATTTTCTAGGTGGCTAGTGAGCCATTTTGCCCGCCCATCCAGCGAAACCCACAAAATACGAAATTTTTCACCAGTCCTGACATGCGTGCCAAATTTGGTGAGTTTTCGAGCATGTTGCGACGCGAAAAATGAGCTTACTTTGCAGAAAAAGAAAGAAAAAAAAAAGAAAAAAATTAAAGCTGCAAGCAGCGATGGGCGAGCCCTCGCACATGTGGCGTCGGGGCATGTGGCATGTGGTGTTTCATATTCTGGAGCTCTGCCAGTGTGGCTGTGCATTTGCTTACAGCGATTCGGACGTTGCATGAAGGTTTTGTAACTCACTTCCTGTTGCCAGCAGGTGGCGCCAATGACTGGGGGTGAATGTCGACATGTAGATTTGTTCAGTCGCGGGACTCTTATCAAGCATGTAAAATTTCATGCAGATCTGAGCATGTACACTGGAGTTACAAGCACTTCCTGTGTCATGGCGAAGAATTGATGTTTGGCATGCGCACGCGGACACGCCGATTGACGAACACGCAGATAGCACAACTTTTCATCGTCAATGCCTTTAGAAGGCACAGCAGAAATTTGAAGTCGGTCCGACTAAATCCCTAGGACGAGTTACGTCAAAGTATGGAGTGTGTAACTTCGTCCCAAAATGGCGCCCTAAATCAAAATGGCCGACTTCCTGTTAAGATTAGGGAGTGGTCCAAGAGGCTTTTGTGCGTCTGGAAATGATACATGTGCCACAGAAATTACGTACATGTAGGTCAAGCGTCGCGGTGGGTGCTGCTTCGTTAAAGGTCACTTCCTGTTGCCAGCAGGTGGCGCTATGACTGTGAGCGAATGTCGGCATGTAGATTTGTTGAGGCGGGACTCTTGTCAAGCGTGTAAAATTAAGAGCAGATCTGAGCATGTACAGCAAAGTTACTACAACCGTGTTTCATGGCCGAATCGTCGGCGTCACGGACACGCCCTTGGCGAAAATCGCGAGATAGCACAACTTTACATCGTCAATGCCTTTAGAAGGCACAGCAGAAATCTGAAATCGATCGGACTAAATCCCTAGGAGGAGTTAGTTAAAATACAGAGTGTGTAAATCATCTAAAAATGGTAGCGCAATTCAAAATGGCGGACTTCCTGTTGAGATTAGAGAGTGATCCAAGAGGCTTTTTTGTGCGTCTGGACATGATAGATATACCACAGAAATTCTATAACTGTAGGTTAAGCGTGGCGCAGGGGCTGCTAAGTTAAGCGTCACTTCCTGTTGCCAGCAGGTGGCGCTATGACTGGGGGTGAATGTCGGCATGTACATGTGTTCAGGGCGGGACTCTTGTCAAGCGTGCAAAATTTCGTCGCGGATCTGAGCTTGTGCAGCCAAGTTACTACAACTTCCTGTTTCATGGCGAATCATCAGCGCCACGGACACGCCATTGACGAAAATACGCAGATAGCACAACTTTTCATCATCAATGCCTTTAGAAGGCACAGCAGAAATTTGATGTCGATCCAGCGTAACTCCCTAGGAGGAGTTAGTTAAAGTAAGGAGTGTGTAAATCATGCAAAATGGCGGCAAAATTCAAAATGGGCGACTTCCTGTTGGGTTTAGGGCATTGCTCCAAGAGGCATTTTGTACCTGTTGACATGATACATGTCCCCAAAAATTTCGATGCGTGTAGATAAAGCGTCGCGGCGGGGGCTGCTTCGTTAAAGGTCACTTCCTGTCGCCAGCAGGTGGCGCTATGACTGCGGGTAAATGTCCGCATGTAGATTGGTTCAGGGCGGGACTCTTGTCAATAGTGTCAAATTTCGTGCAGATCTGAGCATGTACAGCCAAGTTACAACAACTTCCTGTTTCATGGCGAATCATCGGCGCCACGGACACGCCCATTGACGAACAGCGCAGAGAGCACAACTTTTCATCGTCAATGCCTTTAGAAGGCACAGCAGAAATTTGAAGTCGATCCGACTAAATCCCTAGGAGGAGTTCGTTAAAAGTACAAAGTGTGCAAATTGTCCCAAAATGGCCACCAAATTCAAAATGGCGGACTTCCTGTGGAGTTTAGGGTATGGGTTCTTGAGGCTTTTTTGTGCGTCTTGATATGATACACGTCCCCACCACATTTCGTGCATGTAGGTCGAGCGTGGACGAGGGGCTAATTTTTCTAATTTTGTAGGTGGCTAGCGAGCCATTTCGGCGCCGTCCGCGAAACCCACAAAATACTGAAATTTTTCACCAGTCCTGACACGCGTGCCAAATTTGGTGAGTTTTCGAGCATGTTAGCGACGCGAAAAATGAGCTTACTTTGCAGAAAAAAAGAAAAAAGAAAAAAAAAAAAATAATCCTAACAGTTTCAATAGGGTCCTCGCAGCGGTTAGTGCTCGGGCCCTAATAATCTAACTAGTTTCAATAGGGTCCTCGTGCGGTTCGTGCTTTCGGGCCCTAAAAATAATCCTAACAGTTTCAATAGGGTCCTCGCACGGTTTGTGCTCGGGCCCTAATTACACCTAGAATTATACATACATATATGTAATACACATGTGCATTGACTGTGTATTTATACATACACACACACACAGTGTGTCTCGGTCTTGGTCTCAACTTGGTCTCAGCCCCTAAAAGTCTTGGTCTTGTCTTGGTTTTGATAAACTCTGCTCTTGGGTCTTGACTTGGTCTCGGTTTGGTCGGTCTTGACTAAAACACTACTGGAAAGCAAGAATGCGCCATGCCACCGCCACCATGCTTGGATGTCCCGAGATCAAAGCTAAAAAATAAGAGCGATTGATCCTTTGCAGTGGGCGCCCCCATCCTGTGGAACAGCCTCCCTATGCATATTGAAGCTGCACAGAACCCCACCTTTTTGCAGCAGCTTTTAACCTTTGTCAAACTGGTTTCTGATGTTTTAAATTGTTGTTTTGTTTCCCTGTGATTCACTTTGCCTGTAGTAATTTTTGTATATGCCATTTATGTATTTGACATCGACCCTGTTCAGCACTTTGGTCAACTGTTGTTGATTTTAAATGTGCTATAGAAATAAAATTGACATTGACATTGTACTTACATTTACATCCTCAAATGGTTTTACAGACACACTGGTCATTATTACTTAACTGGATGTTAAAATAGGCTAGTACAACTCATCTCAATCTCATGTGATAAGACATTTTGCGTTCAGTGTTGGTAATTAAGTCATATTATGCACTACTGTAATCAGGCTGCAGGTTTTGCTTATGGCCAGAAGTATTTATGATAAGTGCTGATGGGGTTGCCATTGCTCCCACAGCTTCTATTTAATAAAGATGTCCTTGTAATCGCAAGTATCAACCATGTTTGTTTTGCACTTGAATTTCAAAAACAGCTGAATGCTTGATTTGCTTGCATTTTAATTATTACAAGGTGAACATAAACACAAATTGTCAAGCATTTAAGAGAACAAAGAGCATAACCAAAAACACAGCATAAACAAAAACAACCTCTTCAAAAAGGTCTAAGAACATTTTTGCATGTTCTTGTTTGGTGTGGTGCTGCATATCAAAGTTCTCTTCCTCCTCCTTGGCTGCCTCCTTCTCCAAGAATTGGAGGACCTGGGAGCACTTACGCTTCTTGTGGGGAGGAGGTCCGGCAGAAGTGGATGAATAAGCATCCACCACATAGCTGTTCAAGCCAGAATCAGTGGCCTCCTCATCCTCCATCTACTGGCTCTGGGCAGCCTCAGTGGATACTGAGCCATCGCCAGAGGCCTCAGTAACCACGCCAGCAGAGTCCATAAGTGTGGGAGGACTCCCACCAAAGGCCTCATGCATGCCACCAAAATGTGGCCATGTGGCTGCTGAGGCCTCCTCCCTGTCAGTCCCTGTCCCAGTTGGTGAGCATCTCAACTCCTACAGAAACTAAAGCGTGGGTAAAGTTTTTTCCACAGTACACTGAGCAGGCATTGATATTGCCTGCTCATTAATATTAATATAGGAGCCCTATTGGTTTTGTTTTCACTGCATGAAAATTCACCAAAATTGGCTTGTAGGTTGCAAATTCCAACCACTACTCAGTGAAAAAAAACATACTCATACACCTCATGGTTGCGCTATAACAATTATCTCAAAAAACGGCTTTGTTTAGAGTCAAACCTTTTTCTTCATTTTTATCTCTGGATTCATCTGCATCTTTGCATCAATGGTCTCAAATTATGTGACTTTTAAATCACTTTTCTCAAAAACCTATTTTTGCGAGTTCGTCCCAAACAGTTTCACCAATTGACCTGAAACTTTGACAGGATAATCCATGATTGTAGATCAAAATAGCAAAAGAATTTTGACACGTCAATCTGTTTTTTTCACATACATTTTTATTTTTGTGTATTTATGTACAATTCTACATAAATGCCCGTAAATCCAAATTGGCTTAAGCTATTGTAACCAAACTTGACGTGTATGTTCAGGTGCTCGGTCCGAGATTCACTGAGCAGTCCTGGGATATTCTTCTATTTAGGGGCACTACACTTGCATAAAGTTTATACCACATAACTTGCTGTTTTGTACGATCAGTACATCCATGGATATATAACAAACATTTGCTTCTGTGCAGAAGCAAATGCTAAATCAATTAATATCTCCACAAGTCTTTCTTTAAACCCCCAGATTTTTGAAGTGAAGAGAAGTTATTAAAAGGGAGTTGAAACAACCACTTATTCAGTGGCCAAAAGAATGAGGCTAAAATTGTCATACACTACAGAAGAACACATCAAATCAACACATTCATATTATAATCCTGTTCATATAGGCACTGTCGCCATTTCAGTCTTCTTGCATGTTTCAGCTGCTCTGATGTTACAGTTTTCTCTTTGTTTGTAAAATATTCCACTCTACTGACAACAGACTTTTGCAATTGGTCATCTGCTGCTAACACCAGCTGTTTTATGTGAACGCAACTGGATTGGGAAACCCTTGGTTGACTTACTGAGTTGATTACCAGCTTCATGTGACCTCTTATCCTGATTGCGAATGTTAGGGTTGGTGAGGCCAAACAACGAAAAGATCTCCTGGGTATATGGAACTTGCTTTGTGGAACAGGCCCCAGTAAGGGCAAGTTGTACCACAAGCCGATCAACATGAAGGGCTAGAAGTGGAGCTGGTCACCGATTTCAAACATCTGGGAAAAGTACTGTGGCCAGGACAGGAATGCTGAGGCCAAATACACAATACATTTTCTGTTTTTTTATTCCCCAACTGGACTTAAACCATAACAGTATTAATGATAATTAAGGCAGTTGGAGGTTCTACGAAAAGCAGGAATCGCTCACTTAATCTATTGTCATTTACTTATTGCATCTGTGTCACCGGGGTGACAACCTGGTGGGTATGTGTGTACATAGGCTGGGGGTTACACCCCATAGTTCATCTGCTCAGGCCGCAATGGGGGTGATTGGACACAATTGGGGCTGTGCTTTTCTCCTCAGGCCTGTTCAAAAGGCAAGGCGCGCCAAACAACCAGAGATGCCCCTGATGACCAACGGGTGGTGAAGGCTGCCACGAGACCCTACGCTGCAAGAAAGTCAGCCTTTTGGGCAAGAACAGATGAAAGCAGACATACATTGGGCGGAGAATATTAACCTGATGGAGGAGGCTGCCGTGAGACACGGAGCAGAGGACAGCAGACGCACGCAGGTTCGGGCATCGACTCAAGGTAGAGAAAGCTATCAGACGCTGATCTCACAAAGGAAGAGAGAGAGTCTTTGGGAAGAGGAAACCTCCAGGGCAACCCACACCAGAGGAGACGCAAACGGGGATCTTCCAACTGAGAGTCCGGGGTCGAGGCAGCGACTGAGGCCTCCGTGTGTGGGGGAGGACGCGTGGATGAATGAGGAGGGGTAGGGATACGTCCCAGCCTCCCTCCAGATAAGTATCTCTCCTACACTCTTTTGAACGTGGGTTTATTTTATTTTTATTGGAGCTGTTGCCCGAGGACAACATAATTTACCATTATAAATTGGGGAGAGGAGGATGTTAGCTAAGCTGACATCCATCATGGACAACACCTCTCACCCCCTGCACGACACATTGGGGTCCCTGAGCAGCTCCTTCAGCAGACGACTGATACACCCACGGTGTAAGAAGGAGAGGTATCGCAGGTCCTTCATTCTGGCTGCTGTCAGACTCTACAATACCTGTATTACATGATTAGTAATTTACTTTTCAATATTATTTTTGGTTACTGGCAATCTTGCATACATACTTCTGCTTTTTTACTTTTAATTACATACTCAATTTAATTTTCAATGTCACTTACACAGCAAGATTGTATATGCACTTTACATTACCTTAATTTGACGTCACTTTACTTTTTATTTTTTTCTACAGCCTGCCTGTTGTCTATTGTTTGCTTGTGTTTTTCTGTGTTTACTGGTTGTTTGATTGTTCTGCTTTTTATTGTTTAAATGCTGCTGTAACAAGAGAATTTCCCCGTTGTGGGATGAATAAAGTATAATCTAATCTAATCTAATCTATACAGAGAATATAGAGATATTCTGGTGCTGTGTCAACCTCCTTATGGACTGTACTCGAGGCTTGGGTCATTTGCATGCAATTTAGTTATTTTTGGTGGATTAGGTTTATTTTGTTTGTTTTGCATGTTTACTTGTTGGAGTTATTTTTGCAGTGTTTGATTTGTGTTAGCAACCCAGCCCCGAGAGCACTAACGTAAAGAAATACCTAAACCTCAGGTGTGTGAGAATTAAAAGAAGGTGTGCTCCCCTAACTGCACCACTATTGTATTACGCAGGGCCGCCTGACCGTCTTCTGTGAGTTGGCATTGGACAATCTCGACCAGGGGAATCACAAGCTACCCGGACGGACTGATTGCTCGCAAATGGACTCGGGGGATTGTTCCATGTGGAGTCAGCTCAAGTGTGTTATGGCTGTTGGTTATTTGTGCAATTTAACCTTTCTTAAATAAATTAGTTGATTTATGGTAAACTGTGTTCGGGACTCAGTGTGCTGACTGGTGTGGCTGCTCCCCAACAGAACATTTAAATTACATTAGATCGCGAACCCTCGGGTGGTGGCATCACATTTGATTTCGACTATTTGATTTAACAGTACACTATAGTACCCCTTAACCATACCACAATATGTCAACAGCTGCCATATACCAGTTTTCACTCACTCTGGTAGACTTCAGTTACTTCTAAACAGTAGACAGTACACTCTTAGAAAAATCTAGAAAACAGTCAAGTCTAAACAACACCAAGATCTTGACATAGGCTGGGGCTGCTTTGTTGAGCCAATTTTCCACAACCACGCCCCAAACCATATCAGTCAATACAAAACAAACCCTCTGAGTAGTGTGTTAAATCTTGTGAGGGTTTGACTGTCCCTAGCCATGTGACAGCTTAAAAGGCTGTAGGGGTGCTATAGACGGCACGGTGCTCCAGTGGATAGCACTGTGGTCTCAAAAATGCAACCCTCAAACTTAAAAATTACATCAAATTAAAACATTATGAGTTTGAGTCTGGCAGAAAAGTTTTGTGGTTAAAAAATTAAATTCAACATGACTGACTTCCTGTTAAGCAAAATCTCAAAAGAAACTTTGTCCAAAACATAGGGGCGTTGTTTATTTATGTTTAGGGGCATTATTGAGCCCCCTGGCCACGCCAGACCCCAATCACTGTAGAACATTGGATTTCACACCATTCCTGAGGTGTGTGCAAACTTTGGTGTGTATCCTAGGACCATGAAAAATGAGTTTCCTAGGGAGAAAAAAAAATAATGTTAGCAAAAACAAGAGGGTCCTTGGACCATTGGTGCCCTTGCATTTTCATGCTCGGGCCCTAATAGATACATTCATTTACCCGCACAAAGCACAAGGTCATAAACTCAAGGTAAAATATAAAAAAATTCCAGAAAACAGAAAATACATTAAATAAAGCCATTCACAAAATAAAATTCGCTCAACACTTTGTGCAGGAAATCAGAATTAATATTTTATAAAAGAAATCCGTAACTCACTGTCTTCTAATGTGCAGTGTGCGCTTCTAGGACACACACACACACACACACACACACCAGGAACTCCGCAAGTGTATCCCCCCTCTAATTCAGTCAGCAGTAAAGTATTGTTTGTTTACGTCAGTATACAGTGATATAATGTGATTTTGTTTGTAAATCACACTGCTGCAGCTCCTCTTTTTACCCGGTGTTGATCTGCTTTGTTTTAGTTACGGAGTGATACATCTTATCTTACAGGATCTTTGTTGGGAGTTGCACATGCAAAGTTCCTAGTTAAGGACTACTAGCTAATCAGAAGCAGAGAAGGGCTGAACTTGAGAAGCTGGTATGCACGGCTTTGGTTCAGCTGTACATCCCATTTCCAGCTTAGCAACATGGACCGGAGCAAGAGTTTCAGAGTGGTGAGTTATTAATCTGTAACAAAAGGATCTTTCATCCATAAAGTTTTAACTGAGCTCTGTCTCTACATCAGTAACAACTTTATGTCCACTGACTACCTGGAGGGTAGCTAGTGTTTGGAAGGGAGAGGAGAGCTGTGTGCTGCAGCTCACTGTTTTTCCAGCAGTGTTTTTGAGGGCATGTCAGAGTAGCTGCTTGGTGAGCGTTATGATACACATTTTGTTGTGACATCACAGGGATCAAAGGGAAACAGCTGGACTACAAACAAGCTGTTTTCAGGCAGTTCAGAGCAGAGTTTTCTGTCGGAGATGGGAACTCTCTTTGGGCTGGACTTTGGACTTTTTCACTTTGCAAACCTGTTACATGCACAAAAAGGTTATAACTTAATAAGGAGAGGGGAAAAGACAAAAAGCATAATATGACCTCTTTAAGGCCAGACAGTCCATTGTATTCAAAGCAAAGCGAAGCAAATTTATTGCAGGCTTACGTCAAACTCAACAGACTATGCACCCATCCACCATGGGCTTACTTTCTACCTCGCATCTGCACACTACTGCCTGCCTGAACAACAAAACAATCAAAAGAAAATAAGGATGGGCAATCACTAGAGAGGCCTGTGAGATACTACCATGGTAGCTGACTGAACAATCTGGAAATTAGTGACTGCAGAACCAGAGTAAATATATTGCAGCTGCTGAACTTGCTGATGAGCAGGTGTGGGTAATCATAGGTAACCAACCGGGACCTAGGACAGAGAGTGCATCAGCGCCATGCCCACAGGTAACACCACATGACACAGAGAGACAGACAAGACAAACTCAAGGAAAACAGGAGGACAAAAAGCACAACATGAATCAGGAAGAACGGTCGTGACGGTGACAGTAATAAGCCGTACTTTGTATCAGATTGAACAAAACTAGAATTATGTTCTTTATTAGACAGTAAACAAACACAGTTGCACCCGAATTAGACACCATACACCTACATTATGCTGTAATTAGAAATTGCGTATTCCATATTCGATAGCCAAACTATGATATACTTAGACACTATTATAGCAAATGAAACTGTAATTAGAAACCAAATAGGAGATCTTAATTCACTCTTAGACACCATTTTAAAAGATGATGTGATGTTTTTGATTGCCTGCCACATCTTTGGTGTTGAGGGAATGATTTTAATGTCTTAGTGATCATCAACACATTTGCTAATGTATGATGTCACTGATGATGTATGTTCCCCAAGATTGCAATGGTTCTCCTGGGTGGCGGCCTCTCTGAACATGTGCCAGAGCGTGCAGTTAAAGCAGCCCTGTAGATCTGTGTTACCGCTTGGCTCAAGGCTGGCAACAAAAAGGGAGGCCTCACACAGATTATAGTAATGGAAATGGTTTACTTAACTCAAACTAACAAATAACTAAGTTGATGCTGTGGGTAGATATGAGGAACATCAGTCATGTCAGAAATGTGTGGATGGGTGAGAATGATGTGTAATGCATGTTGGTGAGTGCAGCAAATTAAACAAAGGCTGGGATTGAAGCATAGACAGTATATCACTGGACAAAGCCAACCCACTGATTTGAATGGAGAGCAGTGAAGCCAGTTTTGGACCAATAAAATACTACTACAGGGCTGCTTCCTGTTGGCACCAGCGTCTACTGCGCATGATCACGAGGCCTCACCGTGGTTTAACACCGTAATTCTGGTAGCTGCATAGCTGCGCCAACAAAAAGTCTCATGGCTCGGTGTGTTTGTGCCACAGGGTTTTGACGTCATTTTTGCGCCTACGTGGATCTCTCCATGCAGGCTTCACTGTCTGATCTCCGGCCTACACCCTTGGAGTTGCAGGCCAGCAGAGAGACTGATTCCCAGAAAGGCAGCCCTTTTATGCCCTCTAGCAAGCCCAACCCAGAGGGGCAGGTACAAGTATTGAACCCTCTCAGCTCCACCTACAAGCCACACCCAGCATCTGCAAAACACAAAGGCAGGCAGACTGGGGGAAGTCGTCACAGCTGTTTTTATTATTCGTCTGAACCTTTTTATGAGCTGGCTGTAAGGCTGGAGAAGCTGGGAAATGTGGTCTGATAGACTAAAATGGGGACGGGGGAGAGCTGCCAGGAATATTTGTGATCCATTTGTGGTCCAGGATATTGTTTCCCCTGGTGGATATGTAGACATGCTGGTGGAATTTAGGTAAAACATTTCTAAGATCTGTTTGATTACAATAAATAAGAGCAACACCATAGGTTGGGAAGTAGGGGCATATATGGACATATATGTGTTGTTATACTTAGTTTTATTTCACTTCAAAATTTTAATTTTAACAGTGCTAGTTTTCTGTTTCTGGTTCAGTAGCAAGGTGAAGTTCTAACGGGAAGTCAATTTAAACTAGCCCCAAAGTCAAAGTTTGTCTGCATCAGTAAGATCAAACAAGTTGATCTCTTAACTCCGTTTTGTTTCATTCTGTGCGTCCCGAGTATGTGGAAATCGTATGTACCTACCCATCCTGCCTAAGATTGCACTAAGTACTTGGGACAGCACACCTGAAAAACTGATTTGGTTTATTGTGTAGCCACTAAAAACTGTCCAGCGTCAGTAGATTGATTTTGGTAACTGATAACATATTTGCTCTTGTGTGCCGGCAGCCAGCAGTGCGTAAAATAATAACAGTTCAATATTATACCTACCATAAAGGGGGAGAATTGCATCGCTCCTTGAGCAATAGTCTTTTGAACAGGCTATTGAAACTTAAACTTTGTTGCAATATCGTAGACATCCGGGGTGACTGGTGGACTGCTTTGTGTGTTTGTGTGGGTTTTTGTGTGTGTGTGTGAGAGAGGGAAATTGAGAGAGGGGTGTTTCCCATATTTTCCCCCGCTGTGCTCCGCAGTTCTGTGAAACTGTCTTGTTGTCTTTTCTGTCTCACAATGACGTGCTCTGTCAACAAATTCCAATACAAACAACTATGAATCCTGTCCAATCTCTTGCAATATATCATTTGCACTGTTTAAATTGATATAGGCATTTCAAAAATTGTCATCCAACCCTTAGCCAGAGTTTACATCAGAAAATCCTTACGGTACCTGTTATACTGACATTGTGGCTGAACATTCTCTCTGTTTGTAAACAACGACACAAGGACTTGTCATTCTGATGCACTGACATGTTCACTGACATAAAGGTTTACTTTTGAGAGATAGACTAAGGATGTTGAGCAAGTTACAATCTTTTGCAGGTAATCCACTGTGTTGTGCTTTTTGTACGATCTGTTTTGAGAAAGGCATTTACTGTTTTGCAAATGCTAAGGATGAGTTGATGTACCAAAGCAGCTGAGGAAAACTGTAATAACGCTATGCCTGTGTAGTTCATTATGTACAGGTCTTAACTATTTTCTTGTTGTGGTACGTTTTAGCTGACATCCCTTCATTGTGCTGTGATTTACATGTTGCACGGATGTGTGTTGGTTCAGTCAAGATCGCTGCACCCTCTACTCAAAAAAGCTCAGGGGACAATGCATTTATTTGGCCTTTATTTCACTTTCCTATAAGGAAATGTGTTGTTCATTAGTAAAAACTGTACCATAATCTAAAGTCAGACCACATGTGGTTGCTACATCGCGCATTCCTCATAGCCTGGATGTTCTCTGGAATCCTGCGGAGTTTGTAGGTACTAAAACATAGCCAAATACATGCTTCCTCGATGCTCTACTCCAATACCAGTTAAGACATCACACCATTTAATACAATGTCACTATCAGACCACAGTAACATTAGACTATTGATGCTACCAGGACATTGCATCTTTATTTCCCACTGGTAGATCCTTATTAGCCTTTCTTAGAGGGTCATTTGTGACACATTACAACACAACTGTATCATAAAATAAAAAATAAAATCACACATCCCCTATCAAAGAGGAGTGAGGAGTTGAAAGAGGAGTTGGAGGAAATTATAATGATAACAGTCTTTTTAATTGCATTCTATACTGCTATTATCTGTCTATAGTATAGTAAGTATAGTAAGAAGTCTGTGCAGTCACCCATTGCCCAAATATTGCTTTATAATTTTGGCTTTGGTGGATCTGGTTCACAAATTGTTTTTAAAAGGGTTCCTGTAGTACTTTATTTTGGTGTGGATTACCAAAGCCATACAATCTGTAATAAAACCAGTACCAAAACATGCTGCAAACCAAAAACAAAATGATTGGCCAGTTTAACAAAATGCAAACACGACAGAGAAACTCCAGCAGCAAGAACTTCAACAAGTACTAACCAGCATGGCAGAGCAATACGGGCATTTTTTGGTGCTAGTGGTTTTGTTGCTCTGTTTAAACTGAACACAAACAGAAAGCAGATGTTTTTTTGGGGAGCTATGTGCTGGTAACTAGTGGTGAACAGCCGGGCACGGTTACATATTTGCTGTCATTGTGCCCATACAGAAACCTGTGCTGTCAACCATAACTGGCAACTGTTATTCAAAAGAACTTGACTGCTGAGAAAAAGAATGGTGATGTGATGTGTGTTTCCTGCTCTGTGATCGATACTCATATAAAAGGATCAATATCTAAACACAATTTGGAGTGAGTGTGTGTTTTATCATGAGGAACTTACTGTCAACAGGATGGTATTCTACTCGGTTGAAAGGAACTACTACAGTCACGTCCGGGTGTATTTTAGCTGTGAAGGTAATAATGATGTTGCGTGTGATGTGTGTGCAAAGACGGTAAAATACTTTGGCAACTCCGCAAACTTCGCCAAACATCTGAGATTAAGTCAAAATAATAGGATTATGTTATGAAGCGGCAGTTCTGAGCAGGACATTTTGATTATAATTAAAGAATATGACAGTAGTGTGATGTCTTGTCATTATGTAGCTATTATTTGGAATTGGTAAGCCTACAGCCTACTCCTTATTTCCCCATAAATACAGAAACGGGAGAGGGGAGGTCACATTAAACTAGAAATAAAGTATGTAAAAGGTGTTGCTATTGGTATCTTCAATACCAGCCTGGGTATTACTTGGTATTGAATCGTATAGGAATCAAGCAGTATCGCGCATCACTATTCCAAAACCACAAATTGTTGTTTTACATTTCTGTTGTGTGATTTAACAGTGGATAAAACGACCACATGTAATATGAAAGGTTATGCTGTATCTCCAGCACCGCCAAGTAGGCAAAAGACAAGATGTACCAATATCTGCATTAAAAATGCATCCCATTTAGGAATGAAACACTAACAGTAAACAATTAAACTTATATTTCTCTAGATAAATAAATGGAAATAGTGTAGGTTTTTACTTTTAGCTGTAATACAAGAATATGGACGAGATCCATTCCGTTGCTTATCAAAGTTGTCCTGCTGGAAGGTGCAGAAAGCAAGCTGGTAACTTTATGGCAATGTCTGTCTGCCATCAGTTGGTCCATAGTCCATCCCTCCATATGTCAGTCAGTCAACACTATGGTCTGAATTAAAATGTGTTTATGTAATGACACAGTATATCATGCTCGTCTTTATGTTACAAGTGTAACATCCTCGGCATTTTTTGTTTTAGTTTTTATTTTTTTTACTTTACTATTTACTATTAGATAAGGGGAGATGCTATAAACATAGACAAGTGTGCATTGCAATTTCACATTGCATGCATCACAGCATTTATAGCTAATCCTAATTTCCACTGCCCGTCTCTAGAAGTGCTTTTAAAATTACACATATAAAACAAACATCAAACACACTCACAATAAAACGTAAGAACATTGTCATTTTCAATATATTTTCGAACTAAATGGTTTGTGTGACGTTGTGCAGTAATTGTTGCATGTTAATGTATGTTTGAAAAGAGCAGCCATGGAAGCAATACCTGCAATAATTGTTGCTATGATATTATACACCAAGTAATTTAGCCAAAGAATTATTGTATCTCAACACTTACTGTAGAATGGCAACATGTTCACAAGGGCTTTTTTCAGCAGATCCATTCTGTCACACTGGCACTCCACAGTTGATCAGCAGCTCTCAGTCGATATTGTGAATGCCCAGTGCTGTGTGTCCCCAATGTTTTATTCATCAGCCCTCAATGGAGAAAGATAGACAGATAAATATAATTGTGTTGCCAGGTGCTACACAGTGAAAACTTCCTGTGATGGGAACATTGTGGCAGAAACCAAAGAAAGAGACTGGAGTGAGAAGACAGAGGAATGTGTGGAACAAAAAGAGACGAGTCTGGGGAGAGAATCCCAAAAGCCTGAGATCTGCTGCCTCATTGGGAGCTTAATGGTGTGTGTCATACATAGTGTCACCACCTCATCTCTACTCCCCAAACCTACATCTCCACCACCCGCCCCATCCTCATTTGTCTCCACACAATGCCTCCTCCAGAGCTGCCTCGCTCTTCATCCTGAGCCTGGCAGATAATATTTCTAGTCCCACAGCAGAAGATCCTATCTCCTTCTGCTCAGCACCTGCGAGCATTAGCCAAGATTTACACTTTTTCTTTGGCAGGAAAACTGAAATTCTATCCACTCAGGGAATGTATACGATGTCAAAACATACCGAACAGGCACACCAACACTCGTGAAAACAACAGAGTGAGGTAGCACTTTAAAGGTGAAGAGGACTAAACTACACAAAAATAAAGTGTAGTGTCAGGAGGAAAAAAAAACAGAATTTGAGGGGGTGGGGGTGGGGGGCAACACAAGGTCAAGAAGTGGATAAATTGACTTTCACGAGGACCTGCACACTAGCCTAAACTTTATTCTCAAACAAAATCTTTCATATCTATCCTGCTTGTGGTGATGGACACAGCTGTAACAAATGAGTCACACCTGCAGAGCGCTGACTCCTGTGGGTGGGAACATGAATCACCCATCAACCTGCCGCCAGACAGGGAAACAACTGTCATGTGATCTGACTGGAAGATATTTGATTTGCAGCCAGAGATGCAGAATGAGATGGAGTGTGTTAAGAGGTGACTGATGTGAGTCTATGAAGGCCAAAACACATATATGTTGGATCTTAACAACCGTGTTTATTTTTTAATTGAGTTTTAAAATTTGTATAAAATTGGAAGCATTCAGCATTTTGTCCCAGTGCAGGGAGAAGGGGCTGGCTTTATAGAGTTTTAAAGTTGCAGTTATTTTGGACATCCAGCGTTGGGAAAGTAAATATCCCATTATTTTTCTGCCTATTAAGGAAGGCAGTTGGACCATCCGGGACTGTGTATAATATACAGAACTACTGTGTAGTGCATTTTTAAATCACAGCTGTTTTACACACAGTCATGTATATCTTTAAAATGACCACTCCATTTACCGCACAACATGCATTAGTCTGTTTAACAAGTTAAACAGATGTGTCAGCTATTAGGTTTGTTTTAAAATCTGTTTGTAAGGATTCAAATTGCGTGACTTTTATACTCGACCTACAGGGAGCAATGTGCATTGTAAGAGTCACTAGTCAAACAACACACTTAAGGACATCACATGATGTAAAAAGCAGATAATATTCAGTTCAGATTCTGGGTGAATTGAAACTGTTTGTTCTAAAATACAACAACAAAGTATATTGAATTTGCTCCTAGTCTGATTCACATCTCTGACTGACTTCTTCATAGCAACCGTGGCTGAGGCTAAAGGCTTCAATTTAGTGACCCTCTGACCTTCCCACTAATACAACACAGGTCAAAATGTGACATGTTTGGCGTACAAAAAACACACTGCCAAAATGTTCTTTTTATTGTAAATGGACTCTACTTGTATAGCAACTTCCGATACATGTCACATTCATCTGCTGGCTACCATGCAAGGTGCCAAGTGCTCATCAGAAACAGAAACTAAAGTTTTAACACAGACACACTCACACCCCGATGGCACAGCCTTCAGGAGCAAGTTGCCTCAGGACACTTGCAGAAGAACCACTGACCTTCTGATTCCTTCCTGAACCACAGCCACCCATGTATTTCTTTATTTATGATGGAGATTCTCATGGAATTCCTGCAATATTTGCCCATGGACAAAGTTCAATTGTGGGGTTCTTTTGCATAGAGTTACCTTTGGTGAACTTTCACATGCAAATTCACGCTGTTGACTGTCTTGACATTGCTTTGAGGGATCAGAGAGAACAGACAGTATGGAAGCTGTCAACTTAGCTGCGTTGCATCATCCAATTTTAATTAACCCTGTTCTGTTGGAGAACAAACTGCTCCACAGAATAGATACAGAAAGGTTTGCAGTCAGTCATAAGACAGCAGTGCATAGTTTAAATACATTCTGTAATGACTTAGTGTCTAGTCACCAGCATATTTTTCTGTGAATTAGTTTACCATTGTATTTTCTACAAGTACAGCACAAGCACAGTCTAACAAGAAGGTAGATAGAGGAAAGTGTTTGGCGGTAATGTATGAGTGACTTGCTTGTGCTGAGGCACAGCAGGATGAAGAAGCGAGGTGTCACGTGTGACAGAAGTGACACAGAACACCCACGGGGACAGGAAGTTTGCCTGTGAATTTAAGCCAATCAGAGGATTATTGCTCATCATCCAGAAAAAGATGCCAAAGAGCTCAGGGAGGTTTAATGGAGGGGTGGGGGGGGAGTGAGAAGGAGATCACCATGCAAAAGGACAAACTAACTGAAAGACTTCATTCTTGAATGTTTACTGGAAGATGAAGATGGACTCATGGAAGAGATGGAAAGTACGGGCTTAAAAGTGACGACATTACAGTAATGGTACAAAATGCAAATAAGGTGCTCTGTGCATGGAAAAAGAAGAAATTTAAGACAATTTTAAGAGGTGTATGATATCAGAGGGACATCAAGTTCAACTGCTGCACTCTATTTTGGATTCCCTGGCTCTGAGTGAAACTTGTCTGAACAGTAATATTCCAACAAGTGTGATTGATGTTCCTGGGTATGCTCTTTATTTTATTTAAGACAGACAATCGGGAAGTCCTTATCTATATCAGAGACACCATCAAATGCTCTGAAATTAATCTGGATAGGTTAAATCTAATCTTAAATATTGTCATGTCACCTAAGATGAATTTTAAGATTGTGATTCTGTCCAATCCTCCATCTTGGAATGTGTCTTATTGTCATGATTTAGATGGATTGTTGAAACTGTTAAATGGTTACAGTGAAACTATATCACTTGGATATTTGAACAAATTGGCTTAGATGGAGTAAGTGAACAAAATTTCAAAAAATTATGACAAAAGACCCAACGAGACTTACACAAAGTAAAACACTTAGAATTTAGGACACATAGATCTAATGTTTAGGAATATGAATAATTTGACAGGTAAAGTTCGTGTCACTCACACTGTCGGATCATAGTTTGATCTTGATTGTCAGGAAACTGACAAAGAAATGTGTACGTTTAGTTTTTGCTTTAGACCAATCTTAAAATAATGGGACAGCAGAAAATAGCTCAGTTTGAGAGTGAAATAAAGACTATGACTCGGGTACAGTTCTCCATACCCAACATTTAAATAAACGTTGCAATATCTTGATGAATTCACTCATAAATACAATTCAAAATTCACAAAGCCATTCAAATGTAGTAAAAAAAAAAAGACCACCTCTGCCTTGGGTTAATAATGATATTCGGCATATAATGAAAAAGAGGGATCTCTCATGAAAAAAAATCACTTCCCCAAAATTATACATGGATACTGTTATCTTTAAATGACTTAAATGAAACAAAGTGGTTAGTGAACTGTGAAAAACAAAGACCGCCTACTTTATTCTGGTGATTGCACAATTGGGGGGAAATAGCTGATCCCTTTGGAGACATATTAATAGACTTACTAACCGAGAGTCTAATCAGAGAAATTGTATAATCCAATTGAATGTAAATGGAGTGATCAGTTCTGATAGCATGGGAATTGCAACTGCACTTAATGCCCATTTTGCCCAATCTGTGGAAGAACTGGCAGAAACATTAAACCGACAGAGCTGTCACAGACTTCAGTAAAAGGGTAAACTCCTTTTCCATTGCCCAGACTTATCAAGGTAAAATTCAACAAATAATTGATAAGTTAAACAATTAAAAAGCTAAACATATAATTACATTAGACACTGATTTCATAGACATGTACAGTGATACTCTGACAAGGCCGATAACATATAATGAATGTATCCTTCAGTAAAAAAATTCCTCCAATCTAAACAAGCAATTATAAGACCAAGTCTGGAGAACTGGACCTAGGTTGTAATAGTCTGATCTCATTTCTTCCTGAAATCTCAAAAGTTATTGAAGTGTTAGTTGCCCGACAGCTGATTCATTGTCTGGAGGAAAGAAGAGCTCCTCCATGTAAAACAATTTGGGTTTCGACCAAGATCTTCAACTGAAATGGCTACATGTTGTCTTACAGAAATTATTAACATGTCACTAGATAAAGGCCAAGTAGTGGAAAAGAGTTTTGGTAATCAGCTTGTTTAAATCATATCTGGAATCCGGGGAGAGCAGTCAAGTTCAATGGTATGACTTCACAACTTTAAAATTGTAAAAGGGACATACCACAAGGTTCCAGCCTTAATGTGGAATTCTGCCTTTTAATTTACTAATCCATCCATCCATCCATCTTCAACCGCTTATCCGGGGTCGGGTCGCGGGGGCAGCAGCTCCAGCAGGGGACCCCAAACTTCCCTTTCCCGAGCCACATTAGCCAGCTCTGACTGGGGGATCCCGAGGCGTTCCCAGGCCAGCGTGGAGATATAATCTCTCCACCTTGTCCTGGGTCTTCCCGAGGCCTCCTCCCAGCTGGACGTGCCTGGAACACCTCCCTAGGGAGGCGTCCAGGAGGCATCCTTACCAGATGCCCAAACCACCTCAACTGGCTCCTTTCAACGCAAAGGAGCAGCGGCTCTACTCTGAGCTCCTCGCGAATGGCCGAACTTCTCACCCTATCTCTAAGGGAGACACCAGCCACCCGCCTGAGGAAACCCATTTCGGCCGCTTGTACCCGCGATCTCGTTCTTTCGGTCATGACCCAGCTTTCATGACCATAGGTGAGGGTAGGAACGAAAATTGACCGGTAGATCGAGAGCTTTGCCTTGCGGCTCAGCTCTCTTTTCGTTACAACGGTACGGTAAAGCGAGTGCAATACCGCCCCCGCTGCTCCGATTCTCCGGTCAATCTCCTGCTCCAATCTCCCCTCACTCGTGAACAAGACCCCGAGGTACTTGAACTCCTTCACTTGGGGCAAGGACTCATTCCCTACCTGGAGTTGGCACTCCATCGGTTTCCTGCTGAGAACCATGGCCACAGATTTAGAGGTGCTAATCCTCATCCCAGCCGCCAGCACTCTGCTGCGAACCGATCCAGGAGAGCTGAAGGCTACGGACCGATGATGCCATCAGGACCACATCATCCGCAAAAGCAGTGACGAGATCCCAAGCCCACCGAACCGCAGCCCCTCCTCGCCAGCGGCTACGCCGATATCCTGTCCATGAATATCACAAACAGGATTGGTGACAAAGCGCAGCCCTGGCGAAGGCCAACCCCACCTGGAGCGAGTCCGACTTACTGCCGAGTACTCGGACACAGCTCTCGCTTTGGATGTACAAGGATTGGATAGCCCTAAGAAGGGCCGAACCCTCCGTTCCAGCACCCTGGCGTAGACTTTACCGGGGAGGCTGAGAAGTGTGATACCCCTGTAATTGGCACACACTCTCTGGTCCCCCTTTTTGAACAGGGGAACCACCACCCCAGTCCGCCACTCCTTGGGCACTGTACCCGACTTCCACGCAATGTTGAAGAGACGTGTCATCCATGACAGCCCCTCCACACCCAAAGCTTTTAGCATCTCTGGGCGGATCTCATCAATCCTCGGGCTTTGCCACTGTGGAGTTGTTTGACTACCTCAGTGACCTCCTCCAGGGAAATTGACAAGAAACCCCCATCAGCCTCCAGCTCTGCCTCTACTAGAGAGGGCGTGTCAGTCGGATTTAGGAGTTCCTCAAAGTGTTCCCTCCACCGCCCAATTACCTCCCCAGTTGAGGTCAACAGGGTCCCATCCTTACTGTACACAGCTTGGACGGTTCCCCGTTTCCCCCTCCTGAGATGGCGGACAGTTCTCCAGAAACACTTTGGTGCCGACCGAAAGTCCTTCTCCATGTCTTCTCCGAACTTCTCCCACACCCGCTGCTTTGCTTCTGCCACCGCAGTGGCTGCAGTCCTTCGGGCCTGTCGGTACCTTGCAACGCCTCCGAGTCCTCCGAGACAACAAATCCCGGAAGGCCTCCTTCTTCAGTCGGACGGCTTCCCTGACCACCGGTGTCCACCACGGTGTTCGAGGGTTACCGCCCCTTGAGGCACCTAAGACCTTGAGACCACAGCTTTCCGCTGCAGCTTCAGCAATAGAGGCTTTGAACATTGCCCACTCATGTTCAATGTCCCCAACCTCCACAGGGATGCCAGAAAAGCTCCGCCGGAGGTTTGAGTTGAAGATCTCACGGACAGGGGCTTCCACCAGACGCTCCCAGTTCACCCAAGCACTACCCGTTTGGGCTTACCAGGTCTGTCCAGAGTCTTCCCCAACCCCCTGACCCAACTCACAACCAGATGGTGATCAGTTGACAGCTCCGCCCCTCTCTTCACCCGAGTGTCCGAAACATGCGGCCTCAAATCAGATGAAACGATTACAAAATCGATCATTGATTTTCGGCCTAGGGTGCTCTGGTACCATGTACACTTATGAGCATCCTTATGCTCGAACATGGTGTTTGTTATAGACAATCCATGACTAGCACAGAAGTCCAACAACAAACCCCACTCAGGTTCAGATCAGGGGCCGTTCCTCCCAATCACGCCTTTCCAGGTAACTCCGTCGTTGCCCACATGTGCGTTGAAGTCACCCAGCAGAACTATGGAGTCCCCTACTGGAGCCCCATCCAGGACTCCATTCAGGGTCTCCAAGAAGGCCGAATACTCTGAACTGCTGTTTGGAGCATATGCACAAACAACAGTCAGAGTTTTCCCCCCCGCTACCCGAAGGCGTAGGGAGGTGACCCTCTCGTTCACCGGAGTAAACTCCAGCGTAGCGGCGCCAGCCGGGGACTTGTGAGTATCCCCACACCAGCCTGGCGCTCACACCTTGAGCAACTCCAGAAAAGAACAGAGTCCATCCCTATCAAGGAGCACGGTTCCAGAGCCAAGACTGTGCGTGGAGGTCAGCCCCACCAGATCTAATTGGTAGCGCTCCATCTCCCGCACAAGTTCCGGCTCCTTCCCCCACAGAGAGGTGACGTTCCACGTCCCCAGAGCCAGCCTCTGCCGCCCGGGTCTGGTCCGTCGAGGCCCCTGGCCTTCACCGCCACCCATGTGGCAATGCACCCGACCCCTGCGGATCTTCCGATGGATGGTGGGTCCAAGGGATGTGAGGGGGGGGCCACGTAGCTTCTTCGGGCTGTGCCCGCCGGGCTCGTGGCAAACCCGGCCACCAGGCGCCGCCGACGAGCCCTCCCTCTGGGCCTGGCTCCAGACGGGGGCCCCGGGCTTCCTCCGGGCCGGGTTATTCCTCCTCTTTTTTGGTCTACCATCAGGGGTTTTGTGAACCATTCTTAGTCTGGCCCCTCACCTGGAACCTCTCTGCCTTGGGAGACCCTACCAGGAGCACTAGGCTCCAGACAACACAGCCTCCAGGTTCACCAGGGCACGCAAACCTCTCCACCACGATAAGGTGATGGTTCACCGGAGAGGATTTACTAATCCATTGTTAGTATTTTCATTCCTTTTTTTAATTCTCATTTTAACCTTTATTTTTTTAAATAAATAATTTAAACTTGATGCGAGGTGTCAGCGGCAGTCCTGAAGTGGATTATATTGTTATTGTGTTAAAATTCTTTCATTCACTTTATAAAACACGGCAACAATGGGAGGTTTTGTTTTGTGTCATTACTAAATAGGAGACTTTGCTGTTTATTGTCTCTTATCCACTGTGAGAAAGAGGGGTGACTGCTGAGCAGAGGGTTTGCAGTGGAGATGTGTGTTTATGAAAAGGGAAGGATTACTTTACAATCACCACTATCAGAAACTTGAAGGAAGAAACACAAGTAGCCAAAGCTGACCAATCCCACTTCTTGCTCTCTCCATGTAGTCTCTATAGCAAGCACGTAGATGTGTACATTTACATTACATTTTTGAAAGGTGCATGTTGGCTGCATCAGCTATGTGAGGTGGCTTGATAGCCTGCCCAAAACAACTACTGTACAACTATAAATTCCCCTCAAGTTTCACGTTACTCATATATTTAAGGGTAGGTTCTTAATTTGTCTTAAAACAATAGTCAGTTGTCCATATGAAAATTAATACAGGTTTTGCTTGCTCTTGCTGTAATCATTAAGAGACACATTTCTAATGCACGGTCAACACGAGTGATGGGGACAAAATCCACAGTCCTCATTATATGAAGTTAATATTAGGCTTCAACTGTCTAAATTAACTAGGGTGACCATATTTTGTTTTTCAAAAATGGTCACCTTAGTGATGGAGGCTACGCCGTTGACAGATTCGATTCTGAAAAAGTGTGGCAGTTCTAGAGAACAGTCCTGTTATTTCTCTCTAGTTCTAAATTTTCAGGATACAGCAGCTAACGCTGCACATTACCAAATTAGATTAGCCACAAAGCTAGCTATGTTTCCCAGTGGAAGATCGCTAATGTTAATAAGTGCTTAAAATATAGTTTTTAACATAATTATCTGCAAGCCGCATGTCTGAAGTTATAGTGGGTGTGTAAGAAAAGCGGTACATAAATGTGAGATGAACAAGTATCTAACACGGCTTCCCGCCATACAAAGTTATCCAGCTCCTCTTTTATTCAGGTCCTTGTTCTAGACAGTGAGGTAGTATTAAATGCACTAAACAAAAGCTTTTGCTTTAATCAGTACTAGCATAACACACCTGATTGTGGGTAATGTATGTGCCAGGTTTTGCCAAGGAAGGAAGAAGAATGTGTAGTGTAGAAAAGACAATATCACTGGTTCTGCTGTATTGACTTTTGATCTCTTTCAAACCAGTGCAGGTGTCGAAGTAGTGACTTTCTGAACAGAATCATGTCCTAACTGTTAGAAGAATTAGGCAAAGCAAGTGATGGCTATTCCAATTGCTACATATAATACAATAAAATCACTGAACAAGGAATACAATTTTTAAAAATATAATTTAAAAAGACAGAAACTACTCTGAAAGAAATTTATCTTAAATCTGATTTATCTTAAATCAATTTCTTGTACAGGTAGTCAACGTCGAGACGATTTTCTTAAGTTGGTTCCAGCTCTTCTAACTCAACTAAATTACAAATCTCTCTAATAATGGAAGTAATTTGTGCTCTGTCTTTGTAAATGCTCCGAATCATCACGCAGTCTAGTCTTTTTGACCACATCTTTTACACTACATCTGCATTTGAGCCTAAGTGCTCAAACAGACACTGACATTCACACACATTCATACACTGGTGGAACAGCCAGGGGCAATTTTGGGGTTCAGTATGTTGCCCAAGGACACCTCGACATGCAGCCTGGAGGAGCCGGGGATTGAACTGCCGACCTTCCGATTAACAGGCAACCTGCTCCACCTCCTGAGCCACAGTCGTGTGTGTGTGTTTGTTTGTTTGTATATCGACTACATCAGGAACCGTTCATCAAATTGACTTCAAGCGTCATGGGTGTGTTGCTGCAGACCCAAGAAAGTGCAGCGTTGTGTTTGGTACAATTTGAACACACAACACATTCAGAATTCAAAAACATACTATAGAACAGCATAGAGCAGGGAAGGCCTGCAGGGGCACAACAGAGCTACTCGCACGGGTGGGAACTGTACTGCTCTGCTCTGCAACAGCGAGAGTGCGGTATGCTAGTGGGGACGGAACTTATAGTCTCCAGTGTGGTACTGAATTGTTAAATGGTGTTATCATCATCATGCAGGTTTGATATAGGCTACGTTAGAAACAAATGTGTTGAAACAGAGTTGTAATATAGTTATGAAGTTCGAAGGGAGCGCAGAATATCTAGCGGTATCTTGTATCACTTGTATTGTTTCAATGTTATTAATGCTTGTGGTGAAACCAAAGTGAGACGCGCATTTTCAACAAAAAGCGCATGGAGGAGTCACATCGGCTGTGAACTAGCACTGCACTTGTGACCAAGAAACGAGGGAGATGAAAACATCTGTGATTATCAGAATCTGAATTAGATATTGGAGCTAGACTGTAAACTGCCAGTTAAAATATTTCAACTCCTGTGGTATCACATAATCCTTACAATAACTGATGTCTGTAATCTTCACAGCATTCATGTCCTCAATGAATAATCTGTGTTCCCATGTTCATTTTACAAAACTGTATGTGTGAATGCTGGGAGTGTTTGACAAACCTTGCTCCATCAGATGTCTCAATCAATAAGGCAAAAATAAAGCGATGGCTTTTGACCCACTCGACCCATCCAGTCAGATTCAATTTGCATTGAACTATACAAGGCAGGCCTGATTCACCTTCATCAGCTCTTTCATTTTCACTGGGTGGAAGCTGAGCTGAGGCACTATCACAGCCAGGCTGAAAACAATGACAAATAATTGAGAATGATGAGGGAAAACTCAAGCGATATTGATTGCTAATGATGAATCAATCCAGATATCCGATGCTGAAGGCTTGTTCTGAGTAAGATCCACTTATGGATTTTCCACCAGCATGACTTTTGTTCTGGTTGAGAAGGCTTTGACAACGCTACCACTCAGTCATTCGGGCTACACATCATACAACATCATTACAACTCTGTGCAACAACAATAAAGCCCCGATCAATACCTCCAATCAAATGTAACACACATGCATTTATAGCAAGGACCTTGAGGTCACTCAGAGACAACAGGACTACTCCTTGCAGAAGCTGTGAGAGAAAAATGGACTCGTGTAAAAATCCCATAAATGCTCAATAGAACTGCAGTCCCTGGGATCGGCACACAATAATGAACTTCTGTGCAGTTTCCCAGGTGTTAATGGATTGAGGCCGCCTACAGATAATGGTAATTTGCATGAATATGCAGCACAGACAAAACATGAGCGGTGACATTGTCAATCATCTCATGTAAATGTTCCTAATTTTATAGCATCCGCACTTGTTCACGGCTGAGCTCATGACTAATGATTGTGCTCTGAGAGCTATCACAGAGCTTTTGGTGATGGTGTATTGATCAGACAACAGACCACATCTGTGGCATAGGATATCTACATGCTGAAAACACGAACACATGAGAAATAAATACGGGCTTTATGTGGGAATACATGGATTTTTCACCTACAACAACTATAAAATGTCCAGTCAGATTTTATCAACAGCAGAATCATCCGAGGAGCCGTATGTACAGTACTGTATGTGAGAGCAAGATAGATAACAGATACAGAGAGAGAGAGAGAGAGAGAGAGAGAGATGGGGAGAAAGTGATATAACAGCACACATAATCCTGCATCTGTTGTTGCTCACTGAGCATGTTTTACAACCACTGCCTCAATTACATTTTAATAGACTTGATCTCACACGGTATGTAGTAGTGAGGGAAAGGACTGTTTTTATCGGCTCATGGGCTATTCTCAAAGACATATGGTCGATCAAAATGCTCATATCCTATATATTTTCCGCCTGATCAGGCAAGAGAGGTGAACACACAGTTATCACAGTAACACACATTCTGTATGAAAGAGAAAACTACATTCAAATCAGTCATACCAGTTAAAATTTATAATATTGGTTTTAGGTGTAATGATGAATATGTGTGTATAAAGATAATGGTGTCATAGGATGCAGAGGCAGACTCAGTATGGATCCTCTTTACAGAGGTGTGTGTGTGGCTGAGATAAAGGTTCTCTTTGTCTGGTGGATAATGGCAGAGCTGCTCCAAAGAGCAGTCATTTCCCCTTTTTACTTTTTATAGTAATCTGACCTCACTGTTATTGAGCCTATCTGGAGCCATTACACACTAGTATTTGTATCAGACAGGCCAACAACTAACAAGCTACTGCTACAGACTAGTTCTGAGATTTGGTCAAGGGGCTATTTTGACGTTCATTAGAGATGATGAATCAAATGAGTAGATGATTATGATGAATCAAATAAAAAAAAGGTATACGTGGTTGGTGGATGTTCTGAAGGTGGAGGTTTTGAACTGCATCATCCCGAATAGTACGATGAGAAGGTTTTGGTACAACCAAGAATTGCTTTGTGTACCATGTGAGCCCCCAAAGAATAGGGAGAGGGAGGACAGTTCCCGAGGCCACTCTGGTGTGATCTGCCATCACATTGGCCGCCGATTCCAGTGTAAGGTGGAAAGGGGAATAAAGATACCGTTCTGAGAATAAAGGAAGTCATGCCATGATCTCAGCTCCATTAACAAGCATTGTAGAGTAAGGCATGATCGTGGAGGGATGAACCTGCAGTGGATAGGGTTACTTTCTATCTTATACTTCACGAGACATAAGGAGACATACGCCCAGTAACAGAGCCTTAGTTTCTGAAGAGTCCTTGTTTGCTGCTCTCATATAAGTCTAGTTTAAACACAGAAGAATGTGGGTGTTACCGGCGCCAGACCTAGGGGTAATCTGGACCAGCAGCAAAGGTTACATGAGCTAGCTAACCAAGTTATCATGTAATTTACTTAACTTACAGCAGGTATGTTCACTATGGCATTTGTGCGTGTGGTGTTGGAGGACAGTTGACAGAAAACGCATCGCACTTTCACCTGCCACCGTCTTATATACAGTCTGCAACATGCATTTTACTGACAGCCGTTTTACCAATGCATCGGCGGAGCCCCCGCCCACACACACACCCCCGCGGTAAAGTAAGCGCACTATAAAACGTAGTGGGAGTTATTGTGTGCAGCGTGACAGGACCATCGACTGTGTGATTGATAACAGCTGATATGCGCACATAATAGCTACTCCTGCCAGACAGTAAAGTGTGATGTTAACACAGCATATCGTTAGTGAACACTCCAGCCGGTCAGTTTTTGGTTGTCATGGTAATGTTACGTCTGACTATTGACCACACCCCCATTCTCTGTTTGAGAAAGAACGTTCGCCAAAAACGGCAGTTAAAACTGGCTGGAGGGGGGCTTTCAGTCCATCCCTGGGGCCAGAGCGGGCGACATTGAGTCTTATTTGAAACTGCTGGCTAAGGATAAACGTAAATACAGTAAGATTGTTATTCACGTCGGTGGTAATGACTCCTGTTTACGCCAGTTGGAGGTCACTAAGATTAATGTTGAGTCGGTGTGTTCATACGCAAAAACAATGTCGGACACCGTAGTTTTCTCTGGACCCCTGCCCAATCTGACCAGTGATGACATGTATAGCCGCATGTCGTCATTCCGCCGCTGGTTATCGAGGTGGTGTCCAGCCAACGATATGGGCTTTGTAGATCATTGGCAGATTTTCTGGGCAAGACCTGGTCTGATTCGGAGAGACGGCATCCATCCCTCTTGGGAAGGAGCAGCTCTCATTTCTAGAAATCTGGCCAACTTTATTAGCGGACCAAATCCATGACAACCCAGAGTTGAGACCAGGAGGCAGAGTCGCAGTTTAACACACTTCTCTGCTCCTCCGTTCCAGGAGTTACTTAGTGAAAACCCTATAGTGACGGTGTCTGTCCCCCGACCATTGAAATTATTTAAATCAAAGGTAAACAGAAGAGGAGCTGTGCATAAAACCTCATAAAAATTAAAACCACAGAGAGCAATAGTGCAAACAAATAGGAGAGTAAAATGTGGACTCTTAAACATCAGATCTATCTCTTCTAAAGGTGTACTAGTAAATGAACTAATATCAGATTATGAAATTGATTTATTCTGTCTTACTGAAACCTGGCTGGGTGATGGAGAATATGTAAGTCTAAATGAATCCACCCCTCCCAGTCATATTAATACTCATATTCCTCGAAGCACAGGCCGAGGAGGTGGAGTTGCAGCTATCTTTGACTCTAGCCTAGTAATCAGCTCTAAATCTAAACTAAATTATAACTCATTTGAAAGCCTCGTTCTGAGTCTTTCACACCCAAGCTGGAAATCACTGCAACCAATTCTATTTGTTATAGTGTACCGAGCACCTGGTCCGTACTCTGAATTCTTATCTGAATTTGCAGAGTTTTTGTCAACTTTAGTCCTTAAAACAGACAAAGTTGTTATTGTAGGGGATTTTAATATTCATGTGGATGTAGAGAATGACAGCTTTAGTACTGCGTTTATCTCTCTGTTAGATTCCATTGGCTTCTCTCAGAGTGTTCATGAACCGACTCACTGTTTTAATCACACCCTCGACCTTGTTCTGGTATATGGTATTGAAATTGCACATTTAATAGTGTTCCCACAGAATCCCTTTTTATCTGACCACTGTTTGATAACTTTTGAGCTTATATTGCTGAACTACACGTCATTGGGCAAAAATTTCTATACAAGATGTCAGATAGTGCTATAGCTAAATTTAAGGATGAGACTCCATCAGCTCTAAAATTCATTATCAGGCCACAACGTAACAGAGGGCTCCTGTGCTAATTTCAGTCCCTCCCAAAACAATCACCTTGTTGATAGTGCTGCAGGCTCACTGCGAACAACACTCGACTCTGTAGCCCCTCTAAAAAAGAAAATACTAAAACAAAGACAGTTAGCTCCACAATACCACCTAGTGGGATTCATAATTACGCTGTGCAGATCATTCTTTGTTTCAGCACTTACCCACAGGCTGTTTGTAATGTGCCCATGTAGTAGGTTGGAAATGCTACATGTTTAGTTTTAGGTAAAAAGACACCCCCCATTTTTTTGTTGTAATTGATCTATCCTAATACACTAACTCATAACACAAGGTAATGCACTAACTGGTCAGTAGATGGTGCTCTGGTACTGCCGTGGATCAAGTAGGGAGGCTGCAGCTACAAGCTCCGCTCATGCGCAGCTCAGAAATAAACGAGCTCTGGCTTGAGCAAGACGCTAACTTTGGTCATCTCTCTATTAATCCACTGTTGTGTTGTAAGATGATTTCAAGGTGTGTGTAAAGTGTAGTAAGCTTCGTTGTGTAGCTAACTGCTCCGACGAGTGTCGCCATGTTCAGTAGTTTTTTTCATGAACTTCAGTCTCTCACAGTAGTTTCGTAAGTGTGAGTAACTAACATTAACATTCTGTAACAGATCACACACGAGCGTGTCGTGGTACCGCCATACTGTCACGCGCTGCGGTTAAGTGCAAGTGTAGGAAAGAGTGTGACGTTCAAGAGATGTGTAGAAAGATGTATGTGTATTTCATGCTAGTGTTACCATTAATGTTAGCAGAAATATAATGTAATGTGTTAATAAGTGAGTATATCAGAGGAACCAGACTAAAGTGAATGTGTGTTTTGAGTTATATTATTTTGTTATTAGTATTTTGAGTTAAGTCAATTTCGATTATGTGGAAAATCTGTTCACAGTGGCTACACAGTGCTCCCTAGCCTGTGTAACCTTTGCTGCCGGTCCAGATTGCCCCTAGGTCTGGCACCGGTAACACTCACAACGATTTTATGGTTTGATGCTCTGACTTAACGAGGTGTGACGGCGTGACAGTTTTTATGGAGGCGTGATAGTGCGCCTGCGCAAGCTTGGAGAATGACGTATGACTTATGGAATTAACTATAATCATACGTCACCACCCCGTTTTAACAACTAAGCAACTTTTGCAACTTTGAGCACAAAATTAAGCTATTTGTCAAAAAATATTTTGCAAACTATGTGGGTTATCAACAATGTAAGGAAGTGACTCAGAAAAATATGCAATATCATAGAAATGTCAAAATACACTGGAGGGGGGCTTTAACTATGGTCACTGGCTTCGCTAGCTTCACGTTTCTCAAAATGGAGCTGCCAATGACCAGAGTTGGTTTCTCAGCGGGTGTGTCGCTGAGTGGGGAAAATCTCTTAGAAACATGAACAGAGTGATGGTGCCCTGTGAGCTTTGAATGCTTACGACTACTCCTCCTTTCGGACAGTCACCCAGCCACCCTTTCCTGGTTGCTCAGGGGATGCCGGGGGATGGCTACCTGAGGCTTACTCAGGCCGTTCCACACCGACTACCGGGGACTGGCTAGCTACAGTAGCTAAAGGCCGATCTACCAAGGTGCGGAGCCGGACTTCTAACTCACTGAGCCTCGCCTGCATGTCTACAAATAAACTACACTTGTTGCACGTACCATTACCACTACAGGAGGCAGAGGAGTAACTGAACATCTGACACACAGAGCAGGAGAAAGTAGGAGAGCGAGAGGGAGAAGGAGAAGCCATCGCTAGCTGCTAAGCTAAAGTCGCTAACGGCTAAGCTAAAGTACAGTAGCGTTGGCCACCAAAACTTTTAAAAACAACTATGAGATTGAACAGCAGTCACTAAAAGATGGAAAGAACTGTGAGTGCTTAAGGCAAAATTAATGTAAGAATAAGTGTTTAGTGGACAATTGGCCGCTGTAATGACAAATATAACAAATTTAACTGGTGTTTAAACACTACCAGCTACCAACGCTACCAACACAGAAGCACCGGAAACGGAAATGAGTCAACACGCTTACCACAGTACGTCAGCGTCAATCCGTCTGTAATGTAATATAACCCCAAGTGTCCATATGCGACAAGTTGGGAGTGAGAATGTGTTGGTCCGATGTGACGTGTCAAATGACAACACACTGCCCTGAAGGCTCTAATCAAGGCTGTTTCTGAAATTGCCTCCTTGTTCACTCATTCACAACTCCCTTTATAATAATTTGCCTATTGTAAGAATATTACATTATCAGTGGCAGGTGTAGTGTCACTCGACTGTTAATTTTGCCTCTGTATCATTGTGGGATTCTTAGCAGAAGTAGTGTCTATGCCATGAACACTTCTTCTATCTAAGTGTGGAATTTTTGAGTTTGAGAATTCTGACACTCAAATAGTGAATGGTAAATGTAGTGCATTATATAGGAACTAGTTAGTGATTAGCCTATGTTTGTGTTTGTATTGTAACAAACTAACAGAAAATATCATGATTAGTTTTTTTCAAAATCTGCATATGTATCATAACACTAAAACAATGAAGAACAATTAGTGATAAAGATTTGAGATTTTTTAATTATTCGGTTCGGAACCATCAAATTGTTGTATGATAAAAGTGGTGGGGCTTTTAATGCATATTTCATTTCATACACATCACTATGTATGACCTCCAGTGTGACATTTTTTTTCTTTCATTTTTGTTGCAAGCACAACATTTAGACTGCATAAAGCAGCAGTAATGAACAGGTTTTTTTTTAACATTGGGAAATCCTGCTTCTCCAACACATGTGGTCTATTTTCTGCTTGAGCTCTGCAAAGGTGAGGATTCTCGCATCTCACACAAAAGCCAATAACTGCCCCCAGGGAAGGCCAACACTTCCAGGTGAGGTGGGATTTTGAGAATAGTGTTTAAGTAGCTGAGGGAAATCTCTTAGGGTAAGCTGCTCAAACTCAACACCACAGGGACTGCACGTATGCCACACATTATTACAGCTTCACTCTCTTCACTCTCTGTTGAGTTAGATCAAATCAAATATATTGGGTACAGAAAAGGTATAGTCTACACAACTACCTTCTACTTCTCCCTTCTTTGTCTTTCTACCCCTCAGGTTTCATTTGAATAATATTACATTAGTAAATTAGACAGACAGGGCTTTAGGTGAAACAGAGCTGTTAAAGAGGTCAGACGTTTGATTGACATTGTGCCCCAGCTCTCGCAGCTCCACATCAACTAGAGAACATGCAGTATGTTAATCTCAAATCAAATGTGCTGACATGCTCACATGACCTTTGAATGTCAGTATCTGACATTTTACATGCTCACTAACAAACTAGCGAGCCTTCCCATAACAACTCATCAACAATTTCCTCCACTTTTCTTAATTGGCTTACAGTATTATACCATCCCATTTCAGCTTAAAGTGTCCATAATGATCTAAGTGATCAAAAAGATTTTCCTCATTGACTGTTTGAATATCCTATTATATTACACAGATTCACATTTTAAAGATAGTATAAATCTGAGCTGTCAGGGTAAGTCAAATCTCAAAGCTTTTGAGATAAAATCCATTTTCAAGTCTGCCTTGACAAAATATTCATAAGCTGTTGACAAAACAATTCCCCAACAAGGACCATGTAGTAGCTGTTCTGGACCTTTTGACTACATCACAGTCTTCTTCAGCAGGTTGAGTTTGCACAGTTGTCATCAAATGCAGATTTGATGCAAATTTCCATTCCCCTGAACACTGATGTTTTGTGCATATTGGCTTCAAAGTTAAAGTTATATAACATTTATTCTTGACCTTTAAATTTACATGTTCCATGTGCTTTTAAGATAATTTTAAGTAATTTGTTATTTTAGGTATCTGAATAGTGACTGATTCAACTTGCATGGCATTTCCCATTGTGTCCAAAAATATATTTGGAAGTTCAATTTGAATCCAAATTTTAAACTCTACAGATCTGGTATTAACAGGAAAACATGTTTGTTATTATGTGTGCTGATATATATATATATATATATATATATATATATATTATATGATATATATATATATATATATATATATATATATATATATATATATACATATATATGCAAGGTCTCTCTTGTAAAAAATATTTTTGATCTCAATGAGACTTCCAGGTAAAATAAATAAATAAATAAGAAGTCTGAATAAAAATGTCTTATTTACTGATCTAAACAAAGTACTCCATAAACCATTTTGTGATTTTGATTTATAGATTTGTTTTTTTCAGAATGTGTGAAATGTTTTTATTTAGTGTAGCTCTGTATCAAATCTTCACAGTATGTGTCATTGGGTTAGTTGCATATACAGTAAGTAAATATTAATAAACCATGTATATATGATCAGATAAGAAAACACTTTATTGGTCCTCATTGGGGAAATTATAGCAGCACAAGAGACAGACCAAATAAAAATACAAAAAAGATAAGAACAGTAGAAAAAGAGATACATCCTTACGTAAAACACAAATGTACGCTACATACAGATGGTACAGCAGGTATACAGACAGTAGTTAAAATATGTGGAGTAAATTGAGAGAAATGAGATCTAAACAAGACAACTGTGAAACTGTAAACCAAGCCTAAAAATAAGGCACAGTCAATGAAATGGGAATCTAATTCACTGTAAAAACTGAGACTGGGGTTAATTAATATTTAGTAAATAAATATGAGTAACTTATACATAATAAAAAAGACTATGTGCAGTTTGGAATCATGTTGAGCTGAATTCAACAAATTTGAATTTTGTATTAATTACATTTTACTCAATTTTGTTTGAATAAAATCAGCTTTGATTCACTCAAGTAGAATTTAATTATATTTTATCAGAATGTCAAGGCAGAAAATGTTTAATTTACTCATTTGGAGGTCTTGGTTTTAATGCTTGCACTTCGAAGCTGCTTTGCACCATGGACATGTCATCTGCTACATTTTAAGGGACGCCATTTCTCAAGGTAAGATATGTTTAATTCAGTTTCATTATTGTCATTCCAACTTTGCTGGCTGTGAAGTGTCAAACTTAGTCTATATTGATTCTAAGTCAGCCCTTGCTCATTTCAATGTCAGAATTTCATGTAGAACATGCCCAGCTAATCTACTTTTGCTAATTTTCCTGGCCTTGGCACAAGCTTGCCCCATAACAAGCTAGCTAGCCTTATAGACTGCATTAATGCACAAATGTAGTAACATTAATGTTACTTACAAATTAAATTTATTGCATTTAGTTTTCTCAGGCAAATTGTACTGAAGATGAAGTTGGATATTTTCGGGGCAGCTAATGTACAGCTCATAATTCACTGTATCAGCACTTCTGCTGGCTGGCTTTTCCAACCCAGACCTAACATTACACATGATGACAAAGCACAATGACAATAAACCCCATTTAAGATTATACAACTGCTATATGCTTGACTCAAACTGTTAAAGTAGTCCCTTCGCAATTAAGGGTTTAATTACACTCAAACAAGGCTTTTAAAAGTGTTGTAAGAACAATATGTGAACTTGTGATAGTTGAGGCTTTAAAGATGGTTTCATTATTTGTCTTTTCCAGACTCTCAGGCTTCTGAACCTCTTCCACTCCAAGGGCGGAACCATGGGGTTGAGGCAGTGACGGCTAACCTACTCAAGGTACCCTTCAATGACTATCATGTTTTCTAATGTCCTGTTCTGTAATCCAGTCTGCCACTGAGCTCTATGTACTTGCTTCTTAAAAGAAGAGGTCAATATTCTGGGTATTTCTCTGTAAGAGTTTGATTTTTTTACCATTATTCTGTCTTATAAATATGAAGCTAAAACCAGCTTGTCGTAAAAAGTGGAAGATTTTCTGACTTTGTTGAAAGGTAAAAAAAAATGTGCCTACCAGCACATATAAAGCATGTAAAAGAGAAGAAATAAAATGTTGTGATTTTATGAGAGTTTATGTGCTATGCATTATTTCTTAGCTGGGACCACCTTCTGGGTAATGGCAGGAAGTGTTTCAATAGAATGGTCCATGGGACAGCACATCAAGGGTTCTTGATTGTGGTTTATTTAGCAGTCGTATCAGACACCTAGTCTAAAAATTGCAGCTTTAACACATTTTAAGACCATGGATGATTTTTACACCATGAACTTGAATTATGTTTGTTTGTGATTTTAGGCTCCAAGCAATCCTCCATCAACATGACCATAGATGCTGTTCTTCAGTGTTTGATGTTGTACCTTGGGGAATCTACAGATCAACTTTAAGTAAGCATGATGTAAGTTGATGAACACGTTAAACTATAAGGACTGATTTAATCTCCAAAGATTTTATATTACAAATATTTACAACTGACCATTTTTTTTGTTTGTTAGTGATCTTAATGACTGCTTTTTAACTCACCTGGCATGAAAATATTATTTTGCAAGTGCATTAGCTTGGAATTTTTTCTGTCAAAGGGTTGGAAGCAATTTAGTAGTTGTTCAATTAGGACCTTCTTCTTTGGTTGTACAGTATTAAATACACAATGTTCTTGCTATTTCAGGATGCGGATGAAGACAGTGTGTCACAGGACCTTGGAGGAAAAAGGAGGAAAATCAACATCACATACATCATACAAGACTACTACATCAGAGGGCCATGGTCATTTGATGGGTATGGCGTTGTGTTTTTGACTTAATATGGCCCAGGCAGTAGTGTAGGTTGTGATTGTCGGTTGTGATTCCACTGTGTACACAAGGGATGCAAATTTGACATAGGTGATTGTTCAAGTGAGTCCCATTATAGCGAGCAGTGAAGAAGACAGGCAAATGGAAGTACCTACCTAATCCCAAACTCCATTTAATATTTTAATTTTTAGCTATTTGAAAATTAGAATGGCCCTGATGGTTTCAATTAGCACAGCATCGTAATAAATAAAATACTGAATTGAAAATCTAAAAAAAAGAATTTTGCAGTCTGAAAACATTGTCTTACTTTAAATGCAACAGGACTAGACCTTGAATCATGTATAAATAATCTGTACCTGGTGATGGGCAAAGGTTATTGGTCATTGTGCAGTTTTGGTAAATTTGTACTGGGTCTTTTCATAATTTCAAGTGAACATGACATACTTAGTAGTCATATATAGCTAAATTTGTCAGGTACTAAATCATTGTGTACAATTTAAGCCACTGATGTAGCACTGATTAAACACCATTAAATGATGAAACCTTTATTAACATGAATCAAAAATGCCAGTTTATTGTATCCCTATCAGACACATAGATGGTTTCTGTCTTTCATTTATTATAACCCTCTCTCTGTGTTTAATTTTGCCATTTTGCACTTAAACTAAACACTAAACAAATTGAAAAATGTTGGATATACATGTTTTGAAAAGGTTGCACAAATAAATGTTTACCTGTTGTTCTTTGCATGCGTGGTGATCTGATGACCCAAACTGTGGTAGCAAGACTACGTGATATTGAGTAAATTGCACATAGAAAAATTATGGCAACAAAGTGACATCCAACATAATTGAATAGATTTGTGCTACAATGTGCTATAATATGAGTTAATCTCATTTATTTTATTTAGAGAATTCAAAACAATTTCACCCAGATAATTACTAAATAAAAATCAATTTATCCCAGATAATTGGTAAATCTAAATCACTTTCCCCAGATATTTAGTGAATCTAACTCACTATTGCTTGGAAACTTAGTAAAGGTAAATTAAATTTCCTTGTAAAATTGATTTGGATTTACTAAATATTTTTTAGCTATATAACTCATTAGTTGGCATGCTATTAATAAATCCAACACATTTTAACTGTTGTTTTTATTAACATCTACTTATTTTTTTTGGTTTAAACTTAGTTAAATTATTCAATACTTTTTAATCAAATTTGTAGTACTTAAAATCTATTCAATTATATTACTTGTCACTTTGTTGCCATAATTTTTTTAAGTAACCATTGGTCACATTTTTTATGGTGTTGGCTCGAACATTTTGTTAATATGGAATTTGCCATAAGTAAGTGTTATTCCAGGGCTTTAGCTTTAGAGTAGTTTAGAGATCTAGTAATTGTAATGAGTATAATAAGGGGAAGGATGGTGGAAGAAATAGATTCACTTCCTTTTCTGGCAGCTTGCTGCACAATAGAATAGACTCTCCAACTACCACTGACCCAGGGGAGCAACCTGCATTAGAAACAGGGTCTCCTGGATGCAGATGGCACTCTATTTACATTTAGTTACCTGCATCTGATCTTCATAACCCCAAATTAGCTTGATATTGTTTTGGAGCCAGCGCCAAATAAGGAGTCAATAACAGAGTTAGACAGGTAGCATCCGAGCCTAATGGGGATTTATAAGGGGACCCAACACAGCACTCATGGCTTGTCAATTTGCAGCAGATGGATTGGCTCTGCTGGACCATGAATAGAGTCCCCCATAGGCCAGCCTGACACCTGCCTGGCTGAGGCCCAATGATGCAGCACTATGATGACCAATGAGGCAGATCGACACTGACTGATGGGTTGTGGCCCTCTGATGAGGACTTTTAGTGTTACCTGCGTACAGCTAATTTGAAGAGATGTTTTCTGGTTTCTCCTAGTCTGGATGTGATTGAACCATAAAGATAAAAGATGACACATCATTAATTAAACATCCATTTCTACTTCCATTTTTAATTCAACAGAAATCCAACGAAGTGGGACAAACCTGAAGTGATAAAAACAATGAATAAAAGAAAGTACAGCCTTGCCTTGACAAACGCACAATACTTCTCTCTGTAAACAGGGCTCTGCCATAAATACCTCTTTGAAGTGGCTGGAGTGATTGTACTCAGCCCTGCAATACTTAGCCTCCTATTTCACTTCAATTTGACACAGACTCCGATGAACTGCTTGACCTATTTCTGTAACCCCGAGGTTCAACACAGTGGATGGAATGGATAGGGATGGAGAGGTTAACAATGTTGCTGCGGCAGTCAAACTAGGCCAAGCTGACATGGGCGAGGGAGCTGAAGGAAATAAGACAGAACGATGCACATTAAGTGAATTATCTCGGAGCTGAAAGCAATAGCGTCTCTGATCCAATCAGCCCCCACTCACTTCACTTGGACTCCCATCTCCATTGAATCTGATATACATTTATACCATAGTCTTTCAAGTCCACGCCTTGTCTGCTCTCACTGACATGAGCTGATAATGGGGGCATATTTAGAGTTGATTTATGGCAATGCTGGGCAGATTGCTGTGACAGTATGCCAGAGGTTGTGGCCAGTTATACAGAGGGCTGTAATGAGTGGCCTGTTTGCAGTATGTAGGGGGTCTAGCATTGGCCCTGGCTCATAGGTACTGAAATGATATGCAAAATGGGTACTCTCTATGCCTCAGGGCATGAAGACACAAAGTGTGGTCAGACGAAAATGAATTTAACAGCATCTAATGTGACTTGGATGCATTGCTTGCACCACTGTCTGTTTGTGTCTCTATTTTAGCCTCCCCCTTTCTTGTTCTGTCTTCATTTTTGTTATTGCCTTTATTCAGACTGAGAGATTAACAGAGACCAGTTTTAGATGTATCATAAGTAGAGGATTTACCCTAAATCCAATTGTGTGATGTGGTTTGCAGCTATTAACAAGACACAAGAGCAATTTAGAAAAAGTACTGTCGACGATTAAAGTCCTCTGAAAACAGGCACCAGGTATTAATACAGATGGCCATTGGTATTCTGACACTAATGCTGGAGTTTCATGAGGCTGCGGTGTGCTGTTAAGCAGCATGTGGGATACCTAATTATACCACTTACATATGGACAATCAAGAACACACTCACCTTGAGCTGCTGTTTTACTGCTGAATGAAAAACAGAGCTCAGGTGTACACAGTCCAAAACACACGTACAGGAGCTGTAAATTCTGGGCCTGAAAAATACATTTTCCCCCAATGTATCGTAACAGGCACATGGGCCCTTGGGAGACCAAACCTTTGGGCTAAATTCACATTGCAGGCCTGAATGCTAAATTCCAATTTATTACCTATATCATTTTTTTTTTCGGACGGAATGTTCACATTTTTTAAAAATGTGACCCATATCAGAGTCCAGTGTGAACTGGCCATGGCTTGAAAGTTACCTACATGCACAAAAGAATAATAGGACATAAGTAAACATTGAGACCACAGAGTTTAATGCATACTTGTTTATCCTCTCGCTTTTTCACAGGAGACTGCTGTTTTTCAATACCCTCTCCCGGTTTCTTCCCAGGTTCACATTTCTCATGATTTATGACAATCGTTTTGTGCCCTTTTCATTGCATTCTTTACTGTTTCTGCCTCTGAGTGTAGAAGCACTTCAACTCTCTCTATCTTTCTACTGTTTCCACCCAGACAAGAAGTGTACTCATGACGCGGAATTGTGACGACGGTCGCTCTAGAGTGACGTCAGAGTCGTATGAATTTCCGATCTAACTGTTCAGACTGAGGTCTCATTTAAAAAAATACACATATGAAAATGGCCCAAATCCCAACTGGAAAACCTCAGATTCCATGTTCACACTGATCTGAGTCACCTAAGACCAAAAAAAACCTGATTTTGGTCACCATGGCCTGCAGTCTTAACGCTGCCTTTGATCTGCTGTAATGATGCAAAGTAGTTTCTGAGTATTAAGTATGAATTTCTACCAAATCAGGCTAAACTAAGAGAAAAGTGTCCTCAACAGAAAATATATAAATATATACTAGTTACAATAAACAAAGTTCATGTTTTATAGGAATTATTCAAAATAGAGGAAGCTTCAGATAAGCTGATTTGCTTGGTTCACCTTAATTTAACTCTGCTTTGATAGAGTATTATCTGCTCCACAATTGAGTCATGGTTTGCAGTTAGCCGTGAGAAAGGAGTTGAACGTACAAATATTTATATCTACAAATAAAGATTCTTGAATAAAATGTGTTCAGTTTTTTTCCCCAAGTGGTGCTAACTAGCAATTAGAAATGAGTTGTATTGGGATATTGTCTGACTGAGCAAGAAAGTACCCACTGACTCTGATTAAACATGACATACTGTATGATTTATCCTAATCTATAACTGTAACTACTGTCAGGTTTTTTGCTCTATAACTCCGACAATTTAGCAGAAGAAAAAATCAGAGCATCACGTTTGGATGTGAGGTGGTATCAAGCTAAATCTGATTACACATGATATCCTAATCACATTTTAAATAATGAAAGAATATAGTAGTGTGAGTGAGGTGCAAATTTCCTGTTTAATTACTTACAATAGAAAACCTTTTTCTTGATCCCACCTCCCCCACAAATGCCAGCACATACCCCACCCTTCTACTCTAGCTGGCCATCTGTCTATATTGTGAGTAATGTATTCGTAATATGCAATCAAATGGAGCTGTCATTCTTACCACCATCACGCAAACACGCAAGTGCACACACGGCAGTAAAAATATTAGCATTACTGAAGTGTAAATGTGTGTGAGCGGGGCTTTGTGCCAGGCGAGTCAGGAGTGTGTTGACAGAGGTGTGGAGGTGGAAGCTGAGGTTTTTTGTTGTTCGGCTGTGAATGGTGGCAGGTGTTTGAGAGGTAAAAAGGCCCTCTAATGAGTTGGAGGGTTGGGGGTTGCACACCGTAAAGGTCACCTTCTCTGAATCCTGTCGGGCCTGCCACAGAAAACGGAACCCAGCAAGGAAATAGCAGAGCCTGGCATGAACTACTGCACTACAGTCAAGATGTGTTTGAAAGATGGTACACATATTAAAGTCTTGTCCTAACGCTGCCAGTGGATGAGACTTCACACCAATTCAGCACTGTTATTACTTAACATTAGTTAATGTCTAACTTGATCCAAATATCAAAAGTAGTAAACTGTCTGTAATAAAAGATTATTCAGCAGCTCTTTAAGACAGGGTGGAGGTTCCGTAGATTAAAACAGACTATTGAATAAAATTCCTCTGCACCACACTGAAATAATTCCTCTATGCTGAGCTCTGAAACAGTGTATTCATTCTAGCCCACACCACCAGCAAAAACCTGGATGAAAAACTTTAATAAATAAGTAAACAATTGTCAAAACAACTTAATCAATTCTTTAACCCCTTGATGCACGAATAAATAATATAATAATAAATAAATTATTTGTGTTTTCATTTGCTTTCAAGCTGTAAAGATTGTTAATTTGTCGATAGAACATCGAAAATTCAGGTATGATGTAGGTGTGATGCAAATTAGCGACAAAGTTGTAGTTGTACTTCGGTCCTACCCATAGACTTTATAAAGGTCCCACTTCTACACCGGTGGGTGCGTGAATCCGTCCGCCCTACAACATCTACAGTGTACAATAAGCCTCTGTATAAGATATTGATGTGGCCAGTCATAGATAAAGTTGATCTGAGGAGAATAAGTTGCTGAATGCTCTCTTTTGAAGTAGAAGTTACCACAAGAAACTTGTATTTGACTAGTTGTCTATTATAAGTAAACACTTTTCTTCACTTATAATGTGTTTGCTATGTCCTTAAATTCCTGATTTGATGGCTTTGCATTATTAGTGTATTATTTGGCGAAGAGCACTAGTCTAATCTTTTTGTTTTTTGTGATTTAATGTACCTTTAGTTTACTGAAGGTAATTGAGCGAGATGTCTGTGTTACTATAAGTGTTGTATTAACAGCTTGGGCCTACTTCAAATTGAAATATAGTATTTTAAATCACTGCCTGACTTCATTCTGGGCTAAGCTACAGCTACCTCCACCCAATAACACTAAAGCAGGTATGAAACGAGTGTACTTGTGACTTCAGCCTTAGTCTAGTGCTCAAAAAGTGTAGTGTTTTTGTTCTGTATTCTCCTGTACTTCGGGCCTCTGATTTGTCAGTGGTACACTTTACTTTATGACAGAAGAATGAATCAGTGCTGACACAAGAAGGAATCCTGTCATTGGCATCATGTTGTGATTGTTACATAAGCTTCAGTGTGATTGAAGGCAGTAGACACAAACAGGTACAGATCTGTGCTGTCAGGTATTATTGTAGTCAGCACATCAACAGCGAGGTTCTTCCACCATGTTCTGTGAGGGGAGATCACAATGAATTATTTTTGGCTCCTGTCTGGAATCTGAGTCACAATTTCCCGATATGTCTCACCAAAGTAGAACAGCAACTTAACAGAAACAGAACACATACAGTAGGTTAAAAATCCCCAAGTGGCTTCCACGTAACATTATGAATACTCGGAGGAACTGTCAAGGAATTGTCAATTCTTGCCTATAGTTGACTGATCTTTGAATCATGTGTAGTTGGAATGGGAAAGAAGGGGCAGAGCTGCATTCAGGGCTGGCAATTAGTATACCTGGGTTGGTCGTTAATATACCTGGGCTGGCTGTTAAAGGGGTGGTATTATGCTCATTTTCAGGTTCAAAATCTTAATTAGGGGTTGTACCAGAACAGGTTTACATGGTTTAATTTTCAAAAAAAAACATATTTTTCTCATACTGCACATTGCTGCAGCTCCTCTTTTCAGCCTGTCTGTTGTACGCTCCGCTTTTGAGCTACAGAGTGATGCATCTTACTTGTACCATATCTTTGTTGGGAGTTGCACATGCGCAGTTCCTACGTAAGGACTACTTGCCAATCAGAAACAGAGAAGGGCAGGCTGTAAGAAACAAGGTAGTGTGATCTAAATCAAAGCCTTCAGACTGCGACTGTAACCTAGCAGATGGTAAAAGTTATTACCAGTCCACAACCACACAACATCATTGTTCCACATCTTACCATCAGGACTGAACACTGAACCTTGCCGAAAATGCTTCCATAGCGCAAATCAATAGACTCGAGTCTACTCGGCCCTGCTCTGTTTTCCACTGCAGATAGAACCCAGAGATAGCGACGCCACACACAACGGCCGCGACGTAATGTTCAATGCAACACACACACCAGCGATCCACACAGCTCTTAAAATATATACAGTCTACGGTTGAAACGTTTGAACCTTCCTCAGAATGTAAAGATAGATAAGCGGTATGAAAACCTTCCAGCTGTGTTTTCCTCTGCCGTTGTTGCTGCAGTGGTCTGTGTGACGGCGGGAGCAGAGGGCTCTGTGAGCGGGCGGCTGGCCGGCCTCACACGCTCCTCCCGCAGGTCGCCACTTGCGAAGCTCCTCAACTCCGAAAATATTCATCACATTTTTGTTCCACCATCACTTCTCGTAAAACTGTCAATATTCGAAATCTACACAGCTGATTTCTCACCTCAAAACTTCTCAGAAGTGGATTTAGTGATGAAATTCCAGAGGAAAACTGTAAAATAAACTTCCTGTTGCTGCCTCTGTCTGGTGCAATGATGATGCAGTGAATAGTGAATATTCTCTGACTAATCAGCAGTCTGTCGTGTCTTTACGTTACATTTTAGTATCCCTCAGCTTGGTTGGAACCTCGATGGAGGTGAGGTGATACGAAAAAAAGGTACAGGTACAGGTCCAACATTTCTACAATAGAAACCCAAACAAAGGCCATTCGAGCCAAAGGGCCTCCGCTCAGACTAGCTTGGTTTGAGGTCGTGCCTGACCCACCAGTCGCTTGGCAAGTTTTATGACGCGTTTGCATTGTGATGTCACAAGTCAAGGAAGTGAAGGGTTGGACTACAAACGAGCCGTTTTCAAGCGGTTCTGATCACAGCTTTTTCACTGTGCAAACCTGTTACATGCACAAGATATATAACTCAATAAACGAGAGGGAAAAAGCCAAAACGCATAATACCACCCCTTTAATATAACTGTTCTGGCCATTAATATACTTGAGCAGGCTGTTAATATACCTGGGCTGGCTGTTAATATACCTGAGCAGCCTTTAATGTACCTGGGCTGGCCGTTAATATACTTGAGCAGCCGTTAATATACCTGAGCAGCCGTTAATATACCTGAGCAGCTGTTAAAGTACCCGGGCTGACCGTTAATATACCTGAGCTGGCCGTTAATATACCTGAGCAGCTGTTAAAGTACCCGGGCTGACCGTTAATATACCTGAGCTGGCCGTTAATATACCTGAGCAGCTGTTAAAGTACCCGGGCTGACCGTTAATATACCTGAGCTGGCCGTTAATATACCTGAGCAGCCTTTAATGTACCTGGGCTGGCCGTTAATATACCTGAGCAGCTGTTAAAGTACCCTGGCTGACCGTTAATATACCTGAGCTGGCCGTTAATATACCTGAGCTGGCCGTTATTATACCTGAGCAGCCTTTAATGTACGTGGGCTGGCCGTTAATATACCTTACGTTCAAACTTACTCTGCAAGAGGTCGGCTGTGGCTCAGGAGGTAGAGCGGGTTTCCGGGGAGAGCAGGGTTAATCGGAAGGTCGGCAGTTCAATCCCCGCCTCCTCCAGGATGCATGTCGAAGTGTCCTTGGGCAGGATACTGAACCCCAAATTGTCCCTGGTGGCTCTTCCACGAGTGTCTGAATGTTAGTTTCTGTTTGAGCACTCATTGTGTGAGTGGTGAATGTGATGTAGTGTAAAAGTGCTTTGAGTGGTTAAGAAGACTAAATAGGCACTATACAAGCGTTTACAAGAGTCCGCTTGTGGGGGCGGGACTTACGGGGAGTTACGAGTTTTGGCATTGTGTAGGTTTGATAAATGTTAGAAATGAATGTGTTGAAATGGAGATTTGCGTTTAATGAAATTCTAAGAAGGCGCTGAATATCTGGCTGTACCTCCGCCGTTGTCGAGTTGTTTCAGTGTTATTAACGCATGTGTTATTAATGCTGTAGGTGAAACCAATGTGAGACGCACATTTTGAACAAACACTGCACTGCACGTTGGCCAGGTACTACACCAGTATATATAATATGCCATAAATACTCATATTTTTACTATGTTCTAGCCTATATACTCTATGGAGTTGTGTCTCCTTCAGATCAGAGTTACAAGTCGTGGGGTGCACCTATTGGGCCATCCAGTGCCTGTTAAAAGTTAACAAATGACTGACTGACTAGAGCTGACAGTAGCCTGGAGAATAAGATTTAACAGGTTTGTGAAACTTGCCAGTCTCAATCCCTGGCCAGTACTGGTAAAACTTGTCAGGACCAATTGAGAATATTTACTACACATGCTTACTTTTACCTTTCATCTAAACACAAGCTGGCAGGTCAGATCTGTAGGGAACAAGCTAGCTGCTGAGCAGCTCCCAGCAGGAAGGCAACTGTTAAAGTTATGACAGGCTCCAGTGCAAGGTTTTTATGAGCCTCCCTTAACACTAGAAACCCCAAGGGGTCATTTTTACCCTCTTGGCCATTTTCAAATGCATGTAACTGTTAAAATAAACCCTCAGCATGTCTGCATTTTATAGGCCAGGTGACATTATGGTACAATGGATCAACACAATCAACTGCAGTCACTGTTAATTTTATAAGTTTTAGTTTTAATCTAACCCAGTCCCACAAAAGAAGTTGGCTAATGATATTTTACACAGCGGTGGATGTAAGATGTGGTTACTACTGTAGTAATAAGCTATCTAGCCAGGCATGCTATAGCGTTTGCAACTAATGCTGTATGTTTAATCCATTCCTTACATTTTTGCTCATGTTCTGGTAATAGAAAGGACAGGACACCTTCAAACTCTTTGTACGTCCGCTTTCACTCTGACTAGTGCCCGGTGAACACTGTTACTACATGTGCCTACATCTATTCATTTTTTGGTTAAAACAGATGCCTGCTTTAGCTAAAAAAACAACAACATGTCATAGGTAGTCATAATAGGTGGTTGAAAGGCATTGTGTGTTGCTCAGAAAAAGTTCTGGAGCTCTGTTGCGGTTGACTTGTTAAATAAAGGATGAATATTTTCAGAACACCCTTTTCACATTCTTATCACAACATAGGCTGAATGAAATGAAAGGCACAAATGTTTAATTGACTGATCAAAGACCATTCCCTAGTTTTGTTCAACTGTCTTATGTTTTTAAACGGGTAAAATGTGTTTTCATTCTAGGTATTTACTTTGAATCCAATGTACATGATGCAGCAACAGCAACATACTGTAGATTGTGCTGTTTGAAATACATCCCTCATATACATTGGTGATGTGCCTCAAGGGCATTGATGAAGTGCAAACTATGAGGGCAGCCAGCCCATCTGCGACAGAGCACACTCAGACATCTGGTGACTTCTTTGAAACTTCCAAATTAAAGCAGAAAATCATCTAACCTGATTGGCTGGGATGTGAAGTGGAGTAGAGTGGATTAGAATATCAACACTGAAATATGTATGTGCATTCATAAACATCCACACACACACACACACACATTTGTAAATCAGTGCCCCAAAACAAACACACACATGCAAATGAGGAAACCAAAGTAACCAGACACACCACACACACATGTACACACAAACACATGCTAATTAATAGAAAACAAACAGTTACTCAGGCGGTCTGTAGGGACTGGATTATATTGTGTCTCTCCTTGCTGAACAAATTGCTCTCTAAATTCAATCAAACATGCCAAGCTCTTCTGTTGGTCTATGGGAGGTTGTAATCAGTGTGGTGGAGACTGAGGATGAAAAAGGGAAAAAACCAAAAAAACAACAAAACAATCAACAAAAAGGGGGGGAAAAGTCAGTGCCCTCAACTATTCAGATAACAGTTTGTTTGGCACCGAGAATTAGCAGTCTTCATGAACAATGTCTTGATTAAGTGCAAGTGATATATGCCTACAGAGAGCTGCAGGCTTCAAGCTTCCACAAAGAGTAGCAAGCAGCATGGGAGCAGCTCTCTGAAAGCTGCAGCCATCAGTTACAAGAATACAAACACTTATCTCTCTTATTCAACCTCTTTAGCGAATTTAGCCAAACTGATTTGCTTTTGGAAGGATAGAGCAGTGAGCAAGGATTGGGAAATTAATGTGGCAGGGTTTACTGGGAACATTGCCACTGATGAGCAAAAGTGAGTCCACTTTGATCCAAACACATACGGTATCATGGAAGGTTTTCAATTAGTTTTTTTATTTATAAGACCTAATTGTTTCATTTATAAGACCTAATTGTGTGTATGACTCGGGAGGAACGGGTTGTCTCAGTGAGTAATTTGTTCATTTTCACGAATACGTGAAGGATCTTGGACTCTTACGTTCACTCGTTACACTAACCTATTTGCGTTCAGCGCTTCCTTGTTTGGATCTTCTTGTATGAAGTTTTAAAGCCAAAGTTTATGATGAATGGCTCAGCAGCTGCTGCCGGATGTGGAAGAGGTAAGAGAAGCAGATGCAACGTGTTACGTAGGCAGGTTATAGGTAACGGAGAGAGGGAATAACGGCAAGCTCATCAGACTTTTCCTGAAAATAAACATTGTTCACGAGTCCCGCACCTCGAGTCCAAATTGAGTCTGAAATCTTTTGAGGACGAGTCTCAAGTCGAGTCTGAAGTCACTGTGTGTGCGACTTAAGTCGCACTCGAGTCCGAGTCTCTAACTCGAGTCCCCATCTCTGGCCATTAGCCAGGTGGCTAACCTGCTAACAAAAGCAACAAGCAGAACACTCTCTTTTCACTGCATGAGTGACACGGTGTTTCAGTGCGTCCAGGGTTCCCCCTTGTTCTACAGAAGGCAGGATGCGTCATACAAGCACATGCAAGCCGACACTACGCTTCGTGTGGACAGGATACAGACACACACACAACCCTGTGTGTGGTGTTATCTTATTGCCGCTCCACACATTACGCACATTCCCCCAGCAGAGCCCGCCTGCTCGTGCATGATCAGGGCATCACGGAAGCAATCCCTCTTCCTGCATCCAGAGGTCTGTGACAGCTATGTGTGCTGTACATGTGTGATGTACCACATCATGTGTGTGCCCTACACGTTGCGACAGTGACGATGGGGAGAAATGTGTTTCTTGTAAACTGCATGATCTTACTGCTCTTTACAGAATTGTATTTTTGATTATATATCACTGTGTCTGCCTCCGCCACCCTCCTCTCACCAGAGATGTGGCATGGCTGTGCGCCCACCGGTTGCCTCACCCGGACCCCCTCTGACTGTGTGTGAAGGTCTCTCACAATGTGGCCCATCTCCATCAACCTGAAGGATGCGTTCATGTTCCAATCCTGGACCACACAAAGTTCCTGTGGTTCTCCTTCCAGGGTTCCAAGGTTATTCATCAGGGTCCTGTTTTATCTGGATGACCTGCTGCTGTTGGTGTGGTACTGGGACAAGGCAGTGCTGCAGACGGCCAGGCTCATTTAAATCCAATCTCACCTTGGTTTCACGGTGAACTGGAAGAAAAAAGTGCTCCTCTCCCCTCCCAAAGGCTCACCTATCTGGGAATTTGGACTCTTGCTGGAGAGCGCGGCTCTCCGGGGAGAGGATGGACACTCTGGTGGAGCTGCTCCGCCATGTACAGTGGTGGTTCATCTGCCTGCTGATTGGACGTGCTGACGTACTGCGGTAAGCGTGTTGACTCATTTCCGTTTCCCGGTGCTTGTGTGTTGGTAGCCTGTTTGCTGCTCTCGCTAAATACCAGATAAAATTGTTAGATTATCATTACAGCGGCCAATTGTCCGCTAAACACTTATTCTTACAGTAAGTTTACCTAAGCACTCACAGTTCTTTCCATCTTTAGTGACTGCTGTTCGATCTCATAGTTGTTTTCAAAAGTTTTGGTAGCCAACGCTACCGTACTTTAGCTTAGCCGTTAGCGACTTTAGCATAGCAGCTAACGATGGCTTCTCCTTCTCCATCTCTCTCTCCTGCTTTCTCCTGCTCGGTGTGTCAGATGTTCAGTTACTCCTCTGCCTCCTTTAGCGGTAATGAGTGCGTGTAACAAGTGTAGTTTATTTTTTTAGACATGGAGGCGAGGCTCAGTGAGTTAGAAGTCCGGCTCCGCACCTTGGTAGCTCAGCCTACTGTAGCTAGCCAGTCCCGGTAGTCGGTCGCGGACCGACCTGAGTTAGCCTCTGGTAGCCGTTCCCGGCATTTCCTGAGCAGCCAGGAAAGGGTGGCTGGGTGACTGTCCGAGGAAGAAATAGTCAGTAAGCATTCAAAGCCCTCAGGACATCACCATTAAGCTTCCCGTTTCTAATAGATTTTCCCCACTCAGCGACACACCAGCTGAGAAACCAACTCTGATAATTGGCAGCTCCATTTTGCGAAGCGTGAAGTTAAGCGAAACCAGCGACCATAGTCAAATGCATCCCAGGGGCCAGAGCGGGCGACATCGAGTCCTATTTGAAACTGCTGGCTAAGGATAAGCGTAAATACAGTAAGATTGTTATTCCGCGTGCGGTAATGACTCCGGTTACGCATGTCGGAGGTCACTAAGATTAATGTTGAGTCGAGTGTGTTCATACGCCAAAAAACAATGTCGGACACCGTAGTTTTCTCTGGACCCCTGCCCAATCTGACCAGTGATGACATGTATAGCCGCGTAGTCGTCATTCGCCGCTGGTTATCGAGGTGGTGTCCAGCCAACGATGTGGGCTTTGTAGATCATTGGCAGACTTTCTGGGGAAGACCTGGTCTGATTAGGAGGCGGCATCCATCCCTCTTGGGAAGGAGCAGCTCTCATTTCTAGAAATCTGGCCAACTTTATTAGCGGACCAAATCCATGACAACCCAGAGTTGAGACCAGGAGGCAGAGTCGCAGTCTAACACACTTCTCTGCCTTTCTAATTCAGCAGTTACCCACCCAAAACCCTACGCAGAGTCGCAGTTTAACACACTTCTCTGCTCCTCCGTTCCAGGAGTTACTTAGTGAAAACCCTATAGTCGCGGTGTCTGTCCCCGACCATTGAAATTATTTAAATCAAAGGTAAACAGAAGAGGAGCTGTGCATAAAAACCTCATAAAAATTAAAACCACAAGAGCAATAGTGCAAGCGAATGGGAGAGTAAAATGTGGACTCTTAAACATCAGATCTCTCTCTTCTAAAGGTGTACTAGTAAATGAATTAATATCAGATTATGAAATTGATTTATTCTGTCTTACTGAAACCTGGCTGGGTGATGGAGAATATGTAAGCCTAAATGAATCCACCCCTCCCAGTCATATGAATACTCACATTCCTCGAAGCACAGGCCGAGGAGGTGGAGTTGCGGCTATCTTTGACTCTAGCCTAGTAATCAGCTCTAAACCTAAACTAAATTATAACTCATTTGAAAGCCTTGTCCTGAGTCTTTCACACCCAAGCTGGAAATCACTGCAACCAATTCTATTTGTTGTAGTGTACCCGAGCACCTGGGCGTACTCTGAATTCTTATCTGAATTTGCAGAGTTTTTGTCAACTTTAGTCCTTAAAGCGGACAAAGTTATTATTGTAGGGATTTTAATATTCATGTGGACGTTGAGAATGACAGCTTTAGTACTGCGTTTATCTCTCTATTAGATTCAATTGGCTTCTCTCAGAGTGTTCATGAACCGACTCACTGTTTTAATCACACCCTCGACCTTGTTCTGGTATATGGTATCGAAATTGAACAATTAATAGTGTTCCCACAGAATCCCTCTTTATCTGACCACTGTTTGATAACTTTTGAGCTTGTACTGCTGAACTACCCTCCATTGGGCAAAAATTTCTATACAAGGCGTCTGTCTGATAGTGCTATAGCTAAATTTAAGGATCGCGATCCCATCGGCTCTAAGTTCACTATCAGGTATCAAATTAACAGAGGGACTCTTCGCGAATTTCAGTCCCTCCCAAGTCGATCATCTTGTTGATAGTGCTGCAGGCACGCTCACGAACAACACTTCGACTCTGTAGCCCCTCTACAAAGAAAATACTAAAACAAAGGCGGTTAGCTCCATGGTATAATACTGAAACTTCGCAAATTAAAGAAAATATCACAGAAACTTCGAGAGGAATTGGCGTTCCACCAAACTGGAAAATTCTCGTTTAATTTGGCAAGATAGTCTTAAAACTTATAGGAAGGCCCTCCGTAATGCCAAAGCAGCGTACTACTGCGTCATTAATAGAGGAAAATAGGAACAACCCCAGGTTTCTTTTCAGCACTGTAGCCAGGCTGACAGAAAGTCACAGCTCTATTGAGCAAAGTATTCCCATAGCTCTCAGTAGTTATGACTTCATGAGCTTCTTTAATGATAAAATCCTAGCTATTAGAAACAAAATCCACCAAGACCTGCCCTCAACTGGCACCGACTTAAGTCTATACTCAGGAACTTTGGGAACAGCTGTAGAACCAGTTATATGTTTGGACTGCTTTGCTTCCCTCAATCTTTATCAACTAACTTCAATAATTTCTTCATCTAAACCATCTACCTGCCTCTTAGACCCCATCCCGACTAGGCTGCTAAAGAAGTTTTGCCCTTGGTTGGCACTTCTCTGCTGGATGTGATCAATTTGTCTTTATCAACAGGCTACGTGCCACAGTACTTTAAAGTAGCTGTAATTAAACCTCTTCTGAAAAAGCCCAACCTGGATCCAGATGTTTTAGCCAACTATAGACCTATATCTAACCTTCCATTTATCTCTAAGGTCCTGGAGAAAGCAGTCGCTAAACAGCTGTGTGACTTTCTACATAGCAATAGTTTATTTGAGGATTTTCAGTCAGGATTTCGAGCCCATCATAGCACAGAGACAGCACTGGTGAAAATTACTAGTGATCTCCTGACTGCATCAGACAAAGGACTTGTCTCTGTATTGGTTTTATTAGATCTTAGTGCTGCATTTGATACCATTGACCATCAGATCCTATTACAGAGACTGGAACATTTCATTGGCATCAAAGGAACCGCTCTAAGCTGGTTTAAGTCCTATTTATCAGATCGATTTCAGTTTGTACATGTTAACGATGAGTCCTCCATGCATACCAAAGTTAGTCATGGAGTTCCACAAGGATCTGTGCTCGGACCAATCCTCTTCACTTTATATATGCTTCCCTTAGGCAATATTATCAGGAAACACTCCATAAACTTTCATTGTTATGCAGATGATACTCAGTTATATCTATCGATCAAGCCAGATGAAACCCATCAGTTAGCTAAGCTTCAAATGTGTCTTCAGGATGTTAAAACCTGGATGACCTGCAATTTTCTAATGTTAAACTCAGATAAAGCGGAAGTTGTTGTTCTAGGCCCTAGGCACCTTCAGTGACGCATTATCTAAAGATATAGTTTCCCTGGATGGCATCGCCCTGGCCTCCAACACCACTGTGAGAAATCTTGGAGTTATCTTTGATCAGGACATGTCGTTTAATTCTCACATTAAGCAAATTTCAAGGACCGCTTTTTTCCACCTACGTAATATTGCAAAATCAGGAACATCCTGTCTAAAAATGATGCAGAAAAACTAGTCCATGCATTTGTTACTTCTAGACTGGATTACTGCAATTCCCTATTATCAGGCTCTTCGAAAAAGTCCATTAAGACTCTTCAGCTGATCCAGAATGCTGCAGCACGTGTTCTGACAGGAACCAGTAAAGAGATCATATCTCTCCTGTCTTAGCTTCTCTGCATTGGCTTCCTGTAAAATCCAGAATAGATTTTAAAATCCTTCTTCTCACATACAAAGCACTTAATGGTCAGGCACCATCTTATCTTAAAGAGCTCATAGTACCTTACTACCCCACCAGAGCACTGCGCTCCCAGAATGCAGGATTACTTGTGGTTCCTAGAGTCTCCAAAAGTAGAATGGGAGCCAGAGCGTTCAGTTATCAGGCTCCTCTCCTGTGGAACCAGGTTCCAGTTTGGGTTCGGGAGGCAGACACCGTCTCTACATTTAAGAGTAGGCTTAAGACTTTCCTTTTTGATAAAGCTTATAGTTAGGGCTGGCTCGGGTGAGTCCTGAACCATCCCTTAGTTATGCTGCTATAGGCTAGACTGCCGGGGGATTTCCCATGATGCACTGAGCTCCTCTCTCCTCTTCTCTCTTTCTCTCTGAGTGCAACCTCATCCCATTAATGCATGTTACTAACTTCGATTTTTCTCCCTCTCCCGTGGTGCGTGTGCTTCCCCTCCTGTCCTCCCCCCTCCCCTCACTTCCCTGCGGGTGTTGCTGGCTCTGGAGCTGTGGAGTCTGGACCTGTTGTTGGGAGTCTCCTGCTGCCCCGTGTTCCTGCTCGGCGCCCTCTGCTGCAGTTGCAACTGCTATTACTAGTCCTATTGCTATTATTACTGTTATAATTAATATCACTAAACATTACTACAAATATCTGTACCATTTTTCATTCAGTCTATAGCACCATTACCTTTATTGTCTGTACCTCTATGTGTATACTGTGTAGGTTGCCTCCCTCTGCTCTCTCTCTCCTGCTCTCTCTCTCTCTTGCTCTCTCCCTCTCTCTCTCCCCTCACCCCAACCGGTCGAGGCAGATGGCCGCCCACCCTGAGCCATGGTTCTGCTTCGAGGTTTCTGCCTCTTAAAGGAAGTTTTCCTTGCCTCTGTAAGCCTAGTGCTTGCTCTTGGTGGGAATTGTTGGGCTTCTGTAAATAACTTCAGAGTACGGTCTAGACCTGCTCTTTATGAAAAGCGCTGTGAGATAACTGTTGTTGTGATTTGGCGCTATATAAATAAAATTGAATTGAATTGAAATGACAGAAATGTCACTTGATCGCCATTCCTCTGATGGTGAGCCCGGATCTGGCCAACTGGCGGGACCCCTTCTCTCTGTCGGTCAACGTTCTGCTTAGCAGGGTCACATCCTACATCTCAGTCTTCACTGATGTCTCCCTGCTGGGATGGGGCAAACTTGCCTCTCTCAGATGGTGGGTGGTCTGTGGCGGACTCACATGGCTCTCCATATAAACGTGGAAGGTGGTCCAGCACTTTGCCCCTCTGCTGCGGAACCACTGTCAACAAGGCTGCAGCTGCCTATATAAGCTGCCAGGGCAGGGTGCACTTGGCACAGCTGCTGGGCTTGGCCAGACGGCTGCTCTTGTGGGCGCATGTGCATCTGCTCTCTATCATGGCAGAGTACATCCATGGTGTACTGAACAGGGGGCGGATATCATGTTTAGCGGGGCCCTCGCCCAGATGAGTGGTGCTTTCATCTCGATATGGTAGCTCAGATTTGGCGCAGGGTTGGCATGGAAGAGATAAGAGAAGCCATGCAAGCGAATAATCGGTCCCAGTGAGGTGGTGTAAATTGAGAAGAGAAGGGATCCTAGCACCAAGCCTTGGAGCACCCCTGTGGAGAGGTGTTTTCCATAGCCAACTAAAATATCCTTTCCTGTACCTCAAGTAAACATAGCTTAAGTTCAGAAAGTAAAAGTCATTAACAACTACTTACAGTTTCACTCTGTATCACACGCTATGCTGAATCAATCTTCCTTCACCGTCTGTGTGTGTGTGTGTGTGTGTGTGTGTGTGTGTGTGTGTAGTAAGATTACTCAGCAGCAATGAACTGCAGCCTCTTTCAGGGTCCTATAGTGCCCGACGACAGTTAGGGATTTAAATTATGAAGCAGAGGAAACAACCAGAAGGATTATTTTAAGCCAATAAATAAAAAATATATTTATATTATTTTATATTATTTATCAATATTCTTGCTTCTCTTTGTTGAGTACATGTCTGCACTGTAAAAAAGATATCTAAATCTAATAATGATTATTATTTGGTGGGGGGATTAGGACTATATTAGGGTGGCTTCAATCCCCATAATATAGCCCTAACGACGTCCATGGTTGGCAGTGTTATATGTTTTTTGTCTTGCCAACTAAAGGACTTGACAATTAACTATTAATTTACTTGTCCGGGACAAGTAAACTTTTTCTTGGACAAGAGACATGCTGTATCAAGTCTGAGTGAAACATATAGGGAAAACCAAGTTGAAAACATTTTGAGTAAAAGTTGACTAAAATGTAATGACTTTTTTTCAACTAAATCTGTGCTAAACAGTGTTAAACAGTGTTTAGCACAAGGTCCAGCCATAGAGGTTTGACCTAGTCTTGTGTAAGCACAAAGTGGCTTATGGAAATTACTCCGCAGACGTATTAGCTTTGGTCTATTTCTGGCAACAAATTAAATATCAAGAGTGCATCAGTACTGTACGTTTCCAAACTTGGTTTCATGTCATACTGGTGAATTACTACTGTAAATTGTCTACAGCAAAGTTATCTCCCAAGTAGGGCTGAATGATTTGTGAAAAAATCTAATTGCGATTTTTCTGCCAGATGGCACTAAATACAGGGAAATTCTTGAGGGAAACCCGTTTCAGTCAGCATGCTGCTAAAACAACCCTGAAATGGTTTAAGGAGAAACATTTAAATGTGCTGGAATGGCCTAGTCAAAGCCTAGACCTCAATCCAATTGAGAATCTGTGGAATGACTTAAAGAATGCTGCACACCAGAGGAACCCATCAAATTTGAAGGAGCTGGAACAGTTTTGCCTTGAAGAATGAGCACAAATCCCAGTGGCTAGATGTGCAAGCGATAGTTCGATGACTTGCAATTCATTCCCCCTGCACTCAGACGGTTCTGCAGTGATGTTTAATTGCTGCAAAAGGTGTTTTTTTAAAGTATTGACTTTGGGGTGAGGTGGGGTAATTATGCACGCTCAAGTTTTCAGTTTTGTTGACTTATTTCTTGTTGTTTTCACAATAAAAAATATTTTGCTTCTTCAAAGTAGTAAGCATGCTGTGTAAATCAAATAATACCCCCCCACACATTGTAAGGCACCAAAATAGGAAAAATTCCAAGGGGAGTGAATCCTTTTGCAAGGCACTGTAACCATGGTAGAAGTACAGAAACCAAGGACAATTGACAACAAATCAACAAAATCTGAACAAGTCAGCAAAATCAGGCAGGCAAAGTGATCCAATTCTGAAATGCTCCATATGAGCCATGTGGCCGTGCCAAAAACAGAACTAAACCGGTTCACAGGGAGCTGTTTTTGGTAGTATATGCATAGAAAATGACAAATTAACAACACAACAATGTGAGGTAGGCAAAATGCTCCACTGCTACTTTCAGTGTGAGTTAACATCAGACAGAGAATGGACAAACCAAGAGCAGCCGCAGCCGCAGTCTCATTTCGGCTAATGCCGGTATCCCACATATTTTCCCCAAGTTTCGTTTGTTGTTGTAAAATGTACCCACCCCTGTGCCCACTCTAATTTTTTAGTAAGATAAGTCACATGTGCTTGTGATTGGCGAGCAAGTCTGTCACACAAGGATCAGCCCGACTCCCAAGCATGTCCCATGTATCTTGAATTATTTTTCCACCACCAGGGTGTTTTTAGTTGTTTTTCTATCATTAACTGACTAATTGGAGAAACAAGGAAAAAAGAGACAAAAATGTATTATGCTTGCACAATTAAGCAGGAGATCCCACAGGTTTTGTCTGTCCCATTTAATGATACTCAATTATGGACTTAAATAGTTTCTCCCACTCACATATTGATTTAATTCTCTCATCCACTGTGTTAATGAACAACATATGACAGCTAAGTCAGACTTTCCAGTGTATGCCGTAAGTATAATCAGAGCAATGCACTACACTACACTGGCATATTAAGCAAACAACAATGTACAGTAAAACAATGTCAGCAAAATGATGCACCATTTGCCAAGGTATTTTCTCTGTTTTGCCTGTATGCAACCTTTTAATGTGAAATAAATGCACAGTTTTACTAATGTGGGTCAAGGAATATCCTGCATCATCACAATACCAAACTGTAGAAACTATACTGTCATCAATAGCCAACTTGAAGAATTTGTCACTACATAAAGCAATTTCTCAAATATAACTAGCAACAAATTACACTTTTTCCATAAAAAGGATGTTGTGTCCAAACAAATTTAGTGATCAAATGATGTCTTGAGAGAGCTTCATTCCTTAGGTAAGAGTGAGCAACAATGTGTCATGTGGCAAGGCTTTTCACCAATGGCTTAATGTCTTATGTGGCCCTGGACAAGCTTTTGTCAAGTCTAAGAAAATAACCCTGATGGTGACATTTGGGTCATTTTTGCTTGGAGAATCTAAATGTTAAAATGGAAAGCTTAAGGCACAAACTGTGGCAAAGATATACAGTTACATCAAGGTTTGTCCCATGCGAAGGATTTCAAAGTCAGGCTAATGAAGCACGTGCTGCACCAGTTTGCTCTTTTAAAAAATAATTGTTTTTTAGTCCCCAAACTCTAACGCCATGCTACACTAATTTGTGGAATTACCCTTTTAAAAGTAGTAAATGTCTTTTTTTGCATTTAATGGCCATAGTGCCGATGATAACAAGACTGATTTAAGACTAATAAGCGTTTGATTGTATTTGTCATGGTTAAAGAGAACCAATGGTCTATGTCTATGTTGGAACAAGATGGGATGTGAACCAACAGTGTTGAAATCAAACGCTATGCATGCCCATACACCACAACCCTTGTGCCACATCCTTATTTGTCAGCACACAGCACTATTTCCTTTATAATGCTAGATTTTGTATTATGTCTATTATTATTCTATCTAAAGAGTGATTTGGTAAAGCCTACAGTGTAACGTCTTGTAAAAAGCGTTGTAGCTACCACTGAGGACACAGGTTGTGTCTTGGTTACACATGCAACACATGCAAATTACCTTTTTGTGTATGGAGATGACATTCAGAGAAAATATAATCAAACAATCAAATTAACAAAATTTAATTAACGTGAAAACATTCTTTAATCACACTTTCACAGAGTCAAAGGTTTCTTGGAGAGGTGGGGTTTCTGTAGGGAAATTGGAATCATCATCATCTTTTACAATGTTTTTGCTTCAGCAACTATAACTCAAACTATTTTGTAGCTATAGTTCTCAAACTTTTGTACAAAGTACCCACGTTTGTTCACTACAAATGGCACCAATTCAGTCCTCTACAAGAATGTCACAGACCTCAGGGAGGTGATGTCATTGTGGTGGCATTGTGTTATGTGTTACAACCTACTCCAGTACAGGGTAAAAGAAGCAAAATAGATGTATCATTATTTCACTATATGATATGCTTCAAAAACACTATATGATATTTTCAAGGTAGTAATATAAAATAACTTTTTCTTGTGCACCGGCACTTCCCAAAAGCTGCCTATATGCTTCTCTGCCCTCTCCACTGGTGGAGATGGAGTATGGAAAAGGTCGAGTGACGATACATACGGCAACATGTGAGTGGGAAGTACTGGTCACAGTGTTGAAAATGAATCCTGGTAACCCTGGAGTGCAGGCTTGGTGGGCCCAGACTGCACAGGGCAGGCTGTAAAATATTAAAATCAAGAAGCTCTTTTTAAAATAAGTGTTACAATCCACCCTAGCCCTGTCAGCCATTGTTTAGCTTGTTGTTTTAGCATAGTGGTTTGAAATTAGAAAGAAAAACAAACACATGTTGACTAAGAATCTACATTTCAATCTAATATAAGTCAAACATATTCTATCTGCAATAGTATAGATACTAAACAAAATATAGTCTTGGTCAAATAATTTACTTTCTGACCTCAAATCAGTTTCTTCTGAATGTCTTCTGAATGTTCTTGTTTCCAGAGCTGATAACCACCATGCCTGATCAGGAAGGTAAATAGTGAAATGATCATAACTCCTATCTTATCTCTATTTGGTGGAACTGATGTTGTTACACCTCTCCCCAAGTTACAACCATACCCTGTCTCCCCTATATAAAGTTGCTAAAGAACATCATGTCCTCACTGTTTGGACCCCTTATGATCTCTGTACCTTCCTATATCAAGCCCCCATAACCTACCCCATATCCTGTAATTATCTAACGCAGGTAACAGGGGACACACTCCAGATGGCGCTGACAAGAATCAGCATTTTCTATTGGCTTAAATTAATTGGGGACACTTTGGTGAAGGCTTCCCTTCCTTTGACAGGCATTTTGCTGGCTCTTTGTATTGCTGCTGACATATGCCAACCCACACCGCACTGCATGATGGGAAAACTAATGGCCCTGTCCTCTTATATGGGGCAGCTGGCAGTAGACCTAATAGAGGGGTGGGGCAGTACTCACATTATATGGTTGCAGCCATATGGATTTTAAAGGGAGATACAGTCAGCTTTCTGGAATGAGGATCCTTATTGCTGGCTATAAAGACAGCAAATTGTGGTACTATATAATGGTCTCATCCTACTGGACAGATATACAATTTACATTATATTCACCTCTAAAAAGAAGTCAGTCATCATTTTAAAACATAGAAGTGATGTGTGGCTGGGATAGTATGTGCCTAGCAATAGTTGATACTGCTGTGTTTCTCCGTGGGTGCATGAAAACAGCTGGGTAGAGAGAAACGAGTCACTGCCTACACAGCCAAGGATGAGAGAGATGGTGCTTTTCTTCAGTTCACTTTTTCCCTTAGAATGTAATTGACCACAATCAACCCCTGCAGTTTAAAACCCTGGATCTTCACTTAAGTCATTGTCAGTTCCGCTGTTCACTACCAGTTGTACACTTCCTACGGCCTCAGCATTAAGTATTAGTGATTTTGTGATTTTTGACTCCTGAATCTTTCTGACATCCTGTCTTCTTTTTCTCAGGTTTCTGTCTCTTAGTCTGGAGAGCTCTGCTTACTTCTGCCTTGTTTGGTTTTTGTCCTCTCTCCCCCTGCCTGCCCGCTGACGGAGATTCACAAGTTGATCTTGCACATTCACTGTTGTAACTTCAATTAAATCACTGTGATTCTCCTTTTAACACCTACCTCTATCTGTCTGGGTTCCTTTTATCCACCAAACCCTAACAAGCTAGCCATTAGAGTTCAACATTCAATAACATGGTTGCACATATTGTATTTAGGCCAGTAGAGAATGACCTTGCAGGGGGCACATGGTAGACTCCATAGGGGCTGGAAAGGGATATATGTTGTGGACTAATAAGTGATGTTCAGATTTGGTTTACAGCGGATTTGGTACAACACTATGTCCTCACTTTGTACTGCTGTACACCCCTGGTTTATCTGGAGTGGCTGAGCCTGTGCAGCTAAATTATTATTAAATTATTACAATGTATCATATGAAAAAACAATGTCACTCAAGACCAAGTGGTCTCTCACAGTGATGAACCTACAGATAATTATTACTTGCATCTACAGCTCTCTTTGGCTTTATGGAGCTTTATAGTAAGCTTCAGCTCATTGTTTAGCTGTTCTGCCACAACTTTACTGTTTTGGTTCTTTACCACTTTCATGGAAGCAGGAAACTGTTTTCAGTGAAAAACCCACAAAAACAGCAGACAGGCAAAGTTAGTGACTAGCTGGTGGGTGAGTATTATTTAGCAGATAAACAGCCAGATATATTCCTCAGGAGTTGGTAAAGGCCAAAAACAGACCGATCATAAGGTGAACAAAAACATGATGTAACTGCTGGATGTGTTAATAAGCAATTGGTTGCTAACATGTTCGCAATATCATCTTACAAAATGACAGGTTGATCTTGCATTCACAATTTGTAGCTGAACCTAAAGGCTGAAATTTCACCGCAAACATTTTTAGTTTGGTCCCAATATGAGGATGACTACATCTATGAATACACCCGTTATATTGTCCTCCATCTTGATTCACAGCCAGTAGCCTTCATCCATTGGCAGCAAAGATCAGATCAAAGTTCGACTTTGAACTTTCGGCCCAGCCCCACTCCACGCCCCACATACATTAGTGCAACACACTAGATAGAAGAATAATAGGTATTTCTAGCACAGCTTCACCTACTTCAAAGGTGCATGAGGAAGGGAAAAAGACAGGAGAGACTCCAGCAACTGAATTGTGAGATCCATACGTTTGGCTCATGCTGTTCATCAGGATCATCAGAAAACATATACCTAAAATGATTGGCCAGCTACCAAATTCTATGTTTACCCCAATGGCTGATATTTATGTGTATGTATATTATTGGAAATTTGTTATATTATTTTAACTTGAATTTTCTTTTTTTTCATATTATTTCATTTTAAAAAGGTTTTTTGTGTAATGACCATGATGAAGGCCACTAAACTACTCTACATTATCTGGAAAAACAGTCTCGTACATACCTCTGCCATTGTCGTGTCTGCCAATCACCACATTCAGGGGGGCTCAGGTAGAAATGAGCTGTAGGATTCAAGCTGACCATTTTCATGACCGCAAAAAAATGATTTAGCGTTTCTCTTCACATATTATGTTGCTGTAGGGACAAGCTTCTTAAGAACAGTCATCAGCATAATCACTGAAAAATTATGTATATATGGATGTAATCAAATCAAGTGTCATATTACTGATGTCATATAAAATGTCATACAGATTAATCTTCCTGCAAACATTAACTGACAGAGTCTACAAAAAAATTGAAAACTGTCATTTATTGATTTACTTAGGAACTGTATATAATGATGTCACTGTTTAACAAAACTCAGATTAAGATTTACACTGCAACTATGAACATTAACTACTTATAACGTTGTAAATCTGTCTTCCTTTGCAGCTAGCACAATAATTTTAATATTATCAGATTCTGGAGGCAAGGTGTTTAAACTAATAGTTCACATTTGCTTATCTCACTTCAATAACACACTCATGTCTGTATGACCTGGAGCCAGAAAACAATTAGCCTAGTTTAGCTATCCTGTCTATGTCTAAAGTGAAAAGCTACCTAAAGCTAATTAATGATCACATTATAGCTCTCAGATAATCAGATACTGACACTGTTATTAACCTTTCAAAAACAAAACAAAAAAAGCTTTACAGTTTTTTTTGTGTACAAGATATGAGGTGTTACTTCATGAGCTTTAAATAAGTGTGGGTAATTGTATTTCACTTTAGAGATAGCTTTCAGTATATGTATGCACAGGAGACGGACCACGCTAATTGATCCCATCAAAGAGGAAGAAGTGTGGGCTGAGCTGAAGTTGACTGAGCCAGTGGCAATCACCACAGCTGCCTGTGACAGGCTGACAGACCTGTCAAAATACAACACTGTCGGCCTTAAAATCTCCTTTATGGAACACCGATGCTCAAAAACAAGCATTTCATAAGGTAAAATTAAAGGATTAGGCTGGTTTTATTGTGTTTTTTTTCTCATTGTCAACAAATCCCACGAAATACGAAAGCCGTGTCAGAAATCACATTCTCGCTCACTACAACCCTTACTAATAGACACTCTGTAGTTTACTCATTAATAAACAGTTAGAAGACATTTCAGAAACTTATGAATCATTACCATTTTGTGTCATCACTGCCATCTTTAGTCACACAAGAACAATTTTCACATCTATAAAATCTGACACATTGCATTGTTTGATTGTTTGTAGAAACATGCCACGGAGTTGTAGTTCTTTTTTTTGAGTTTCCATTGTGGTAAAAAAAAAAAAACAGGATAAAATTCACAGTAAGGATTCAGACACTGACATTAGATGACCTTGGGTAAATGTAGTGCACTATTTACCAAATAGAAAGTGATTTTGGACACAGCCCAAAGCCAATATGTGTTAGTCCCCCTCTCAAATACCTTTTGACTTTTCTGCTCTGTCTGTGGCTCTGAAGCCCAAGTCCACCAGTTATAACTGAAGATGTTCATCTTTTTTGTTGTGCAAATACATCTGCTGATGCTGCTGGACACATCTTCAGTGATGTTCCTGGAATCATTGGGTGTTTCGTGTCTTTCAACATTATACACCCTCATCCAGGCGACCCAGCTGAGGCTGATCAGATCCCAGCTTGTGTCCAGTTGGCGAATCTAACTATTTTGCCCCTATGGATCTCCTCTCTTGAGCCATAGCCATCTTGAGGCTTTCTCTTCCGCTTTGGTGGTATTGTGGATGGCTCTTCTCCTCCTCACTCCATCGATTCTTAACAGACTGAAGGCTCTGAACAGGGATCAGGCTGCAAAGACTCTGCATCTGACCTCTATTGGGAGACACCTTGGTATCCATCTGGCTTGTCGACACTCGCTGACCAGTCCTTCATACTTGGCGAGCTTCCTTTCAAAGGCCTCTTCCAGGCGGTCTTCCCAAGGGACTGTTAACGCCAACAGAACCACTTGTTTGGTAGACTCAGATAAGAGAACAACATCTGGTCTTAAGGTGGTGGTCACAATGTGGTTAGGGAACTCGAGTTGCTGCTCCAGGTGCACAGCTGCTCTCAAACCTTGACTCTCCCAGTGCTTTTGTGCAGCAGCTCAGAATGTGCTCTAGGGTTTAACACTTGGAGCACAGTAGACATGTTGGTGACTCCACTTTTCCCCATATGTGAATGTTTGATGGGCTGGGAAGCACATCATATACCGTCTGGATGAGAAACTTGATCCGCTGTGGCTCTGCCTTCCACAGCTCTGCCCGTGTCACCTTCCTCTTGATCGCCTTCTTCCATCGTATCCAGGCACACTGTTGCCTCATTCCCATTGTTCTGCAGGTTCTCTCCTCCTGGACCACTGCTCTCACCTCCTCCTGGACTAGGCGGCATCTTTCCTTCCCTTTGGTGGTGTCAATGTGGGGAGTTGAAAAGGAACCCAGTCCAGCCCTGCCTCTTGTTACATGCCTGTTGTGATGCAATCTTGCCTCTGCGTGTTGAACAACCCCCTCAGCCTTCCACTTCCGACCAGTCCTCACTTCAATACCAGCCTTTGCCACTTTTGGATCTCTGTTGCAAAACTTCCCTGCCTCAGCAAGGCTCAGCAATTTTCTAAAACAGCTGGCCACTGTAGTTTTTAGCAAACATTAAACAGGAGGAAATGCATTTATTAAAGGTCCCATATCATGCTCATTGTCACACTCATACTGCTCATACAATACACATACTATTTTGGGTTTCTACCAGAAAATGCTTACATGCTCTAATGTTCAAATTCTCACAGTCAGTTCCTTCATCACGTCTATTCATCCACTGTCTGAGCACTCTGTCCTGTTTCTTTAGGGGCCCCTATCCATAAAAGCACTCTTTCTTCTGACTGGCCAGTGTCCAGAATACCTCCCAAGGTGCAGGACCTAGTTTACACAGCAAAGCTGAATCGACTTGTGGAGATCTGGCTAGACAAGACAACACCTCACTGATTACAGTAGATAAAACACAACTCTTTTTCTTCACAACTTTCACTGGTTTTGGAGGCACTACATCATATTTTTTTGAAAAATTATTACCTCAGGTCCTCAGGCTGCTCTACCGCAACTTTCGGTGATTTGCAGAGTTTGTTAGTTACCAGTTACTTTAGCGGCTTATTACTGCTAACTGTAGCTGCCGCTATCTAGTTGGCTGTGCAGCTAGCCAGCAGAGCAGTCAGAGGACATCCGAGGAAAAACCTCAAAATATTTACCTCCTTCAATGCCGTAAAAACACTTTCTGTGAGACAGACTGAACAACCTCCAGCTCCATGGAATGGCTGACGTGTTCAATGGACAGGGCCATCTACTGCGCTAAAATCCTGGAGGAGGTCCTTTTTTACGCAGATACCTCTGTAACATCATGAAGTTTGTAGGATACATTCATTGTTGGTTTGGATCTGTAAATGGGATTGATTTGCAGTAATAAAATAGAGAATATCACCAGACATTTAATATCTCCTGGAGAATGCAGATTTCAGAAACACAACACACGCCATACATGAAATCAAGTCTTGAAACCAAAGTTTCCTGTAAAAATAAAATAACCGACTTGAATTTAAGACATCTTCAATAAACCTAGATGCTGTCAGATTATTTTTTTGAAATCAGTTTCTGGTGGCCATTAGAGAAACATCAGTCAGTTCGCCTCTGTCAAACATACAAATTGCATGTTATCAGGCCCTAATCTTAAAGATGTCCAGTATGAAGACAAAGCAAATCAAAGGACATCTGTTGTGTTAGTGACTTCCAACTTGTTCAGTGCCCTCAGTTGTACGGTGCTTGTTAATGACACCTGACGAGCCAGACGCCTAACGAGGGTTAATGAGCTGGATGACCCTGGTCAAACACATGTCGATGTGACAGAATGTTTCTGCAGATTAGCAGGTTGGAAGGTTGGATATAGAACTATAGAGGCATTCTAAGACAAAACAAACTTTAGGTTATGTTTAGATCCAGGAACACATGGGAACACTGTGTACCATTTACTTTCTGAACTGTGGGTGGGGACATACTAGGTGAATGTGAAATATAGGATTACAGTACCATCCTTGTATATTCTCATGCAGTTTATATTAAATTCTGATGCAGTGAAATGAATGAATTATTGCTCCACTCTGACTGTAGCAATGCAATAATGATTAAACCCACAGCCACATTATTACTTTTGCTTTTCTAGCTAAAACCACAGCGATCGGTAGGCTTTTTCTAGGAAAATTATTTTCTCTGGAGCTAAAGAAGTAATGAGTTTGATGATGCCAGTTTGTTTGGAAAAAAAAAGAAGTGGAACATTCTGTGAATCTTGATAGCCATAGAGACTAAACATGAAAACAAAGAAGTGCCACCCACAGAACCTCAAAGGAGAAAGAAAACACAGACTGACAGGTCTGACATTATTGGAAGTGTAGCACAGGAACACACTGCTGCTTGAACCTGCCGTGCATCTTGAACAGCGCAATAACACAATAATGTGACCGCAGAGCATCATCCATAGGAAAATGTGTAGGGCTGGGGGAAACCAGTTCTCATTAACCTCTGCCTTGTGTGGAGGGAACGGTGAGCAGCAGAGTGACTCAGCTTTAATATTAAAGAGTCTTTACCCTTCTGGTTGTTATTATGAAATACAGTATCCACAAACACTACAGCTCTCCTGGGTGAGGGTGTTTTTAATAAAGCCTTACATTTACTCTTGTGTACTATATAAACAGATTCCAGACCAGACTGGCAGAGATACATCAGGTCTGCTAAGAGTACACTGAAATACTTTTTGAGAGTACACTGAAATACATTTTGAGAGGCCACGATTTAAGGGGACCTATTGTGTAAATTTCCAGCTCTTAGCTCCAGCTCTTATGCTGGGACTCCACTAGAGTAGCATGATTCACAGAAGTCCTTCTTTAACTTATACAGGCCCTTTATGCGGTCCCTCAGTTCATCCTCTCTGAAACAGTTTTAGCTCCTGTCTCTTTAATGCCAAGTTCCTGGAAGAGACATGCACATTTTTGCAACTTTCTAGCTAGATTTAGTGACATTTCAGACCCTTTTAGTGGCTATATTTCTGAAAAGAAATTAATGACAAATGTAGCAACTTCTTCAGACCATCAGGGAAAAAGCTAGAAATATATTCAAATATATATTATGGTAATTCATTCCCATGCATGCAGCATGGCCTCCCTTTCTACTACCATGCTCACAGGCAGCAGTAGGTGGGCATGTGGGGCAGGCAGGTTTGAGCAGAGACAATTCTCTCTAACTCCTCTCCAAATCTTTGGATTGTTCCTATTGCTTGTAAATATGTAGTTTGTTTGAGCTCCTCTCTCACTCATTAGTTATTTTCTTTAGCAACAGGTAAAGCCATCCGGCCATCAAGAAACTAACTAACCTTCCTCCACAACCAAAAATGCGAAACATAGTTAAACAACTTCCAATGAGTAGTCTAGAGCAGAGCAGTTTCACAGATATATCTGCATCTGCACTTTCTGTTTTAGTGCTGTGCCAGCGCTGCGATAGGGCGCTGTGAGCTGAGTGGAATAGTGAGATAGACAGAGTGGGTGGATGGGCGTGTCTCTGTACTGTGTGGGCGTGCTGTGCCTGGAGCAGATCATTAGCAGATGACCGTAAAAGGACATCCGTGCAGATCTGATGTCAGGAGCTGTTTGCTCACAGGGATACGTTTACCTCAGTATTTGAAACTTTGGCGATGTTTAATATGAACATCCTATATTGTAACATTATATATATTAAGAAAACCATAATAGGAACTCTTTAGGGGACAGTTGTGGTTTAGGCTATGTCTTCCAAATTTGACTTCATTCATTCAAGTTCATTTGAAGTGGAAAACGTCTTCACCCCAGTGTCTCTCAGTGAAAGTGAGCAAGTATGCACAATGCCAGGACTCTGAAACTCAAGCAGTATAATGCAATTCAACCATCATTCATTTTATTACATACATCTGTAAATTATATGTCCTAATATAAAATAGGGGTGAATCACTGCACACAGCAATGTTCAGCAATGATCCAGACTGACTTCAGTTCAGTTATAAATTCAGTGTGTTGCCAGTTTAAACTGTTATGTTCAGTAAACTACTACTATCTCTATTCCATCATGCTTTCAGAGATTTGTGTGAACATGACAGATTTTTGGTCAAGAGGACAGAAAAGTTGAATTTTCTCTGGAAAAAGGCAGATAACTGATGTCACAAGGAACAACGGGAACATAATCAGGGTCTGATATTAGCACGTACAAAATTTAATAATTTGTTGTAAAATTGTTGGCCCATCGGCCACTTTGACGAACAGGAAAAACGAACAACAGAAAGACGAAAGACAGGAAGTAAGTTTAGCCTGCGTCAGACTACGGACTATGGGAGGTAACTCGGGTGTTGAGAATGACTAGGCTTGTCTATTAGATGCAAGAGGCGTCACTTGGTTTTGTTGGCCAACTTCCGCATTGAAACTGTGCTTTGTGTCTCTTGTCATCCGTCAGTATCTTTGAAATACCTGGTTGTTCGTGATTGTTATGTAAGGTGGAGTGATTGTCATGTACTGAAAGACACGGGTCCTTTGTGTATGCATTTAGTGTTTTTTCAGTAAATGTCTTGAACATTGAATGACAGTATTTACATGAAATGATGCCTTAATGAGCTGAAAGTTATTCCTATTGGTTTAGTGCATGCATTTCAAAAGTGTAAGGCAGCTAAAAAAATACTTGCCTGCCACAGAGATTAATTTCAGACTCATACATATATTAAAAACCTCATTGTTCACTACACATAACCATCACACTTGAATCTGAATGTTGTGACTGAGCCTAATTGAGTTGATTTTGCGTATTTGTTTACTGTCTGCCATTACGTTTCCACTAAAACATAATTTCTCATCCAAAATCATTGCATATGCACAGAATTGAAAAGAGGTTAGGTTGACACTAATATGACTTGATATAAAGTTGTCTGCGCTCTTTTCTATCAGAAGCTTTCACTATAGAGTAAGAAGCTTATTTGGTTGATACTAAGGACTTCACAATATCCTCTGTACCTCTGTGGCTGTCATTTTGAACTGTCAGTTCCTTTGCTACTATAACACCACCTCCCCCCACCCCTGTAGAAGATCTATTCACACATTATCATATTCACCTGACAGTCCTGTATGTCACATATTGTGGAGATGAAACCCTCAAAGTGGCCTCCTACACTCGATGATTGAAGATGCTATCTCCTGCATTCAGTCTTGCTTCTCACTGCTGTTATGTTTGATGAATAGCTGGCTTGACATACAGTTCCTCAGATCTCATTTGGATTGTAGCCTGTAGCTAGAGGGCTTGGCGCCATTACACTCTGGCAGACACACATGCACACATGAAGACACGCATATGCACAGAGAAACATATAGTCAAATGCCTTCAGACAAGCACACAAACACATATTAAGCACCCATTTGCATCACTCAGAGTCTAATTTAGGTCATCCACATCAGACCTCCTCTCTTCCTTCCTGTCTTTCTCTGTCTCTCTGGAGAGCCATTGTATTTCACCAGATTAGAAAAACTAGGCAGGCCGTGCATTACCATGCGTCAACGCAAACCCAGGGAAGTTTTCCAGTCAAACTGGGAAATAGAGCCAGCAATGAAGCCTGCTGTTGTGATGACAATAGCAAACTGTGGTTGATGTTAACGGCTGTTTTTCTGTGAACCAGTGCTCTCTTATCACTCATAAAGTGAGTCCCACCTCCTTACGTACCCCCATTTGTGTGATAACAGTCATAAAACTCAGTAACGGCCCTGTGGATGTGATGGAACGTGTTGAATCCCAGTCTCGCTCTCCTCCTAAGTTTTCTCATATCCACCGCCCACGCAGCTATGCTGATTATACAGCAACATAACAGATGTTCGTTTTACTCGCCTCTCCAACACACAGCAACAGCAGCCACATACACTCGTTCACCACAACAACCCTGCACTGACAGATCACTGGCTGTCGACAGGGTTTGTGCGCAAACTTGGTAAGGGGGTATGAGTGCGTGTGAGACAGCGTCACAGAAAATATGTGTGTAGGAGGGTAGACAGTGTTTTGTGAAACTTTGGTATATTTATGTGTGTGTCTGTGAGGGACTAACTTTTAATTATCCAGGTAAGTTCACCACAACAACTTTGACTTTAGAAAGAGTTTGCAGACAAATCCACCGGGGCACTGACACTGGTAGCTGACCAACACAACAGTATTGATCTGCTGAAGCAGCTTAGGGTTCTGCACCTTGCTAAAGAGCAATTGACATTAGTTGTTGAAGGAGAGAAGCATATCATATGTGTTATTATATTAAATTGCCCTACAAAGCCAAAGCAACCACACATTTGGTCAAAATTGAGTTAAGACTTGAAATGGGCTTTATGACATCAGTTCTGTCTTGTGACAAAGTCTGCTACTTAAATTTTGCACGTTTCAGAGAAACAAGTGTCAAAATTGCAGTAACTACAAAGTCCAACCTTATATAGCAACTTGCAAACATGAATAAAACTTTTAAAGCTATTAAAAACAATCAACATGTAGTAAGAAAGAAATAGATACTGCACTTTTGCCTTTGCAATGCTGTTTTAGTTGGTTAAGGTCATCCAGAGGCAGAGTGTGGTATGTATCTACTTTTTGAGGGTCAAAGGGCACATCAGTGGTCCTGGTTTTTATCTATAAAAAAGTCTTCCTAAGAAGGTATTACATGAACGCATTACCACTGATCTAACCACAACATGTTTGACTGGCTAGTCTCAAAACTTTAAAGGCATTTTTCTCAGTTTCAGTGTTTGCGTAGCTACTGCACTTAGCCTTTGTAGGGCGGTATTAACATATACTAAACATTGTGCCAATATGTTGACAATAACTTCAATGAGCTAAGGAAGAATCCAGCATACAAATGTCATGAATCAGTAATTCACAGGAACATTACCACAATTTTTTCATGTTGTTTTTGAGGGGCTACGCATCCCCGCTAACCTGAAAAAGTAGTAAGTCAATAGGGCGTTGTTTATTTTAAAGTTTGTTTTATGTGTCAGAAGGTCACTGTTATCCTCAAACTTTGACCTCCAGAGGAATCATGACACCTACCACATACCATGTAGGGCTGTTATGACGTGCTGTGATGCATATACAACGAATGTTTGTACACAAAAGTGATTTTAGCTACGCAGATGACTGGCAGATTTACTCAGCTCTTTCACAAAATGACAAAGGTAAGTTAGATTCACTCTTTCGATGCTTAGAGCAAGCAAATAGCCAGATGCAATTCAAGGCAAGACTGTGAATGAAATCATTGTATTTGACAACAAGCAGTAAAGAATGAAGATTATTGCTCAGCTTGATTTCAGAGCTGAAAAGACAGAAAAACAAAGTCAGAAGTCTTGGTGTTTTCATTGACATCAAGGCCCTAACTATATCTTTTATCATTTCAAACAAGATTTAGAGAAACACATTCATGCTTTTAATTTCCAGGAGTGGGGACTCATGTGACTCTAGTCTGGTCTTCACAAATGACTCAAGCTTCAGCTCATTGAGAACACTGCTGCCAGAGTTCTAAGAGAATTGAGCACATTCCTCATGTTCTTAAGTCTTGACACTGGCTTTCAGGTACTTATAGAATATTTATGTTAGAATATATTTTAAATTGATGCTAATAGTTTATAAATGATTGAGTAATCTATGGCCACAACACATCAGAATATAAACCCAGTAGGACCCTTTTCGTTAGGAAACAGCCAAAGGCTAGCACCGTGAATCAGAACCAGAGTGATTGTTTTAGTTACTATGCTACACACAAATGGAACCAACATCCTGAATCTAAATTCAACTGCCTTTGATTGATTGGTTTCTCTACTGCACTTTGATTTCCTTTGGTAAATTTGAAGACTTCAGTCCTTTTTTCACACAACTTTCACTTCTCAAACACAAATTACTATTTCAAAATGTAGAAAAAAATGTGTCCTCTTCCTCGCAAAGTCTCTATTAAGCAACAGGGCTTACGGTTTTATTCATTTCATTTCCACCACAAACAGACAAGAGAGCCCTTCAAATGTCTCATTGTTATATGAGCAAAAGCACAGACTTGGGAACTATTTTAAACTGTGATTTCTCAGTTGATTTTAACTTTATCTACACAAACATGTCAGCGTCTTCAGAAAAGTCTTTTGATGATCAAGGTGGAAAAATGTTGGCGATATGACCTTCACTTTAAAAGTTTTTCCTCTTTTTCCTCTTTAAAAGTTTTTCCTCTTTTTCTGAGTCTTTTCTTTTACTGTTGAGCTCTTTTTGGTATTTCAGATCTCTCTGTCTTCTTTTTACCCAATATTAAATTCAAACCTTCAGCTTTCTCAGGTGTTCCGATACAGTAACACTCCGCTGATTTGATTGGTTTATTACTGTTATTACGGTCTTTTTGGCAGTTAGGACGTCTCTCTCGTCTTGATGTCTCTTAATAAATTCAAATCTTGCACATGATACACACACTTACAACTACCTTCTCCAGCCTGTGGGTTCTCAACCAGGTAACAGGAGCCAGGTCAGATTTTCAAAATAAAATCCCCCAAGCAACCTGGCTGGATTTCTAGAAGAAAAGTCCCAAAAGGTAACAGAAGCTTATGGCAGGCCTCTGGAGTGCTGACGACTTCTACAATAAAAATCTTAGTGAGTCTGCTCTCGTCCTCAGTACATATTTCATGAACATTATTTCATATCTGACACTTCATCTGACATTTCTGGTAGCTAAAACACTTCAAAGTGACACTTCTAATTGTTTTTTGGACATTTCAATTATATGACAGTACAACTCATTTCAGTGCTTACACTTCCCTTAACATGTCAACTCTTTTCACTTCTTACAGGTTACCTGAGATGATGATAATTTAAATTACACATGTTACACTTTAAATCAATGTTAAACTCACAAGCCAATTCATAAGTCAAGTTCAAGTTATTTTATTGTCATTTTACGTTTGCCACACAGATTATTATTTGATCAGTGTTTGTAGTAACAGGAAAAGTTACTACAAACACTAAACACTAAACACTTAAATAGAACATCAGTCAGAAAATAAGATAATAAAGCGCTGCTGTTTGTAATAAACATGCAAATATCAGTCTGTGTCAAGGAAACGAAACACAATTTTAATTAGGGTTAGTCTAACTATATTAGATTTTTCCCCGTAGCAGGCAGAGAAAGTAGATTTGAGTAAGACCATTTCAGCATCCAACCAATAATAATTTACAAGGTGCAAAAAAAATTGATTTTTAATGACTTTGTTTAATGATATGTTTCCAGCATGGTCCTGATTAGTTTCAATGTATGTGTAACACGCAGTGGCACCAGTGAAGTCCTGTCGCTGTTAAATAAATCATGCATACAACAGACACACACCTGCCTGCAGGCTCCATGAGATGAACACACGACCAAGGGCAGATGCTCCAAGGGCAAAATAAACAGCTGCCTCTCATTGTCAAGGAGAATCTGAAGAATATGTTGCCCGTAAGCAGTAATGTGTCGTTATTTCAACAACATTAATCATCTCTTCTCTGAGAGGAGGTAACATCCTTTCAGTCTCCTATTTTTGTAGTGTTATTCTTACATTGTCAGCATCAGTGGCTTTGATTAGTTCAAGAGATAACTTTTATTGTCATTCAGACTATACACAGGACAAGTGCACAGTCGAATGAAATTACATTGCAGCCAGCCCACAAATTTACATTCTAACAGCTAAAATCTTGTCAGAGACATAAAGCTTTACAGGGCTACATTCACAACCTCAAACTTTAAAACCTCCAGGAAAGGAAAATCTAAATCCAGGGTCATTGTTACGTTTATGTAATGCTGTATGTGAAATAATGTGTAATGTTGGGATGAAGCATAAAACAATATTACAGGGTACATAAGATCTAATTATATTTAATGTCCACTTTTCATACAACCATGTCTTTGTTCTTCTTCTTCTTCTTCCAGTGTTTCATGCTTTGGCAATACATAGTATTTACATGTCTAGCTATTAAAGCAGTGTTGATCAAAAGTCTAATATGTTTTCCAATACGTAAACTTTATGAGCTGGAATGTTATGTGTAGCTATTACTGTTTACTCTGTACTTGTTTCCAACTTCCATGTACTGCATTCTGATTCGGGAATATTAAACATGTCTGTCTTGCTGCCTTGTTATGCATTTTTTTGTGTGATTTGTAAATTCTTTGTCCAGTGAGGTGTACGCTACATGTTTAAAGGCTCTACACAGCCATGGTACACCTCCACAGGTGTTTGTTTTTTACTTATGCCTGATTACACCTCTCCTCAGGACTGTGTAGGACTGCTGGTTTGAGGGTATGACGAGAAAGAGAGTGGGTCCAGCAGCTGTCAGTGAGTCCTGGAGAGTTGAGATGCTTGACATTGAGGCCTTTTTTATTTACCATGGGAATTTGGAAGTGTCCTGCTGTGTGTTGGGTATGCATAACTGCACAAAGCAGAATATGTACTTACTGTGGCAGAAACACCATGATGCATCAGCCATAGTTCTGGGAGACTTAAGTCATTGTAATTGGACATTGGACAGTACACTGGCAGGCTTCTGTTAGTATGTCAAAAACCAGACAAGGAAGGAGAAGATCCTCGATAAATGTTATGTAAATGTTAAAATAGCTTAAGAATCCAGAATTAGACCTCCTGTCACAAACCCTGATCAAAATGTTGTGTGTTTAATTCCACTTTACAAAACAAAACTAAAGAGTTTGTAAGCCAGAGGAGAGAGAAATCAGGATATGGTCCCCTGAGAGTAGGTGCAAGCTTTAAGCATGCTTTGATTGGACTGGCTGGGAAACATTACATAATACATAGTTCTGTAGATGAGACAACCAGTATGACTAGATTGGTTTTTGTGTACAGCTGGTTGTTCCCACTAAAAGACCCTAGAAAATGGCATTTAAAAATTAGGATGTCGTCAAATTCAAATAGTTGGAAAAGAAACTCCAGAAGGCCAAACAGACACACAGACAGTGTCTGAAGAATACCTTTAAAGCAAATAACCTCAAAAGACTCTGGGACACTATGAAGAGGATGACAGGAATGTCATCTTCGAACAAACCTATTGTGACGGACAAAGAACCAGCGTTTGCAAATGAGCTAAATCGCTTCTTCTCCCATACTGACTCTGCCAGCAACCCTGAGAAATGTGCAGATTTACTGAGGACCATTATCCGACTAGGGCAGATAGGACTGTCATTACTGTGGATGAAGCCGGGTGCATCGTGCAACGTACCAACTCAAGGAAAGCCCTTGGCCCTGACTCAAGCAGTGTTCTTGTTTTAAAATCTTCTGCCAGTGAAATTGCCCCTTATTGGCTACCTGTCTTTCAACCGTCCGCCGATACTCCCAGCGTTCCACTAGCTTGGGGGACGTCTCATATTAAACCTCCCCCAACAATGTCCTAAAAAAGTACAGTGATGACCAATACACTTATATGTTATGATGAAATCATTAGAAAAGATTATGGTTCAACATCTTAACAAAGCAATGGGCAACACACAGGGCCCTAAGGCTCACGCTTGTGCATCTTATCTCCCAACACATCCACAAGCCTAAAACACATACCAAAGCTATTTTCCTTGTGTTTTCATCTGCATTGAATACATTAAAGTGTCTTCATACAAATACCTGAGTGTTATGGTAGATGGCACCCTATCATGGAGTCTTCACGATATTTTGTTTACTTTCTTTATAGACTCGGATCTTTAGTAGCCAGATTTTGTTTCTGGTTTTTTAACCAGTGATTCAGGGTGTCGTACAGCAGTACTGCACTTGCCTACCAAATAGATCATTCAAATTACATTTGCCCTGTTGTTACTTTTCAATGACTTATATCTAAAGGCTGAATTTAGGACCAACGTCTGAAAAGTTCAGGTTGTGGGACGTTCTAGGTTATAGGTCATTAAATTCTCAAGAGGAAAAGGCCTGTAATTGTGGGATCTAGCTGTGATATGCGAATAATTTTTCCAGCGTGCCTACATGCACAAGCATCACATGGAACAAATACGCTCCTATTTTAATCCATGCATCTGTCAATAGAGGCAGCGTGACTGCTTACATTTCCTCATGTGTAGTGTGAGTGAAACACACCCCAAAGCATATTTTTATGCTTCATGCGTAACAGCTCAAAGTGAGGCAAATAAAAACCTAAAAGCATGACTCAAGACAGGCAGGTAAAATCCAAGTTAAGTTTATTGCAGCCAGAAAAAACAGGCAATGGTCAAAGCAGGAAATGAAGCAGTACAGGCAAACGACAAGGGGCAGGGCGGGACTTCCTGCTGAGCTGCAGGAAATCTCTGTTCCTGATGATCCGCAGCAATCTCCTGATACTGCTGAGCTGCAGCGACCCCCAGTTCCTCCTGTGCTGCAGCCAGAGCTGTTAACCATTTGTGTACCAAATACATTCTGCGGACAACAGTGGTTAGATTTTTATTTTCGGATCCAAATTATTGCTACGGACAATTCAGTATTTGCTGGATATTGTCAAGGACAACTGTCCCTACTAATTTCTATACCCTTCCGGAAGCCTACAGGGGACTGTATAAAAATGATAATGTAATGTGAAAATGAACATGTAATTGCACATTTTCATTTTAATTATAATTTCCATTTTCATTTTGACAGTAAAGTATGTAAATGCAAATTGAATAATTACATTTTCATTAAATGTTTTACTCTAATAACACAAAAGTGTGGAAAAATGTAATGCTATTATGGAATTACATTCTCATTTTCAACTTTACACTTTAACATCGTCCCCTAAAGGCTCCCATAGAAAGTGCTCCAACTGTAATATATCAAAATAGATTCAGATAAGGCCTCCCAGCAGACACATACTTGAATGAGGGAGGTCAAGTATACGGCCAGTGCTGCTCTCCAGCAGAGCTTGTTCCATTAACCCGTGGCAGAATGCAGGCAGTTAAGGAGACAATAGACCGCGTAGCCCAGCATATGGGAAACTCAATACCACCAGGGAGACACAAAGCCATGCATCGATCCAGCAGGAAGCCCAAGACTAAGCTCTACTCCCCTGCACTTGTCACAGTGACAATGTCAGCAGCTGAAACTGTCTCCTGTGGACCATAAGACCAAGACAACACAGGAGATGGTGACAAAAGCAGACGGAGGAAGCTTTTGTTGATGTAGGTATTGTTTCATCATGCTGGCCCCTCCAGGAAAATAGCAATATGATAATATAAATCATTTTTACAAATCACAAACTTGCCTCAAGGGGCTTTACAATGTGTACAGCATGTGACACCTTCTAACCTTAGACCCTCAATTTAGGTAAGGAAAAACTCCCCCAAAGAAACCCTTACCAACAAGAAGGGAAAAAAGAATAGTAGACTGGTGAGACTGCCTGCATTTAATCAATACTGTGTTTTCATTCCAGTTTTGTCATTTCCATTATACTCTTTTTTAAAAATTTCAAATGTAGAGACAAAACTGCCAGTTGTCTATGAATGTTTGAAAAAAGTGGGACTACATTAAAATGCCCATCATCAACTTTCTAAAGCCCAAGTCAAGGTCCAACAGTTGTTACAGTGAACAATGCAAATCCTCACATTAGAGAAACTGGAATCAGAAAAGATTTAAATGACCTCACCGATGATCAAAATAGCTGCAGATTAATATTTTGTTCATCAATCAATCTACTATTTTAACTAATTAATTGTTGAGCTCTTATATAAAACACTATATTTTAACCTACTAAGCATTTCTTAGTAGTATACAATCAATAATTTAATTATAACATACTATAGAGTAGTTGTAAACAGTGTTTTTCATTGTATTTGCTCCCATGACACTTTCATAACTGGTTTATAAACAGTTAATGAATGCTTGATAACACAGTATAGTTGTAAAATATAATTATGTTCCTTCAGTAGCCTAAACCATTTTAAACATACTGTATGTGCAGTAAACACATCTTGTTGCATGCTTCAGGTCACTATTTCTGCATGCAGACATATTCATTGAAAATGTCTTCTCATGTTGATAAAAAGTTGAATACAGGCAGTGTTATACTCTGTGTGCTCAATCTGTATTTGGCAGTGTGACTAACAGCAATAATGCAATACAATCTTATGATCTAAGATCTGATGGAAATATACAGACTGACATGGCAAATACATCTGTGAAGATATTAAGGACACAATAAAGGTAATACTCAAAGAAAAAACCTATTTGTCCTCTAGGTTAGCAACTACGATCTGCTCCTCAGTCATCAACCTGAGCTACTAGGTTGTGCTAAAAAGTTAAACAATATAAGTCCTATTTATGCACTTAAAAACATACGTACACTCTGTTCTCACAGGTAGAGGATTTTATGCACCTCTAATGGTTGAGAAAATAAACTGTTGTGGCGTTACAGCACCAAACCCTTTCAGAGCCCGTTGAATCAACCTGTCTTCAGGATTTAAAAAAGGATAAGGAAAAAAAAAAAACCAAGAGAATACCTGACAGCAATAATGTGTGTCCTGTGCCCAGTACGTGGAACGAGAGAGAATCCTATTTATTTCCTTATATTTGTCGTATAACAGCATATCTCAGTACTATTATGTTAGGTCATACTGAATCACACCAAAATCAGTGTCCTCTGAGGCAAGGGCACAATGATGGAATGTGATGGACGAGATGAGAAATAGCAAGTGACACCAAGATCTATTTTCTGAGCATACAGAAATTGTATGTGAGCAAGAATACATTGAATGTGTGTTATCACTGAACACTGTAGGCACCGTGCACTCTGTGTTTGCTAAGCAGTGTTTACCCAATGTAGCTACTTTAGGTATAACAATACTAAATCTTTCCACAGAATAACCTGCTTGTCATCCCTTCAGTGAGGAGTGAACAATGTTGCAGCACTGAACAGCAACCACAGGGAGTTTATCGGAGTTACCGAAAGTGAACTGAGAGCACCCTCCGAGTCGCAGGAACGCCACAGCTTTTTGAACAGGGGAAGCAGATTGTTTAAACTCGCTCTGTATTTCAAACAGGCAGGCACAATGCTGCCTTTTCTTGACATTCCATTAAAGAGGCTGGTTGCAGCTTCCACGCAGAGGGGAGCTGGGCTGTGCTGCAAGAGGGGAGGAAGGGGAAGGGGGAGGAGGACTGATGCAGATGGAGAATTGACTAGATTCATACTGCCATCTAGTGCCAGCGAAGACATCAACAGGTGCTGTCCATGGTGCTGACCATGCACAGATAGATGCATCTGATCTATTAGTCTTTTGGGGGCAGTCATTCTGTTTTGTATGTATTAAAGCTTGGATGCAGCTTGAGCAGCCACAGCACAGTGATCAGTGCCGGCCAGGCCATCCAGATTTGAGGCAAACATGTTCACATATATTAGATGAGTCTAATTGCACGATGCAATCCTAGCTCACAACCTCTCCCATCTATACAGTGAATACCAACTGCCCTCATACAGCCTAATAGACTGTAGAACTAATTCATCCCTGGTTCAATTTAAAGCCAAGGGCTATGTGCAGTGTAATTCATAGAGAAAGTTTTTTCATCTGTTGCCTGTGGTGAAGGCTTGTGGTGAGTCAAAGTAGGTCATGTACCTCTACTGGGATGTAATGGTGTTTATTGTACAGTAGTATGTGCACTGCCTATACTGTTTGTTAATTTAGGGAAACCTGGCATACATTTAAAACACACATACACAGAAGAACTGCAGTTGGTTCCACCTCCCTGACCACAGGTTGGAAAAGCCTTTATGACTTGTGTTTTCTTTCTTTTATTTATTAATTTAAGTTTCCCATTATGGCTTTGCTCTGCTAAAGTCGAGGCCTGGCAACAGTTGGTCTGATGGTCAGTCCAACACTGTTGTCCAATTAACTACTGGCCAGAGGGGGGTGAAATTAGACAGTGATACTGTATTAGAGCTGGGGATAACTTCTAATAATATTACCGAATACCTGACCTCTTTTTTTAGTACACATTTTTAGGTCAAATTTGTACCTTGAGCAAGGTACAGCATATCAGTGAAATGTGATCTGGATATTCAAGATATTCGATAAGAATTAATGATTTTGGTGTACTTGTACTTCCCCAGTACCAACATCAGACCAAAAATTCCCTTGTGAACAAAGAAAACAAAATTGAATGCAATTTGATTCATTGATAACATTTAGGCTTCACTGAGGATGACCTCTCTGAGCTTTTGTTTTGCACCACCATGAGGCCAAAATGTCAACTTTACAAATGAGGCTTCTTATAATCTAGCAGTTTGGGCACGTTACATTATTAACTGACACATTGCATGGGAAATTCAAATGTGTGTGTAAAGTGTATGACTATGATTCATTTGGCAACAGTGAAGAAAAGGAGTGATCTGATTCCAGCAAGGCTATTAAGATTCAAGGATAAAGGTGACAATCTTATTTACTCAATTGATATTTATTGTTAACAAATTCCATATAAGAACCTAAATACCTAAAACCAAAATGTGTTAGTTTGTCTCAATATTTGCAGACTTACCTACTCTGTCTGTGGCACTTAAATTGACCCCAAGTCAATTGGTTCCCATTGAAGACATCAATCTTAAAAATGGATCACATGTATTAACTTTTTTTTTAAAGGCTCAGTAATTTCCTAAAATGCAAAATGTTACAACAGGAGGCAATAGCGCATTTGTTGGGGACTATTTTCAGTGGCACATTTGGCACATTTGGCACATTTGATGCTCTAATGAGTATTTGGGGGAGCAGGACGGTGTATGTGAGACTGAGTCAAAAGAAACTACAGTGTGTCCTGTTCTAGGTAATGAAGGCACATGTCACCCAGGGCTCGTTGATGTTTCTTTAATAGGTTTTGGACAACAACGTGGCTCTATGGCACAGAGGATGAACATATTTTATGCTTTGGATTCACACACCAGACTTGCTAGTAGGATCAGTTCATTATTGGTTTGGGTTTTTTCATGAGGTGTGTTGACAGTATAAATAATTTAACTATGTTTTCAGGTTAGCAAGATTTATTTTCAAAGGAAATGTAAGATAAAGTGCAGACTTATGAGGGGGAGGAAAAGAAATACTGGTGATGTCAGACAGATCTAAAAAAGGAGCCTGTCTTGCTCTTGAGTTCACATTCAAAGGACACAAAGCCCTGTGTATAAAAAGCTTAACAAGGTCACAAAACTAATGAGAAAGCATGAAGCACATGTTCTTTATAGTGTTATTTTATTTGTCTTTGTTAGCTTGAACTATGTATAATCTATTAAGGAATGTATTGGGAGCTGCAATCATACCCACCCAACATTTGGTCTAGGAAAACTAAAGCAGGAGTCACAGGGATTACTGAACCAAACTGTTCACTCAGAATTCCAAAATCTTATCCAAGAATGTTCTAATCAAGGAACAGTCCCATATACATGTTTGGTAAGTTCACTTCCATTCTGCACTTTGGCTCAAATTATTATTTGTATATTTCTCATCTTTCTCAACCTTGCTAACCTTAATCAAATTGTTTTAGCCTCAAATCCGCTGGGTTGTAATGTTCCATGATGATCTAAATGTTCCTGGCTGTATGTGTTTGCAATGAAAATACGCCAGTTTGATAATGTTGTATATTGGTGTGATTTATCAGCACATAGCCTTTATCAGTGCTTTGTGCCTGTCCAGCGTCTCACATTTCAGAAATAGATCACAGCAGTTCAGTCATTCACTGATCCATGGCAGAGCCCCCCCCACACTTCCCACACACACACACACACGCACACACTCCACCCCACTCCCCTCACACACACATACACACACATCACCATCAGTCTTTTTGACTGGAGGGCCTGTGTTTTTCTGAGGTCACGGAAGATCAATGTTGACTCCATGGCGTAATCATCTGAGGAATAAGATTAGCATATCTTAGCGCCGATTGAGTTGTCTCACTGGCTGCAGTGGGGAGGGGTGATTAAGGATTGATTGTCCCAGCAGGAGCAGTTGTGAAATTCAGGAGACAAAGATGGAGAACAGAGGGAAAACAGAGCAGAAAGACAAAAAGAGGAGAAATACTTTGATTCACTTTGAACGTGGCAGATGAAACATTGTTGATCCAAAATTCCAAAACTATTCTTACTCTAATTATGTAAAGGCTGTAGTTCTTTCTAACTTTGTCTATTTGTTAATGAGAATTCTGACACGCAAGAAACATAAGCAGGACAGGTTTGTACAATAACGTTTTCTCTCTCCTGCCCCAGGAAAACATTTATTTTTCTGTTTAATTTGGAACACTGGTCTTTTTTAGCAATTTTAAAACATTTTGTTTTAATCAGTGCTCAGTCAAAAGTACTGTACTCTTACACTACTTGAGTGATTCAATTTTATTTTAAAATATAGGACGTTTCGCTGCACTACATTTATTTGACAGCTTTAGTTATTGCTTTGTAGATTCAGAGTAAAAGGAATGTTTAAAAAAAAGGTATTCTAATAAAATGAAAATAACACATTCTCTAGCATCACATAACAAAGCAAGCAGTGGGTGGAACACTGCCAGCACAATCATACACAATTTAGCACCTGCGTCATGCTGACGTAGTTCCCAACTTGTACTTATACGCTGCTACAGCCACATTTGGTTATCTAAACCTTCCCCTAAAAATATTTTCTTTTAACCTCTTAAGGTATTCCTCAAAATCATATCCAAGAGCCACATCGTACCAGAACATTAAGTAACTCTTCTGAAGCTTTTAATCATATCATGTCATATCTTTATGAGTAGCTGGAGTTTACCAGTTATCATGGAATGGTAGATATAAATAAGAGATAAAAAATTGTCAGTTGACATTTTGGTTTATTCAAAGTGAGTACACTCTCAGATATAGAGCCTTAAATGGACTGGATGAACACATCTGTTTAATATCATCACTACATGTGAATTCTATTTAAGGTTGGATGCATCCTTCACTGTAGCTTGCTTTACTTACTTTAAGCTTAGGTGCATACAACAAATTCTCTACAGACACATTCCATTGATCAGTCTTTATCGTCTGTGTGTTTGTTCATAAATATTCATAAATAAATTCCAACCTCTGACTGTCACAGGGTCAACTAAAGGCCCATCCATGTCCTGTGCCAGTTGTTTCCAGAGAATATAAAGAGCTCATTAACATGTCTGTTTGAGTAGTTGCGAGTGTCATTATAAAGTCCTCTACACCACCTCTAAGTGCATTTTGTAGCTCTCTAGTGGGGTAAGGTTACATCACATTTATTTATTGTGGCTATTACCTGCGTATTCACACCCGCGCTCCCCAGATGCCGTTACATTTGGCTCAGATCATCAGAGTGTGACTGACAGATGCCAGCAGTGATTAGATCCAGCGGATTAAGGTGGATGCTCGCTGCCTGAAATACACCTCTGCAACTCTCAGATGTCAGCCATGAAATGAGACAGACACTCCAAATGAGGGAACAGCTCAGGCTAATATCCCATTACAAATGCTGTTTACTCCGGGTGTCTGGATTTAGCCTGGCTGCCCATGACTGTGTCTGACCAGACTGTGAGTTGGAAGGAAGGAGCAATGCCAGAATAATTTCTCTTGAAACCTTAAGAGACATTCCCAACATTAGAAGCAGAATGCTCCATATCTTAGCCAGCCAATTCCCTGTCAGTCATGTCTGAAATCTTTCCCCTAACGCAGGCTGAGCGGCAGTCACAGAGTGGCGCCTCCTATTGCTGGGGAGTGGCAAAGTGCCACAGAGGCTCATCTCACAGCCAAAACACAGCAGATAACATTAATTAGCGAGTCCTTTGTCCTTGTGTTTTTGGATGGCTTCCTCTCCTTTATGATGAAAGTAAAATCTCTCCAACTGAGTTCATCATTAAGAGAATATCACACTTTTGGATGTCAACATGAGGGTAAACTGTCTCTGAGTGCACAGTGATTACTGCCCCCGAAAAATGTTTTTCCCTTCCACTGACAACCCGGGACATCACCGTCCCCATGCTGCTCCTGAGCACTATGTTCAGACATTCACAGTATAATAGTGTATGATTGTGAAGTAATTACAGTGCAGCTTCAAAACAGGATGCCATCACAATTATGAAAGCTTGTCTCCTTGCTAGAAGTTGACAATCACATGGGTAAAATCAACATTTTAATAATTTTAAGCACTATATTTACTGTTCGAGTTGACAAACAAAGCTCCAATAAGTTTCGGAAAATTTCGACTCAAAACTAACTCCAACTGTGATTTAGCTGCTGGACTTTTCTGGAGATAGTAAGCCACCAGTTTGGTTGCACCAAAAAAAATTTAATTTTTCATTGAGGGATAAAAGCTGAACAATAATGTTATACAATAATGAGGGTGAATGAACAGTTGATTTCGAGAAACGCCTAAATCAACAGCCTGCATGCCTAACTCTTGATTTGTAACAGAATCCTGCACCGTCCCTAAATTTCTCTAGTTGAGAACTTTATTTAGCTTCTTGACCTGTTGCACTACTGTTAATAAGAAGCATCTTGCATTAAGTTATTTCTCTGTTAGAAATATGATGATGATGTTAGTGGATTTATGATCTAAAACAACAGAACAGCTGGGACAAAAACATGCAGGTCAGTCCGCCAACATTTATAAAACGGTAAGCTAATCTAACTTTATCTAGTGCTGTGGAAATGGATGTAACATTAATGTAACTTTTAGTCGGTTATCTTTCTTGCTGCTCTTGAAAGGACTGAGTACGTTCCAGGATTAATGACAACAGTCAACCATCTAAATCTTCCTCTAGATGTTCTCTAAAGCAATATCGCTATGAGAGCTGACCTTTTAGCTTCTTATACCAACCTGGAAGACTCAGCCGGCACATCTTCAACACCTGCACATGGATTGCGTAACTTAATATCTGGAAATAAAACCAGTCACAGCTCTTACACAATCACTCCATCCTCATCATCAGGCCAAGCATAACAAAACCAACGTTAAAAAATGGATTCACCTGTCAAGCCTCCGTCTTCGTCGTCCATCCTCCGGGATGGAGGATCCCACTGACTGAAGCAAGCACTTTGGCTACAGCTTGTGACTGAAATGTGTTGACTTTTTGTAACACATTACACATACATGTTGAACTAGTTATTTAAGTCAAATCAGTAGTTATCAGGATGTCAGGGCAGGATTATCATCTTGTAAATTGTATAAATGGGCTGCATAGATTTAGTGCTTTTTCACCTTAAAAGACAAAGTGCTTTACAATTTGGCTTCTCATTCACATACTGATGGAGGCGCAGCTGCCGTGCAAGGCGCTGGTCTGCCCATCGGGAGCAACTTGAGGTTCAGCGTCCTGCTCGACACTTCGACATGTGGAGCCAGCACTGATCAAACCACCAACCCCTGTCAGTGCTGTCTCACATTGATTTCATTTTGTTGAAGTTCAGGAGCAAACACTGGTTAGTTTGTCTTTTTTTAAAATTTTAATTCATAAAACAACGATAAAAATCACCGTCAGTACCTTAACTTCAGAAATATCTGTATCAAGGTTCAAAAGTGGTTCTGATGAGTCCTGGTGGACAGAGGATGTTGTCCGTGAGGTCCAGCGTTTCTCTCCTCCTGTGTGTTTGTTGTCTCTGCTGCTGTTATTCTCTGTGCAGTGGTATGATAAGCTGCTGGGCGCTGATCTACACCTAGCCTCTCTGTTCAGGCTGTTTGTTTTTGATTGTGACTCAGCACCGCTGCAAAGACAAGACAAATGCACAGCTCTGACCTGTGTGACCTCTCAGATCAGTGCTTCTTGCCCACTTCCCCTCTCTCCTCCTGAGCTTTTTGGCTTCCACTGTAAACACTTCTTCTGATTGGGTGGTTTTCTCCTTGTCTCCAGTCTGACTTATTGATACAGTAGTGTGGCCCGTGCTGTGATTCCTTTTTCCTTTTTGGCATTATCTATACTGACAAAGCCTGAGTATATAAGCTACCGCACAAATGTACAGAGAGTACTACAAAAAACCTTAAAATTATGTTTTTTATTTTTCTCATGAAGGTTTAATATGAAATTGTATCTTGTGTGTTGTCATGATAGCAGACTGAGACAATGCAGACACCCTCTCCTCATTTCTTATCCTGCTTATGTTTCTTATCAGTTTTTGTGGTTATTTCGTGTTGCCTACATTTTCTCTCATGTCTGGTTTCATCATATTTTATTGAATATGAAATATGTTGATTGCGTTTTTTCTGTTTTGAATTATGCGTGTGTTTGTACTGTTTCTCGAAGATGCCATTTGTTATTAGAAGAACTGTAATTTGCATTTCTTCTGCATTGCATGCTTACATGCCCCACATTTGGATGGACCTGTAAAACGGTGACTGGACTGTCCACTTTGTGTCCAGACCTGCCGTGGTGCCAGCCCTGGTGAACGGCCATTTGATGCTGGGGCTCCAGAAAATTCCATCTCCCCTCATCTCTCTTGTAATACACTGGCTAAAGATTAGCTCAGCAAGACTTTATGGTGTCAACAACTAACTCCTTGTGTGAATTTCTAGTTATCTTTTATTATCAGAAAGTTATCAGCGAGCCTGACACACCCAGTGGGTGGCAACTCTTTCTTCTTCTTTAAAATAATCCTCCAAACATTTAACCCCTTACATCTCTAACAGTGGATATCAGCATCACGGGGGACAGTTTTTTTAACTGGATCAAGCAGAACCAGATATATATATTTTTTTCCGTTTTTTTTTTTGTTCCTTGTCAAAACATTACACACAATGCAAATCAACCTCTGACTTCAAAAAGCTCCCTATGAGGCAGAAAAGGCTTTATACATCTATGTTTCCCATACAGCAAACATGTCAGTTTTCCCTATTTACCAAAATGTATATTTTCTGGCTCATAATGAATGATGAGAAGTGTTATTCTTGTGTTATTACTTTGTGGTGTCCTCAGTTTACACATGCTGCTTGGATTGTTTGTTTAAAGGATAAAGGTGGTTATATCTTTCTGTCAATAAATGATATGTACACACCAAAACCCACAATGTGTTGTCTCTCAATGCTTCCTGAGTTCCCTGTCTGTGGCTGTCAGTCCTAAACCCACAGGTTTCTACTGAAGACAAACATTTTAAAAACATCTCATGAATATACAGTCTTAATTAATTTATTGGCTTTGGTCTTTTTATAAGAACAACAAATTGTCAGCCATATTCTTTTATGTCTAATGAAGGTGTCTGAACAAAATGCAGAGTTTCTGATAAATGTTATGCAAACCCTGCAGTAGTCCACCACATTTTAATAAAATACAAATGCATAAGCCTTATGTGAGCCAGTGTATTTTCCCCACAGATTGTTTAGAACAGCACTAACTGTGGGTCAGCAGAGTAAAGTCAGGCTTTTTGGCATCGTTAACAGTGTAAGCAGAGGCAAGCCATCCCAGTGGAGCTATACAGCTTTGACTTATTTGGTAAAAACGTTAAAGATGAAAAACTGAATTGAGAACCACTGGTTGTCCATTTAAATGACAGACTCAATACATATAATTAAACATTTAAGCAACACCATGTCTCTTTTCTCTGTGCAGCAGTCAATAATGGGTGAATCAGACGCTGAAATGGAGGGGTGGGAACAGCTGACAGCATGGGAATGTCGCTCCGTTTTAGCCTTTAGATCAGCCAGCATGTAACACAAAGTGACAGGCAAAGCCGACTCCAAAAATCAAAGCCTCCTTTAGCTTCCACATTCTGCGAATGGAACTATTTGAGTGGCTTAGAAAAACTTCAAAGCCGGGGAGAAGGGGACTTTTTTAATTTCAGATAAGGCCCCGGAGCTGAATGTGAACTGCTGGAATTGTAGAAGTTCACATCTTAATCGACGTGACCAGCTGAATTGAGGAGCGAAAAACTCATCTTCCAAGTCCTGTTTTTCTTTCTCTCTCCTGCATTTTTTTTTTGCTCTTTTTTTTTTCTTCTCTAAATTTGTATAATCGAAAGATGTTGGCAAACCTCAGTGGGTAGAGAGAGACTGATAAAGGGAGTGTGTATTGATTTAAAAAGAGCTTTGGTTAGTGCAAAATACATTTACTTAGTTAAGCTGCAGTAGTATCATCAGCTCCATTGATTTCAGTGTGATGCTGTTGTCATTATCAAGCCAAGATAATCTCTCTTAAGTCGTCCTTCCTGCATGAGCAGTGAAGTCAGTAGCTTTCAATGTATTAGCCTATTGACTCCAGCTTGTTCTGCTGTCTTCATGTGTGGCTGTGTGTGTGCGTGTGTGTGTTTGTGTGCACTGTTTGTTCTAACCCCACATGTAGCTTTCCTTGTTTGTACTGACGGCCTGACTAAAGAACAAAGGCCACAGTCATACAAACACACGCTGTGACATTGTCACATATAAATGAGCCCAGTGAAGGGTCTACCATCTATCTAACAGGTCTGTATACAGACAGGGTAGCAGCTCTGTAGAGGGCTTTTAGAATGGATCTAAGCCTCAGCATCCTCTGTGTTCTGGTCAAAGAGCTAGCTAACTGCATGTCACATATATTGTTGTACAGACACGTTACCATGGTAATTGTAGTTCATAACGATCATTTGTTTTTACTGTTGTTTTGCCGTGTTCCTGTTATAAGTGAGGTCATGTAGAATGATCATGTTGAGAGATCCATGATCCCAAACAGTCCTTTTGTAGGACTGAAAGGTGGCTGTAAAAATGTGTAACCCTGGTTCCCTGGAATGAGACACTGCGTCGGTGATGACACTATAGGACACGGGTTACATACGCAACCCCAGTTTCTGTTTGAGCACTTAGGCTCAGTGTATGAATGTGAGTGAAAGGTGAATGCAGATGTAGTGTAAAAGCGTTTTGAGTGGTCGAAAAGACTAGAAAGGCGTTCTACAAATACGGAGCATTTACATACATACCCCGAGACGTTCCCCTTCGAGGGAACTCGAACTGCGTCGGTGACGACACTAGGCATTCCCATAGTGTGGTTAATTGTTTTTATCTCAGACAGTGGCGTTAAAAAACGTTATGCTTCATAAAAATCATCCTCATTGATGCTGTTATGGATAACGTTACGTGATTAGTTTAAAAAGTCGGGAGAGACTTGCTTTGTTTTTTCTATTTCAAACAATCTGGTTGTTGACTCCTCAGGTTAATTATTGCTAATTTCTAAAATACGCTGCTGAACAGTTTTACCGTCACTTTTAGGGATGGGGTGCGGGGGTTGAAAGTCATTGTAACTGAACGAGTAACGTGACTATTTACGTTTAATACCCAGTAATAAGTAAAGTAATACTTTTTAAATGAGTAATAAGTAAAAAGTTAGTCATTACAATTTCTGAGTATTTTGCTGCAGCTAGATATGGCGTTTAAACTGATGTGCCACGAGGACAGAACGTTGCACAGAAACCCGTCTGTAGGAGTTTGTAGTTGCTGACAGAGAATGGCGCAGCTGAACGTGTGTCATTACAAGCCTTTCAATGGTGACTTTTTGGCGCTGTGGGGAAAAAATACTGTTTCTTCGAAATTTGACTACATACATTGCTCCTGGTAAATCCCTAAATGTCTGCCAAAAAACATGTGAAACGTAGCTGAATTTTCCAAGAGTACGCTCTCCACATGAACATGAATGAACTTATAGTTTTTCATATATTATTTTTTCTGTCCATCCATATTTCTGGTGATATAATTGACTTCTGTTCCTTTCTGTTAGCTGGTGATCAGTTTCCTGACTTGTAGATTCTTCTTCCAGAATGTTTTTTTCCGTGTATTAGACACTGTATTAGATATATTTATTCTACAAGCTATAAAACAGCAAATCACTTTCAATGCTTTATTTAATCCTATTTCTTTTACATGGTAACTTCTCATTTGTAAGATTATATCAAAGTGATGTTTTTGGTAGCTTATATATATATATATTTTCAAAAGTATCTATTTTTATCTTTATCTGTAACTATCTGATTATACTGAGTCAAACCTTTACTTGCCCAGTTTTTAAAATTTGATGTCCATTGCGATCTCTATCATAAATATTTGATCCTTTTGAATATCCTTTGGTTTTCTGACTTTACTCCAGGCCATTATTGTCATTTTTATACTTTTTTATGCTATAAATTTCCATTTCTTCTGTCCTTAGTTGTCATTTTAGCAGATACACATGTTCCAATATTTACCCTTTTGTTGAATTTCTATTTCTTTCCACTGTGCTGCTGAACAGTTGCATAACAAAATGGTGACTGGTTTGATTAAAGCAGCATAGTAATAATCAATTACATTTGGAAGAGCCAGTACCCAATGTGGGTTGGTTGATATGATATTCTTAAATTTTATATGGTTTTCTGTCTGTCCAGATAAATTTATAAAAAATGTATTTTTTTCCATCAGTAAGTAACGTCAGTTTGACTGACTTGAAATGTGAAATCAGAGAAGTAAGCCGCTCATGTGGATTATATATGTTTTACAGTGTCATTTCTACCTCTTCTATTTTACCTGTAACAAGAATAAATCTCCCATCCTGTTCTGCAACTATTTTCCCAACATGGAATGGAATGTTTTCGAATTGATATTGCAACACCTGGTTTTGCAGTAAGATAAAGAAAGGACTGGAGCAACAGCATAGTTTAAGTGTCTCGCTTTTGATAAATGGTTTTCCTGAAGAAATATTAAATCCCCCTTACCATGTTTTTTTAATTTTAACAAAATTATTTTTTCTTTTAGTTGGATTGTTAAATCCATGCACGTTGAGTGACGCTACTTTAAATTCTGTCATCAGTGAAGGGCACAGCAATTTAGCATCTGCTCTTGATTTCCTTTCCTGCTCACCATCTCTCTGAGCCAAATCCTGTAACTTCCTTTTGTGGAAACTAAATCAAACAAACAAGATGCAAAATAAGCACAAGCACAAGTCTAATGACTGTTATTGGTTGAGTCTTTTTTGACCTTTCACCTTGGTTCACTAATTTACTCTCATATATTACACAGTGTAAGATCCTAGATGAACTTAAAAACCCCACTGACAATCTTCCTTTTAACATTTTTACTAACTGAAAAGGGAAAACAAATTGCTTGCATTTAAACAAACAACTGTCCTTACTCTTTCCTTCTCAGCATTCCTCATTTAACAAAAAAATCAAATAGGAACTATTACCAGAAGAAGAAAAAGCAATAATGTGAGCATATATTAGTTGAAATGGGCAGTTGTAAGCAGGAAGAGGCAAAAATTCAGACAATTTAACCATCTTTTGCTGAAATACAACATCCAATCAATTTTCTCTCTCAGACTAATTTCACCGACTCCAGTGATTATGGGACAAGGATTTTGCTAATTTCCTTTGTGACAACCCTTTGCTTCTTAAGCAAACTAATGGCATGGGCAAGCCGCCATACACAGGCATTAGGCATAGTTAACAATGGGCGAATATTTCCCCACTGTTCTGATGGAGTGAAAGGTGGAATTGAGGGCTGTTCGTTCACGTCTGCGTGGTTCAACCACAGATATGATGGAAACATAATTTTAATTAGTAAATGTTCATAAAAGATGTTCATGACATGTTCAAACTATAATCCCAAAGTTCCTTCTCTCTCTTCACCTCCAGTTATGTTTTACAATTGAATGAATTTTTAAAAAAACAATAAATATCTTTTACTAAAGAATAACTTGATTTAGCAGGATTTTGCCACAGTGTTTAGAAAGAAAATAAACTGCACTGTTTCTTACTGACAGACTACCAGTATTTGTTTCTTTACATTTCCAGTTTGAACTGCCCCATAGAGCAGTACAACCACTGTAGGTGGTAGTTTGCCTGTTCATTGACATGTGTTCATACACTTGGTTTTGCAGGAACTTGAGCTTCTAGAAGCTTTTTGCTATATGCATTGACCATATGCACGTATGAGAAAATGTTAAATATCAGACTAAACATAAAGGGGTAGTGAGAGGTAGTGCAATGCCAGCTCCTTTTAATTTGACCATGCTAATTTGTATATGGGCAAATGAGACTAGACTTTGCCACTTTGAGCCCAAACCATGTTGGTCCTGACCCAATCAGACACCTGCATGGCTAGAACTGATGTAAATGTGCTAAGATGCACTGCTATTGATGGTCACTAGATACTGGCTTCAAAAAATGCACATGATGCAGTCAATAGAAACCTAAGTCTAAGTTCTAAAAAGGATTTAGAAAAATGTGTGTGATGATACAAAATCTGATACGTCAACCTGGTTTTTCAAACCAGTTATTTTCTATGGTATTTTATGCCTTGAGTGAACAACCAATCAGAGGTCACAGTGATGTAGTTCCTTTATGTACATGAGTTAATGCGAAAATAAAGCAGTTGTATCCTGTTTGTTGTTGTTTGCAAATGTATTTATTAGATATTGAGGGTGAAAATACAGTAAGCATAACAACCCTGACTTTGGCCCACAAGAGCACCTGTACTTATTGCCACCCACAACCTCCTGCTGAAAACTAGTACATAGATGAGACTCAGTCATAGTAGTCAATTGTAACTTAGCCATATGCTGTGCAGCTGCTGGTTCTGCCTGTGACTGTGCTTCCACAGTTTACTGTATCCTGCAGTGGGATCATGTCACTAGGCTTATCTGCCAGTGAATATAAGTATGGGTAACTAAGGTAAATCAATACTGGTCACCTGTCAGACCAATATGAAGGATGCAATTTTGCAAATGAAATCTAGTTTGGGGAAGATGTTGATGTATTATTACCCCGAAATACAAACCATCTTTATGTGGGGAGTTTTCTGGGTTTACTGCCGTGTTCTGCGTCGCCTGCGGCTGCTTAGCTTGTTTCATTATGTCAAAGTGTAGCAAAACAACCCTGTAGCAGTCATAATCCTGTAGTCTGTGGCAGTCTTTGGAAAACTCCAAAGAAAATTTCATTCCTGTGGTTTCAAAGACGGGCTTTCACACTTCAGAGATGGCTGACTTAGTAGCTGCAGGCGAGCGCCAGGAACCCACATAGCATCCACACTACAGAGGAGAAATAATGCAGTCCTCTGGACGGACGGCAAACATTTTTGCTTTGGAGCTGCAGCAGCACGAGACACAGGGGGAAGTTCTTTAACCTTGATGTAACCGCCTAGAGTGACAGAGCTTCTCACATTTCTCTATAGTGAATTGTGGATTAGTCTGCATTCTGATGTTTTCCAAAGGCTGTATAACCGTCAGAAGTATATGCTGCAAGAGATTCTGCCTCTTTGGTCGTATTCATGAAGACTTAAGTGGTGTAGGCTGAAGCTTGTCACAGAACTACTTATTGTCAATATCTGAGATGCAGAATTATGAATATGATAACCATGTAAGCATGTGATTGCTTATTTGCTAAGCATCCCACTGGCTTTCACAAGTGTAATTATAATTCAATGTATGTACAGTACACACACATATGCACACCCACACACACGCATACCACCATCAGCTCTTATTTCTCTGCAGCGCATGGTGCCTCTTAATCCCCCTCACACTCTGTGAAGCTCAGCAGTCTACAGTGTGCGTCCTTCTTTACTCACTCAACCTATTAATCTATCCTATCACTAATTTTCTTCTGGCTTAGTTGATGTTCAGCATGCATTTTGATCACATTTCTATGTGTTACTCGGGGCCTTTACCTCCATTCAGATTAACAGGTGAAGAGAATTCTTGTGTGCTTAATTAAAGCACACTGTTACTATACGGACGGATGGTGCTGCTGCTGTGGCATGTGTCCCCACATCATTTTGTGAATACGGATAAACGCTGGCTTTGAGACAGCACATTTCATACACAGATTAGCCTTCAGCACAACACATCTAATGGCTGAGTGCATTTCTCTCAACCCGTCGTCAAACTAATTCTCTGCTGAAGGTAAAAAATCAAGCTGTCACAATAAAATGCCTTCATGTCGTCTCTCTAAAGAAAAAGTATTTTTGATGGAAAAGGATGATTTATTACCACATGCCACTATGGAAGAAGAACAATTTGTATTGCACTTTGGCTAACAAATGGCTCTCTAATAGGCTGTAACTTTGCTCACCATCAGGATGAAATCATGAATCACAAACTGGGGAGCAGGCGTGTGCCTGTGTTACCCTGTTCAGGATTGTGACATACACAAAGGACAGGACAAGACAGAAAATAACCTGATCCGCACCTACGGACATTTTAGACCTTCCACTAGACTAAGCCTGGATGACTAGTGAACTAAAGGAAAAGTTAAATATTTTGGAAAATGGGCTTATTTACTTTCTTGCCTAAGAGTTCCATCCATCCATTTATAGTCTACCACTTATCCTGCCTACAGGGTTGCGGGGGGCTGGACCCTATCCCAACTGACATTGGGCGAAAGGCGGGGCACACCCTGGACAGGTCGCCGGTCCATCACAGGGCCTGCCTTGGAGTTAAATAAGAAAATGCGTTTGAGTTGGACAACTGGACAAAGCTGGAAATGAAGCATTGCTAAGATTAGCATGAACTAAGTTAGCTTCATTCTACTAAAGCTAGCTAGTGTAGTGAATTTCACACTCATGTCAGTAACTAGCTCAAGTTCTTTGCCTTTAACATGGATAGTCTTCGTTAACCTCTGTTTTTCAGGATGGCGACCATAACTCGACAGTGGCTGCAGCCGCACAGAGCCTTATAAACGTGCTCACACACAATATCTCAGCAAGCGCAAGGAAGAATACAGGAACAGGGATCGTCATCTGTAGACCAAGAGATGGCCAGGTTTTAGATGGAATTTTATTGTTCAAGTTCATTTTAATGTAATTTAACTAGTTCATATTTTATATATACATTTATGACCATAATTTAAAAAATATTCATTTTTAAATCATGCAGATCTTTTCCTGGATTTTTCTCAAGAAAAAGTTACCTAGGAAAGCGAAAGATACAGAGTCCAAAGAACTATGGCACACCATATACAAAAACCTGGAGGCCTTTTAGTTTCTATGTTTACCTGTTAAACATAAACTCAGAGACAACCCCAACCTCATCTGAAGAGTCTGAACTTGCTCAAGCAGGGCTTGGAAAAAGACATCTCACCATGTCCAGGCATATGAGTCACAAGGAGGTATTACAGATTAAAATTTGCACCAAACGTCCTATATTTAAAACATAACCCTTTTATCCTAGTGGTAGGCTATTATTCTATTCAAGTATTGAGACATCACTTAGTTGTGTTCTCTTAGTTCTTTAGACTACTCCAAAATGAGTACCCTAAGATGCAGGGAGTGACAGGAGGATGGCTACTCTACAAGGCTACAGGTGGAGAAAAGTAGTAATATAATATCCATTGTCATACATTGCCATTCAAGTACTGTAACTTGCCCAAACATATTTAGTTGAAATAATCCAAACAATGTTGCATTTACAGGTGGTCAGGGTAAAAGGAGACTGATAATGATTCCTCCTGACTCTGATGGATACACCGGAACCCTTCTTCGCAGTGTCACAGGGGCAGGGAAGAACACCCTGTATGTTGTTCCTTTGCAGCATGAGTTTGACCTAACTCCATTACCTCCATCTGCCATTGAATTCCAAAGTATGCCAAAAGCACAATGTCAAACTTGCAAAGTGAGCTTTCCTTTGCACATTTTGGCCCTTCATGTTCACGAGTGCATGGAGTCTCAGTCAGCAGGAGAGGATACTGAGGTAAGCTATATAATTCATGTGATGTTGCATTGTACAGTATTGCTGTTCAATGAGTTATAACAGAATATCGTCATATGTAATATCTTATACATGTGAAAACGACATCCAGATAGTTTTAATGACAGCCCCCCCTGTACACCGAGACCAAGACATCTTTTGAAGAGGTACAGTGTTAAAAGTGATAGTATTGCAATGTGAAAAGCCCACATAAACTGTTCTCTATGAGACTGTTGCTAATAGTCCAACTGTTCTGTCTCCAATAGAAAGTTCCATGTCCTATCTGTTTCTTGAAATTTACAACACAGTTTGTAGAGATCCATGCTAGCATGTGTGGAGAAAGGTAATTTGTATGCGGTACTTTTATGTTCATTTTAAATGTAACTTGACCACTTGTTTTTTTCTATTCATACCAATATGTCTCACATGTGCTTTTGTAGAGAAAAGGACAATCTTAAGATGGCTGAGACACCTGCTGCGAGCCAGAAAAATGGAGAGGAGCACATCAAAAGGTTGTCAAATACATAAACATCTTCATCCTACACAGATCTTAATTCTACAGCTTTTGTGGTCAACATTAGTTGCTATTTATTCATTCTAAGTTTTCTTTGGCAGTGTTGATGATGTATTGGATGCCATGTGTGAAAGAGTTGACGTAGAGAAACAGTTCAACATCCAAATCTCCAGAACATACATTTTGGAGAGAGGCCTACTGCAGTGGCAGCGTCAAAAAAAAAAAAAATTCACCCACTGCTGCTCTGAAAGAGATGTTCTTTGGGGAGGCAGGAGTGGACACAGGTGCTCTCCTAAAAGAATTTCTCACAGGTAAAACAAAAGGGAACATATTTGAGTGCACAGAACAGTCTATGAATAATGGGCAGCTCACCCAAATCATGAAGAAATGTTACACTTTTATTAGTAATATTTCCAACCACCATCTAAAGTCTGTCCTTGAGTTGTGTATTAGGTTTTCTATAATGTACAAAAATTAATAAAACCCAAATTAGACAAACCCTACTAAAACGATCTGAATGGCTAAATATAAATCAATTTGGAGTTATCTTGGTTGGGTTTCCAATTCAAGTAATATGGTATAAATTTATTATTGTGTTTACAGTTATTGTGTTTGTACTTGTGTCAATAGAAATGATTGCAGGAATTGAGGGGCCAAAGCACCAGAGGAGCCCACGATACTCTGACTTTGACAGCGGCCTCTACAAGTGGGTTTATTTTTATGAAAGTCTGGACAAACTGTTTCTTTCTGTGAAATGTTTTTAAAAACATTCATGCTGAATTTGTGTAAATAGGACTGTTGGAGAGATTTTGGCAGTAAGTTTGGCACAAGGGGGCCGGCCCCTGCCTTTTTCAGCCCATGGACTTAGTTACCTCTGTAGTGGGCAGATAAACCCGGCGACTCTGCCAGCCCGTTTGTTCCCGGTGAAGCTGTAAAAGTAAGCAAAACAAGACCACTTAATACTATTATATGAAGAAATGCTTGACGGCTGTGACATTTTCTGATTAAATAGTGACATGATATACGATTTTATCTCATCATAGGTTAACGCAGAGTTTGTCATGGCATCCATTCTTCCTCAACTGAATGACAAAGGGACTTCCAGGCATCAGATTGAGCTGGAGATGATCAACTTTATTCAGGACTTCCTTTATGAAGCTGAAGGTACATAGTTGTTAATGTTCTGCAAATCAAATATTTGAAAGCTCAATTTTTGTTTTCATGACATTTGGAGCTCCGTTACCGCCTGTAATTATGCTGGTATTGAACATGTTAACGTTACTTTCTATCTTAAAAATTTTGATAATGGTAATAGGTATTATGGACCAGCGTAGTTTGTGTTTTAAGACAGTAGTCACTTTTTTGAATGCAAGGCTGTAATCACAATGAGCATACATACAGAGAACATGCATACAAATAGTTTCCCTAAACCCATTTTTCTTAATGAAAACCTTTACAAATCTTATCACCATTCTATTAGACAGACATTATTTCCAATAAAGAAAGTATACATAATGGCATATATTCATTGTGTTTGGCTCAGATAGTCATCTCCAAATCATCTTGAAATATGACTTTTACGAGTACCTTTGTCTAATCCACTCCTTTAATTGAAAGAACTGCATTGCAGTAAGGAACAACATTTGTTGTTTTATCTGTTTGCTTCATAGCTGAAGACCAGGGGCATGTAGATGACTAAGATGGCCTACATTCCATCACACCTGCCAGGTTTCTCCAGTGGATCACAGGTCAAGGTCAAGCCCACTTCTTCCCTCAGAGAAGAAGGATTTTGCTGTAACAATCAAGTTTTACCATGACTGTGGAGACTTTAGCAATCACAGTGTGTGTTACCCCGTAGTGTCAGCATGTGCCAAGAATATTGTACTACCTGTAAAATATGAGACCTTATGACCAATTCAAAAAGGTTCTAATTGAGGCTTTTCATCTGGGCCAACAGTTTAACATGGTGTAAATATTTACCATCAAGTGATGGTGCCTTTTTCTAGGTTGAACTACAACCTACAGTAAATGATAAGTGTTTAGCACCAGTTGCTACTGTTTTACTTCTGTTCTGATTAATGAAACACATTTCTTAGTAATACAGTATTTCAAAATCCATATTTGGAAAGAGGAATTAGTCAAGAGTAAACATTAAATTATTGTTTAATAGCAGTACTGGTGAGCATTTCATGCAAACATGTTAATGTTAAGAAGGTAATCTTGCAACAAGATTTCATAAAAGTAATTTTTTTTACATCTCATCTAGGATGTCTGGCTACTTGGCATCATGTTGTCTCACTCACAAGTCCTTTGGTTGTGTACACTCTCCGTTACGGTGGATGGTGGCAGGTTGGAGGACCCAAATGCAGGACTCAAGAGAGAGGTGGTACAGTTCAAAAAGAGGGGTTATTGTGGCAAAAGGCAAACAAAAGGCGAGCACACTTACAGACAGAGTGGCTGGTGAACAGAGTCCAAAAACAAAGTAATCCCAACAGAAATCCAAAATCCAAAAGTTCAGGGTGACAAGACGAGCAAGGCTGACAACAGGAACAGAGTGTATAGGCAGGACAGACTGGGAGTTAACACAAACAATGACCGGACAAAGACTGAAGAGAATCACCAAACATAAACACCAGGGACAAACGAGCAGGGCAGGAGAACACAGGTGACAGACATGAGGCTAACGAGCCCAGGCAGGCAGAGAGGGACAACAGGGGAGAGAAGCACAGCTGCGACACATCAGGAAAACAAGCAAAGATAGACAAGGACACCAGGTACAGAAAATTACCAAAATAAAACAGGAAGTAAAGTTCACAAGGACGCACAAAGACAGATCTACCAAAGTAAAAACATAAATAACATGGAAAGACAGCAAAGTCAGGACACAGACAGAGACGGGACCAAACAGGAGACAAGACTACACTAAAACATGGAGACAAAAGACCAAGGACTAAGACTGGAGCCTATCCCAGCGCAGTCCATCGCAGGGCCACACAACCATTCACACTCACATCCACACCTAAGGACAATTTAGAGACACCAATGAACCTAGCCTGCATGTCTTTGGATGGTGGGAGGACGCTGGAGCACCCGGAGAGAACCCACGCAGACACGGGGAACCCACGACCTTCTTGCTGTGAGGCGACAGTGCTAACCACTGCACCACCGTGCCAGCCATCATTAAAGGTTTCAAAATTAAAAAAAGATATGCTAACTTCTAACATCTTTATGTATTATAAAAATACAAGACTAAAAAAATCCAAAGCACTCTCTTTTAAACAAATAAAATGCCTTTATTGTAATGGTATTATCAAACAAGATTTTAAATGCCCACTTCAACATGCTTTGGCATCAGGGAGTCCCTGATGAAGGCTTGACACCAAAATGTGTTTTAGGATGCATTTTAATTGTTTAAAATGCCTTCGTTTATGGTCGTCTTACTGGACAAAACATTGGTCAAATGAAGAATACTGGTGCTCATGACCAGTATACAATTTGTTTGAGAACTGTCAAATGAAAAACCCTGTACATTCTTAACAAGCCGCTAAAACACAAATGACTGAGGTAGGAAGCACCACAGTGAACCATACTTGGTCTTACCTTAATGGAAAGCCATACTTCTGCACTGCCTCCAAGAAGAAATCAAGTGCAGTGGATGCTTTATTATTGGTCGCAGCACCTAAGTACATGATCTGGAGAAGAGAATATCACTCACTGGAAATTAAATAATAGCATTTCATTTTTCAAACCTATAACAGGAAGTAGAAACATCTCTGTCAATTTGCGCCTATTTCTGCGCCTATACGCCGAGGGCCGACCCATGCGTAACAGGAATATATATATATAGAGATATATATAGAGATAGATATATATAGTTTAACATTCTTGCCAATAGTTTTTAAAAAAAAATGTTTTTATTTGAACAACAAAAAAAGAATTTACAACTCTTTCTTTGATCTCTTTGATCTTTAGATCTTGTCATTGTGATGTCATCGTGACAGTTCTACATCAAAGGTAAAATATGTTAATTAATCTGACCTGTAGCTTCAGTCTGATCATTTACTATCTACTAACCGTGACAAGTAAGAAGCATACATGTTCCACTATACTGTGTTATAGCATATAATAATAATATAGTAATATTTGAAAACATCTGACAAAAATGTCTTCCTTATATTCATCTCCATATGAAGAGATACAATATGACGTACAGAGGCATGACATACTCTCCAGCAAGTCCACCAACTACATGGTGCTGAAGTCAAATGGAGAGGGAAGTTTTGGAAAAGTTGTTAAGTGTGTTGATTTGAAAACCAAGAAGTTGGTGGCAGTTAAGATCCACAAGATGGCTAACGATGCCCAAAATCAAAGGGAAGTGAAAATCTTAAATGCAGTCAGGGCTCTTGACCCAGACAAGAATAACATTGTGAGATTCATGGATAGTTTCACGTCCAACAACCTCTCGTGCCTGGCCTTCGAGATGCTGGACAAGAGCCTTGCCGACATGATGCATGAGAGAAAATACATTCCATTGAGTCATGGGGAAATTCGCCCTTTGCTCTTCCAGCTACTAGAAGCATTCAAAGGTTTGAAGAGTATTGGCATTGTACACACAGACATGAAACCGGACAATGTAATGCTCGTCAATCAGAAGCATCAGCCCTTCAGGATTAAGATAATCGACTTTGGTCTGGCAACTCCAGTGACAAAACTAAAGATTGGGAAGACCATACAGGCTCCTTCATACAGGGCTCCAGAGGTGACCTTGGGCCTCCCCTTGTCTGAAGCTGTGGATATGTGGGGACTGGGATGCATCCTGGTGTACCTGTACTTTGCCGTCCACTTATTCGAAGGAACTTGTCCATATCATAGGATGAAAGCTATTGTGCACATGCTGGGTCAGCCATCCGATGACCTGCTGAGTGCTGGACAAAACACCTGGAAGTTTTTCAGTAAGCAGAAGGGCTCCGTTACTCCGCGGTGGAGACTAAAGCTGCCATGTGAGTACAAGGAGGCAACAGGTAATGAACCCGAAGTGTTGTGGAAGTTTTTTAGCTCAGCCATGGACTTCGAGGATGCCGTAATGAGTTACCCAGTGATAGAGGATCCTGTTGAGTTTCTAGACAAGATGGCATTCTATAACCTCCTGAAAGCTTGTCTGCACATGGACGCTAGACATCGCATCAAGCCGGAGAAAGCCCTGAAACACACATTCATCACAATGGTTCACATGGCTAATTTAGTGGACACCAGCTCCTACGCAAAAGATGCCCTCAAGTTGATGACTGTTTCCAAATTGGATAAAACGGATAGTTATACCACTGACCCTGATTTGGAGCTCACTGACGACCAGGCTTCAAGGGATGGAGGCACCCATCATTTCATAGCTTTCAAGACGTTCACAAAGAGTGAGCAGTCTTTTGCCAGTTTGGGTGAAAAGGTCTTGGACACCGTTTGTTCCAAAGCTCTCAAGACTTTCTCAAAGACTGACCCAACTTCTGTCAGTTTCAGCGAAAAGGACTCAGATTATAAGAGTTTAAGTGGCAACAAGGCAGATGTTGAGAGTTTCTGGGATGAAGATTTACAAACGGACAGTTCCAGTAGTGATGAGGGCATCAACAAGAGATTGACTCTATGTTCCACTGATCATTTCTCTAGTTTTCATTTTGATAAAAGCGGATTAATGGATGGACATTTAAAAGCTGAGATTTCCAAACATATAAATGTAGCAGGACCTTCAGCCACAGCCGCAAATTGTGCGGCTGTTGCCATTAATGATCACAGAGCTGGTTCCATTGATGGAGCTTCACCTGCCATTAAAACCAAAGATGTGGTTGATGTCAAGACAAAGAAGAAGAGGAATCTACTTCAAAAGGCCTGTAAATTCTTCAGCCGAGTGAAGAGGAGAGCGCTTTCTCTGTTCAAACCTCGACATTCACCAACGATTACACCGTTACTGTAAAAAAGTCACTCTGTGGCTGCAGTGCAACGTCAAAAAAATGTCCTAACCACTTTTCATTGACCTTCCTTTATGAAAAACTTTGCGTAGTCAAGGAAAGATGTGAAGATGAACTCATTGGGACTCAGGAAAAGACATCCTCAGAGAGAGAATCCACTGCAACTTTATCTATAACGCATAGATAAAGACATTTGTTAAGTAGAAGAAATTATGGTAACACTTTCTGTGAAGGTAATCGCTATAATGACTTATGCATATATTTATAACACGATATAATGCGTCCATAAGACATTATAAAAGTTGTTATAATCACTTACAAACACATTAGGTGCTATAGCAAAGTTCATAATATATTAGAATTACTGATATAAAATGGAATAACAGCTTATAGTAATGTTTAATGTTATATAGCATGTCTTTGTTTGCTTTAAGTAAAGTGTTAAAATATCTATCACTGTAATATATTACAGGTGGACATAATACCATATGAACTAATTATAAGACCTTGTAACATGTCATTGTTTGCTTTAAGTAAAGTGACACATTTTGCGCAGGAAAACAACTTTTATTTATGTTTCTTCACTTTATGAACAATCTGTATGAATTTTAAAAATTTTGCAGTTTAGCAGAAAAACCCAACATAATTACAGCAAGGACACTCATTCTCAGGGTGGCGAGCGATCGCTCAAGAGAAGACCTGTTGCCGACCAACATCATGTAAGAGACTCAGATGAATGGCGAGCCTATGGACAGACCCTAACAGATGCAGTGAACAAATAAAGACAACCACTTCACAAAACGTAGCCCATTAAAAGACATTTCAAAGTAATTGAATGGGAATACTGTTAGCTAGCGCTAACCGCCTTCATTTTTCCAGCAGTTGCGGAAACAACAGACTTAACGGACACACTGTGGCCTACACTGCACATGTTCTGCCAGACTGACAACTTACTAAGTGACTTAAATATTTTCCTCCGCTAACTTTCACAGTCACGTTCTCCCTGTCCTGCCGCTCGCTCTCTCTCTTTCGCTGCACACACACTTGCTTTGCACGCACAGAGCCAAAACAGTGATGAGTGTATGGAGCTAAATTAGGGCCAAATGTTTTGTTAAGTTGAAAAAAGAAATTGTAAAGTTAAGTTTTTGTCTAAAACTTGAAAAATAAAACCATGTATTCAAACTAAAAATGAGTTTTTTCAGTTTAAATAAAATATTGATTTATTTCTGGAAGTATTTTGAAGAAATTATTTGTTTTTATTTTTCACTTTTCCATATTTTGATATTTTAGGACTTATTTTTTTCAGTTCCACATTTTATGTTTTCAGAGTCAAAGCTTATTTTTTTACAGCATCAAATCTTTTTTTTACAGCTTCAAATGTATTTTTCACTTTCAGATCATTTTTTTTCAGTTTCAGACTTTTGGCCCTGATTTTGCGTAGGGACGTGGTTTCAACGGAGAGGTGCGTGGAATCATGAGTGACAGTCTAACAAAGAAGGAAGAAGACTCTCCTCAGTCATATTGCCTTAAAGAAACGTAGGCTCTGCAACAACCGTAGCTCAATGCTTTCTATCCACCATATGCAGGTGAACAAACTAATGCCAGTGACTAAGTTCCCTTTAAATAGCTGTTTTGGACAATACGTGGTACCAATTATGCTATACAAGCAATAAATTGTGCCAGTTTGTGCAATTCGGCAGCGACACTTGAAGAATGGACTTCTCCCACTTAGCCATACGACCATGAGCGTCCGCTAGGGTTGAGCCGGATACTCGGCTGAAACGAGTACCGGTACGGATAAAGCATTTTTGTCGAGTACGAGTATTATACGAGTAATACGAGTCAATATCTGTACTCGGACTCGGATTGAATAAAAATCGTCATTGCGTAGCTGACTGTGCGCACACTCGCTCTCTCCCTCTCTCTGCCAGTCATCAGAGATTTTTTTTTTTTTTTTTTTCTAATTTAAATTTTTATTGAGTTCTTAAAGGCAGAGTATATGAGTACAGGATTGTTCATTACAGAGTCTTGGCATAAACATATTCTGACATGTCACAGAATAAGAATAAAAGCAAAAAAATAAATAAATAAATAAAAAGCAAAAAGAGGAATGGGGCTATATTTAGCCTCTAATTTCTTAGGTTGAGTTTTCATTAGACCTTGTGTATGTCCAAAAAAGATCCCAAGAGATCATCCCATTCTCCTTGTTAGCTGACAGTTTGTGAAGCATAGACTTATAGGATGCGGTCTTCACCATTGCATTAGTCCAGTCTCTCAGATTAGGAGATACAGCAGTTTTCCAGTGTCTTAAAATAACTCTGGAAGCTGTGACCAAGCCCACCATGATGACAGAAAAGGTTCCCTTTGAGATGTTCGGTATTTGTGACCTGTCCCCTAGTAGACATACAGCAGGAGTCAGAGGAATCACTGAGCCTGACCAGTTACTCAAGAAGTCCACAACTTTAACCCAAAATGGATTCACCAATCCACAGTCCCATACACAGTGAAGAAAAGTTCCTACCTCTGTTTTACACTTCCAACACATATTGTCATTCAGCAGTTTCATTCTATATAATCTCACCGGGGTATGATAGTATCTATGTATGATCTTATATTGTGTGAACTTCCCTCTTGCCTCTCTTACATACTTCCCACAGTCTGCTAGTATACTCAGCCATTTTTCCTGTGTAAAGCTCGTACTCAGGTCTCTTTGCCATAACAATTTCACATTAGAGGACTCACCACTTACTGAATAGTTTGTTAGTTTATAGAATTGTGAAGCTGTGCAGCATTCGCGTGGCGCATTCAGATAGTCCAGAATATAATTTCCTGAACAATTATCAATTCGAGATTTTACACAGTCCCTAATTTGTATGTATTTCCAAAAATGTTGTTTGCCTTTGAGTTTAAATTGACGCGATAATTCTTCATAAGACATGAATTGTCCTTTTTTGTAAAGGTCTCCTATAGTACGTATACCATTTGAACTCCACTGCTTCCAATATACTGACATTTTACCAATATGTATGGCAGGATTAAACCACAATGAAGCATATGTCTGCACATATTGTGACACTTTATACATTTTGTGCACCTTGGCCCACACTTCCTTAGAGTGAACAAGAATTGGGTTTGTTGTATTACTCCGCTGAGACAGCTGCTCCTTTGGACTAAATGGTGAACAGAACTCCTTCTCAATCTCCATCCAGTCTAGCTTGCTATCTGTCGTTTTCCAATACTTGGCTAATTTAGCCATTTCAAAGGATACCCCATATAATCTTGGGTCAGGCAAACCTAATCCCCCCTTTCTCCATGGGGGCGCAAAGTTTGCTAAGTTTTATCCTTGCTCTTTTCCCGTCCCATAAAAACTGTTTAACTATATTATCATACTTTTTAAAGATGGCGGGGCGGTATTGTGATCGGCAACATCATGACTAAATAATTAAATTTAGGAGCTACTATCATTTTAATAATATTGACTTTTCCCCACAGGGTAAGTTTTATCTTTTGCCACTTTTCCAAATTTGTTTTAATTTTTTGCAACACTGGATTAAAATTTAACGAAGGCATCTCTTCTAAGTCTTGACTGAGTTTTATTCCAAGGTACTTCATGCCTTCTGGTACCCACTTAAATTTAAGCTTTTCTACCATGTAACGGTGGCATGTGGAAGTCATGGGCATAGCTTCGGATTTATTCCAATTGATTATGTAACCTGACAGTTCAGAGTAGGACTGAATAGTATCCATCAGATGTGGTAAGGACACCTCAGGGTCTGTCACTATGGCTAAGATATCGTCAGCATATAACAGCAATTTATGTTCCTCTCCCCCGACCTCTACTCCCTTAATACTCCCATTGTTTCTGATACTAACAGCCAGTGTTTCTAGACAAATTATAAACAATAGGGGGCTCAAAGAGCAGCCCTGGCGGGTGCCTCTTGACAGACTGAAAAAGGGTGATATAACTCCATTGGTAATTACCGCTGCTTTTGGTTCTTTATACAGTGTCTTTACCCATTGAGAGAAATAGGGGCCAAAACCAAAATGTGAAAGAGCGGAGAAGAGGAAACTCCATTCCACCTCGTCGAAAGCCTTTTCAGCATCTAGGGAAATAGCAACTATTGGCTCACTTTTGGATGACGCAAACCACTTAAGATGTATTAATTTCCTCATGTTGTCCGATGAGGATCTGCTCTTCATAAATCCTGCTTGGTTAGGATGTATAATATTTGGTAAAACTTGTTGGAGCCGTAGAGCCAGCACTTTTGTCAATATTTTAAAGTCTAGATTAAGCAGGCTAATGGGTCTGAAATTAGATGGATCTGTTATATCTCTGTCTTTTTTGGGATCAGAGATATTAAAGCTTCATTAAATGTCGGTGGCATGTGGCCTTTTCAAAAGCCTCCTGATACACCTTCACCAAGACTGGAGCAAGAATGTCTATATACTCTTTATAGTATTCCACAGGAAATCCGTCATATCCTGGTGATTTCCCAGTATTCATTAATGACACAGCTTTCCTTATTTCTGCCACCGTTATAGGTGTCTCTAACTTCCTTGCTTGATCAAGGTTAAGCTTAGGCATATTAATGTTCGAGAAGAATGAATTTATTTGATCTCCATTGCCGGATACTGTTGATGTATATAGTTTCTTGTAATATTGTTGGAATGTCTCATTTATATCTTTTGTCGAGGTTACTAATTTAGTTCCCTGTTTGATGGCTGAGATTATATTCGAGGAGTCCTTTTCTTTCACTTGTCTAGCTAATATCTTCCCAGTTTTTTCCCCACCTTCATAAAAATTTGTTTTTAATCTGTATAAAGAATATTCTACTTTTTTGTTAAAGATTTCGTGCAGCTGAAACTTAAGCTTACAGAGTTCCTGATATTGTGATTCTGAGAAGCGTTGCGCTAAATTATTTTCCTTTAATTTAATTTCACCTTCTAATTCTTTGATTCTATTTAGGCTGTCTTTTTTCTTTTGAGCCGAGTGAGCAATTAGTTTCCCTCTTATATATGCTTTAGAGGCCTCCCAGACAGTTGCAATGTCCTTAGTACTGCCAATGTTTAAATCAAAGAAAGATTTTAAATCCTCTCCCAGCAATGACCTGAAGTCTTTGTCCTGTAGTAATGACGAATTCATTCTCCATCTAGTCCTCCTTCCAATGTCCAATTCTGTGTTTATACATAACTCCACCGCAGCATGATCTGTGATAGTAATAGTTCTTATACTGCAGCTAACTACACTGTTTACTAAGGGGCTTGCAATCAAAAAAAAATCAATTCTGGAGTGTGACTTATGACAGTGTGAAAAAAACGTGTACTCCCTCTTACGTGGGTTAGTAAGCCTCCAGACATCCACAAGCGCCATGTCGCCTTTTAACATATGAATTGCTTCCCTATCTTTGGTCATCAGTGGACCTTTAAACTGACTTTTGTCTAATATAGGGTCCATCACTTGGTTAAAGTCTCCTGCCAAGATAATTTGCCCGTCCATCTCCCCTAAAACCCTGTTGACTTCATGAAAAAAGTGTGGGTCTCTCTTGTTAGGCGCATAAATATTACATAGTATCACCTGCATACCTTCTATTAATGCCTGGACAAATATCATTCGTCCCTCCGTATCTTTAACTTCTTTAAGCAACACAAAGTGTTTCCCCTGTTAACCAAGATCATAACTCACGTTCATGAACTTGAGCGTGAGCTGTGAAGACATGCCTCACCCAGCCTGTTTTAAATTTAGCTGCCTCCCCTCATTCAAGTGAGTTTCCTGTATGAAAACTATATCAGCCTTATTAGTTTTTAAATATGACAGTACCTTACGTCTTTTGACTGGATTTCCACTTCCATTAATATTCCATGACATATACTTAATACATTTCTTAATCATCTTTGTCCAGATGGCCCTCCATTCCTATGTCTACCTCACTGTTCCTGTTTGAATCACTGTTCACCTGCGGGGCTATGTCTATGCCTTTTGTGTTCTCATAGTCAAAAATCCTGTACTCTGACAAAACATGAACACTAACATTTAACCTGGAAAAAGAACGTTTCCAGTACAAAATACAGAAACGAAAAAACATAACCAAAGTCAAAAACCTAAATTCAGGCCAGAAAACGTCTGACAGTCCCGTAGCTGACATATGCAGCCTGAAAAATGAAAAACTAAAATAAAACCTTATCTGGTCCGTGGGTTACCGCTCCTCCCGCTTGAAATCCTTCGTCCTTGGCAGCTGCCAGGCGGGTCCCTCTCCTCCGACACCCGTCTTCCCAACATGTATGCGGCTCTTCCATACAAACGTTAAATATCCGCTTATTACCCTCTGTTTAGTCATCACCTTGGTCGTTGTCGTCGATGAATTTTTTCGCCGCTGTTGCCGTAGTGAAACTCACATTCTTCCCCCGCCACCTAAACCTCAATGTGGCCGGGAAGGCCAGCGTGTACTTCACCTCCCGCTCTTGCAGTTTGCGCTTCACGGGGGTGAAGGTTTTCCTCTTCTCCGCCAGCTCTTTTGTCATATCGGGGAATACCAACAGTCGACATCCTTCCCACACGAAGCCCCGTTTTTCCTTAGCCGCCGATATCACCTTGTCTCTCGCAGACTGTCTCAAAAACCGTATCAGCACTGGCCGTGGGGGCCGCTCCGGGTCGGGCAACGGTGCGAGCAACCGATGTGCTCTCTCCACCTCAAACTCGGCATCAGCCCGGACCCCAGCCCCTCCGTCAAAATTTTCTGGACACAGCTCAACAATGTCCCATTGGTCCCAAAAGTCTCTTTCAGGCCTATGAGCCTCACGTTGTTCCTTTTGCTGTGATTTTCTAGGGCTTGAATGCGGTCCCACATTGTGTCCACTAGCTTGTTTCTCTTGTCACCATCTGCGTGTAGCGGCTCTGAGGTCTCCTCTAGGCTCAATGCGTGTTTCTACTTCCACCAGATTCTGTTGCATAGACGTCACTGTCGCTTTCAACTCCGTTGTCGTTTCTTTAATAGTTGAGACATCTGTAGCAACACTCTGCAGTGTGCTGCTCATTTTAGCGATTTCTTTAAACAGACCGTCGAGACTGGGAGGTGGGTCACCTGTTGGGCCTTCGTCTTCATGTGGAGGGCTTCTTCGGGTAGCCTGTCTTTGAAATATTTCGATGTGGCCATCTCGCTTGAGCCCGAATGTTTCAGTTTTCCAAAATGCGCCGGCCGTTTACTCTTCGAGGCGAGGGTAATTTATAATAAAACCTGAGCCTATACTTCGATATTGTCTCAAAAATAGTGTCGGAGAGCAGACGCTCCCTAATCAGCCGCCATCTTGTTCGCCGTACCCACGTGACTCGCTTATTTATTTATTGAGCATTTATATATTTCTGTATTTATTTCTGAAATTGTCAGGATCAGTCCTCCATATAAAGTATGAAAATACAATTATTAAGCACATTATAGATGAGCTTATTAATAAAGAATACAACATGTATTACTGTGTTTATAAATGACTTACTAATGTGTATTAATGTAAGAACAATGGTTTATAAATGATTTCTGTATTTACTAATACTTCACTAAAGCTTTATACTGTGTAGTTATTATAAAGTGCTATATTTCTTTGATTCTGTTGGTTTCAATGTGTTTTCACAAATAATGTCTGATCACTGATATTGATCCTTCAGAACACACACACACACACACACACACACACACACACACACACACACACACACACAGATCAGATCATATTTCCAAATGCAGCTGTTTAAAGGATCAATATAGTTTTTCTCCTCTAGTTCCAGACTGGCCTGAGATCAGCAGCATGTTATTGATCTGTGTTGACATGAATAGGTGTATGAATGTTGTGCTGACATTTGGATGATGTCTGTAGAAGGCTGACATTATGATGATCCACAATAACACAATGACAAAGTCCCTGAGGACATAGTAATGTAGAGCTCCACATTTAAAACCTGAACACATCTGATTGGATTAGAAATGGATTTTTATCTCCATCATTTATTCTTTATTCAGATTGGTGTGCTGCAGTTTGTCAGAGATCAGCTGTGCTTCTCTGGCCTCAGCTCTGAAGTCCAACCCCTCCCATCTGAGAGAGCTGGACCTGAGAGGAAACAACCTGCAGGATTCAGACGTGAAGCTGCTGTCTGATCTGAAGGAGAGTCCACACTGCAGACTGGAGACTCTGAGGTCAGTAGAGGGTTGGAGTCAGTCCATGCTGGTTTCAGCAGTATTGTACTAAACACAGTTAGTATCAAAGCAGAGATCCAGTATTTCCTGTAAATCTCCAACCTTCTCAGCGGCTGCTTTCCTCAGTGAAGCTGTGAGAGGAGAATGGTGACAGGCTTCAGGATTGGACAGAAAGACAGAGAGAGAGAGAGAACAGGCAGTGAGCATGTGTTTGAGTTGATGTGAAGACGACTGTTGTTGTTGTGTTCATGTCTCCAGGAAATAAAGCTGGATTCCAGCTGACAGCATCACAAGATGTATAGAGACAGTGGTCCTCATTCATCAAACTGTCGGACCATCAAATCTGATCTCCAAGTGTTTGTTCTCTCATTTCAACACTAAACTACTGATCAGTTCATCTTTGTCACAGCTCTGAGATCAGTCTGACTGAAGCCTGCAAATCACTGGCTCTTATTTCAGAGAACCATCATTACATTTAGTAACCATGTGGTCTTTCTACAGACCAGAACCTCTGCTGAAGTCCAGTAAGCACAGCTGATGTTTAGCTGTTCAGTCTTTGTATGAACATGTAGGACCTTTAACATCATATATATATATCTGTCCATGTGTCTTTAGTTTGGTCCAGATGTTTTAGAACAGACTCCATATTTACAGATTTGTCCTGTAATATTTCCAAAGTAGCTGAAATCTTCAAATGTGACTGAGCTGGCTGGTTTTAACAGCTTTGAGCCCTAACAGCAGTAAATCCATCATTACAGTGAGCAGTGAATATCTCTCTGTCTCTGCAGTCATGATGCGTTCAGGGACTCTCAGCACTTTATTTCCACTGTGGACTTGAGTGAAACCTGCAGAGTAAACAGAGCTGATGGCCAAAGTCTCTGCAGGTCTCAGTGTGTTCACTCCAATACGTTAACATGAGAGCTGAAAGGAAGCTGGCTACGCTACACAGCCGCTCCACTTCTGGTCTGAACAGGACTGAAGTCCCTGCTGGTCTTTATACTGGATGTGCTGCATCACTGACTGACAGCTGATGAAGGGAGTCTCTGTAAACTCTGATTTATGACTTCTGCTCTCTGTCTTCTTCTCTCATCAGATGGGGGTGGTCTCTGTGAGAGTGTGAGTGATAAGAAAGGTGGTGGTGTTGAGAGAGGATCAGCTGTGTCCTGATGATCCAGAGAGGTTGAAGCAGCAGCATCAGCTTGTGTGTGGAGAGGCTCTGACTGGGCCATGTTACTGGGAGGTAGAGTGGAGAGGAGAGCTTCATCCAGCAGTGACTGACAGAGGAATCCCAACAGTGCTGCAGTCTGAACTGCTCTGAGATCAGCTCCACTGTCAGACACAAAGTCAAGTCCACCATCCTCCCTGTGTGTTCCTCTGGATGTGACAGAGGATCATCAGTGGATCTGGACTGCTCTGCTGCTGCTCTGTCCTTCTACACAGTCTCTGCAGACACACTGAGACTCCTCCACTCCTTCTGCTGCACACTCAGACACCTCCTCCACCTGGACCTCCACCTGGACCTGGACTTTATTTCCTCCAGATGTTCTGAACCCAAAGAGCCTCTGGAGATTAGTTCTGTTTCTGACAACAGAACTGCAGATGAACACTTATTTAAGCTGACTACTTAATTCTGAGGCTTTGCACATCCAGGAAGTTAAAGTGGGAAAGGATCTTCTATAGTGTTTTACAAATGTTTATCCGCTTTGCAACACATCTGATAATCAGAACTTTGTATTACATGATCTCCCTTCTTAGTATGTTACTGTATGATGTCACCCTGTCCATATAACAGTTTATTTCTTACAGCGTGGACCCAAGCTTACGACACATTCACGCTGTGGCCATTTTTTATACACAACAAATTTACATATTTACATTTTCTCTTGAACCTGACAGAGTTATTCTGGATATATGTAACACGGCAGAGCACCCTCAAAAGGAAAAACCTGAATAAAATCCCACAGACAGAAATCAGCTTTGGTTTCTATCAAGAAAATATCTTGTCAGAAACATTTGAAGAAAAGCAGGGCGTGGTCCAACAAACAATAAATCAAAGAGAAATAAAGACAAACACTCAGTCCCCTTGGGATAGTTACACTCTGTCAGCTCTTTTCACAACAAGGCTCACTCCAGCACCAAAAGGTGACCAAAGTAACTCAGTTCCAAACTCGTTCCGCTCAAACTCCTCTAATCTCTACCAGAAATAGTTGTTAAGGTGCGAGGAACACAAAGCGTCAGTCAGTTTGCCCGTCAGTCAGAGGCAGCTCCCGGAACAGAAAAGGCTCCACGTTACGTTGTCCTCCGTGGTGATATCCAAACATTTGCACCACTTGTACCGACGCTTTACCTTTTCCTAACCCGACTGTACGACTCTATTAATAATAACATTACGCAGAGAACCCAACTTCCGACCAGACGCCACCGCTCACCGGCCGGTAAGACGCTTCCTTAGCTCTAGCCAACGTCACTTCCATGTGGCCTGGCGGCCCGCTGTTGCGTTCACGGCCCCAGTAAAAATGTGGTTTATTTGCAGAAGGTGACTGGGGGCGGAGGAGCGACGGTGAATGGCGTGTGCAGGCTGGAACAGGACAGGATTAGCGGTCTCACAACCAGTCAGGCAGATGAGGAACGATCCTGTGCACAAAGAAGAAGCCTGCTGTTATTATAATGTTTGCACCAAAGAAGAAGAACTTGTTATTAAAGCAGAGAGGACTGCAGCTGCTCTTTACCACTGGAGCTGTACGGCACGGGCAGCTGGAACGGCAGACGGGCCCAGTCCAACCCGTCCCAGTAAACTGGGAGTGCCTACCGCTGTCTTTTGCTTTGAGGGAGTCGACATGGAAGGTAAAGCAAAAGCTGCGTTAGCAACAGCATTTCTCACTTTGTTCTCCTCATGTGGACTGACAATGGAGTCACACAGTAATGATTAGAGGACTTTAATATGAACTATATGAGGCTAATGTTTGGAAGCTTTGACTAAGAAATGATCTTGTTCTGCAGTAAAAGAAACCTTTAGTTTATTTTGGGTTTTAACCCTTTGTGTCGTAGCGCCACCTTCTGTCAGTCCGAGGGAGGGATCCCTCCTCTGCTGCTTCTCCTGAGCTTTCTTCCTTTTTTAGGGGAATCGAGGTTATGAGGTCAGAGCGGCTCGTATGCTGTACAGATTATAAATCCGCCTGATGAATATTTGTCTGGAGTGAAACTGACCTGGTGATGTGAACACTTTCTTTCTGACTGACTTCATTTTGTTCAAATTAAGTGTCGTTATAATTTAGTTAAATTCTCCTGATGAGTCTTTGATTTAAAAGTGGTGGATGATGATGATGATGATGATGATGATGATGATGATGATGATGATGATGATGATGGCGGCCTGATGTGCTGCAGGTTATCTGTTAAGTCGTCTCCTGATGCCTGTGTTCTGGGTTTTAGTCTTTGTTTTCTATATTTTTATTATATTTGCTGTATTCTGTGTTTTATACTCGGGGTCCCTGCAGGCTTTTTTCTCTTTGGAACAATAAAGTTGAAATATTCAATAAATGAGCCTTAAATAGAGGCGTGATCTCTACATGCAGAGGAAAGTTTCTCACTGTTTTTTATTCTCTGTGTTTTCCTTCTAACTTTGAATCCAACTTGTCCAGATTAAGTCTCACTCTGTTTAATCCACATCAAAAATCCATGTTGAGTTCAATCCAGCAGAGAGGAAATGATGGAGCAGCAGCTGACACTGAGCTGCTTTAGAGCAGGGGTTCCCAAAACTTTCAGCCCACGACCCCCAAAGTAACGGTGCAAGTGACTCGCGACCCCCCACTATGAACGTATGTAAACATTGCGCGCAACCGCGCACGCGCTATAGGCGTATCCAAACACGAGCATATTGACAACCCAAAATAACAACTGATTCTGTCACTAATATGTCGTAAAGGGTCAGGTTTATTTATTAGCTTGGTTTTATTGTAAATTTAGCCACTAGTTGATATGAGACTGGACAGAACGGACCCAAACGCAACACTCAAAGGAAAAAGGCTGTATAAAGGTTACTCTGAGGGAACTGGGAAGCGGACAGGGAGGAGAGGTGGACACCAGGGAGCGTGGACGTGGAGGACCGAGGAGCAGGTGAGGCGCAGGTAGAGAGCGAGGAGTGGGGGGAGCCGGGGGGGCGCCGTGAGGGAGCCCGAGAGGTGAGGACCGGAGGAGAAGCCCAGCCGACAGAACGGTGGTCGGGTGAGTGAAGAGCAAAGGGACAGGGTTAGGTCGGAGAACACTTGTAGACTGACAAAAAGGACATCAAGAACCAGAGCTCGAGAGGTTGGCACCGGGTTGGGAGCAACGACGATAAAGCGAAGATGGTGTGGAGATCCGGGGTACATATACAGGCTGGGACGAGGTGATTACTGGCAGGTGTGGCAGACAGGGGAGGTAGCTGACGAGGTGCAGGTGCGGGTAATCGGCTGGGCTCAGGAGCGGAGGGAGAGAGAGGACGGGGGAGAACACAGAGGCAAGCAGAGCAAAACCAATGGGTGAAAGAAAAATAATAATAATAATAATAAAAAGAGGAAACCAGGACACTCACCGTCAGCTGGGCTGTCCCCACAACACTAGTTTTATCTTGTGTTACAATCATGGCTAACATATGCTATTTCTAATCGTTTTTAAATTTTTATTTTATTTCTGGAAATCAACTTGCAACCCCCCCTCTCTGGCTCAGCGACCCCCTGGGGTCCCGACCCCCACTTTGGGAATCACTGCTTTAGAGAAAACTCCAGATCCATCTTGTTTAGACACCAGAACACTCAGCATGAATCAGTCTGATGGAAATCTGGGCTTCCTTAAAATAATATTCTCTCTCATGTTTCTTCTTTTCTAAAATCCCTTTTCCTCTGTATGTTTCCTCTGGTTCCCCGGCCTTCATCCAGTCCTGACAGCATCATCTTCACCACGGTTTGTCTTCTGGACTCAAGTGTTAACTTGTCTTCTGCTGCTTTTAAGTCAGTAAAGACTTTTGTAGTGATAAATTTAACACGCTGGATGTTTTTGGGCTGAAATCAGTGACATAAACTGGCGGCTGGTTCTCAGTAAAACCAGACAGCAGCATGTTGATGAACTTCTGCCTGTCAGAAATCTTTAAACAGCAACTTTTCTTTGAGAACTCAGCAAAAGAAAAGCATCTTTCACTTTGACTAGCCTTTTGTTTTCAGAGGAACGGGTTGACTGGCAGCGGACTGAGTGCTGCCCTGATACACTCATGTACTTGTACTTGCAGTATGTCCTCCAGGCTGAGTACCCAGAAAGCCTGAAGTGGACTTTGGAGTTTCTTCAGAGAGTCGTGCTGCATGTGAACGGAGAAACACTGAAACCAGAGATCCTTTCCTTAAAAACAGGCTGCAAACTCTGAAAGTAGCACAACACACACAGATTTGTAGTAAAAAGCTCTGCAGACTGGTTGAAACTGTTGGAAACTGTTTGCAGCTCCAAGTGTTTTCTTGGTAAAAGCGCTTTGTGTGTTCTTAGTGTTGAGAAAAGGTTGGACATTTGAAAAGCTCTCCATGAGGAAACCCTTGTTATATTGTGTGCTACATAGATGCTCCATGGAACCAGAGTTTGACACAAAGTGGAGACACTTTAAAGTTTTGTTAGTTTTGTTAAACAAGCAGCAACAAACAGAAGGAGCCGCTGTTTCCAGGTTTTTAGATTCCAAACTAAACAGGAACTTTTCTTTAGTGTCACAGCCATATGTAGACGCTGAGCTGTTCCAGCCAGGACTGTGTCCTTTATATCCCTCACTGATCTGTCATGAAGCCTGTCGCAGTTTGCACAATAAAACACACTTTAGAACATTATGTTCAGACTGTTTCTTAGTTCACAGCAGCGTTTGAGGATCTTCACCCTGGTAGGAGGAGTTCTGCTGACAGAACAGCATCTTGTACAGGAGCCAATAGATTTTAGCTTCCAAACAGAAACCTGTTGTGTTTTCATCCCACCTTAACAGCACCAATGTACAATTACAAAGATTTACTGTAGAAAGCAGAAAGTCTTTGTGAAACTTTGTCCACACAACTGGACAGTTTAGTTTAACTAAAGTAAGATGGCCGACTGTGGCGGAAAGATTCTAGATGTTAAACAGAACAAACTTGATTTTTATAGAACATTTAGCATGTCCAGGTATTCTGATGGAGTATTTTGTGTATAGTACTCTGCTTTAATTACATGTTCCAACCTAAATATGTCTCTGCTTAATGCATACAAGTGAAGTTTTCTAAAATCAGCACATCAGATAGAAAGTTAAAGCGTCCAATCACAAACGATGGAGTCAAATATCTTTCTTTTAACATCAGCACACGTTTTGATTGAAAACTCAGCAGCTAAAATAAAAATCGTTTTTCTCTCCAGTGATGCTACCAGACACACAGCGTCCAGAATGAGAGAAATATCTGGATTCTTTCTGAGAGCTTCTTCAATCTTCAGCTGCTCTTTGTTCAGTGTTGGACTCTGGTAGTAAGTGCTGCTTCAACGACGCCAAGAAACCTCAAACTGCCCTGAAGGCTTTGAACAACTTCTTTCTTTATATCTGCTCACATATGTCTGCAAACGAGCCTCGTGAGTGAGACAAAGGGGTCCGCGTGAGACCGCCACGGTCCCTCTGGAGACGCCGGCTCAGTATGAAAACCTCTTCCTGTTAACATCAGCACACATTTTACTCTCTCCAGCGATTGTTGCCAGAGATACGCAGCATCGATAATGACAGATCCATCTGTGTTCTTCAGGAGAGCTTCTTGGATTTCAGTTAGTCTCTGTTCAGTGTTCTGCTAAAAGATCGGCTGAGCGTCGCTTCAACAACACCAAGAACCTCCTCAGGTTCTGGATGAATATCTAGAGCTGTCTCAAACTGCCGTCAGTGTTTTTTCAGACCTTCTTTGTTCACATCTTTTCACGCCTGTCTGTAAAACTATCTGCTAGTAAAACAAAGGGGCTCCATATAGACGACTCTGCCGTCTCTGGCTCCGTGTTTAATGTGACAGCTGAGATTTTCAATCCTCAAACATGTGGCTGCTTTCTAAATGTTGCCAGCTTGTGGCGGTGGAGGCTGTGACAGATGCTCTGTAGGTTCATCACTTTCCTCCATCGTCTCATGAGCTTTGTCCTCTTGTTCATCACAGCTGATTCCTGCATCCTCCTCTTCTGCTTCTTGTGTCGGGAATGTGAGCTTTAGTTTGTTGCCGTCAGACGTCCGGCCTGGATTTTCTTTGTCCTCGTCACTAATGAATCCCCTTCTTGTTGACTCCTCGTCTTGTGCTGCTCCGTGTAGGGCTTCATCAAACTGTTCTGTTCCCAACATGGTAGAAAATCAGACGCTGAAGTTAAACCCAGATGATGAACTTTCATCCCAGCAGCAGTCACCTTGTTCCAGTTTCTGTAGACAGCTGTACCTGATGGTGTAGACTTGACAGCAGACGGTCGACGGTCCGATGCTGCAGCGTCCGTGACTGAGAGGTTCGGAGGTGACGCTGAACAAAGTGGTCATTTAAATCCCGTCTTGTAATTTAAAGTGGATCTCTGAGTGTTTTCCTTCTGCTGCATTTTATCAGCTCACTGTGAACTTTGACTTTTGTGTTCAGATGCAGGAAGTCAAACATGTTGCTGCTTATCTGACAGATGGAAACACGCTGACATCAACATCTGGGCCTCCGATGGAGAAAAGTCCTGAGGAGAGCGAGAGCCTGTAAAAGCTCATCAGGTGTGCTGTTGTCATGACAGCTACAGGTCGCTACGGAGACTCTCTTCTGGCTTTGTCCTGCTGAAGGTCCACGTCTACTACAGATCAGATCCTGTCACTTCTCCAGGGTTTAAACGCCGTCCAGAACCACCAGTTACACCATCACAGTGAAGATTTGATTGGCCGCCTCCACCTGTGATGTTCATCAGGTCTGAATGAGCTTTAAGTCCTCTATGGGTGAGCAGCTGGTCCAACATGCAGCTGCTGGGCTTTAACTGGAAGAAGAGAACACATCAGCCCAGTTTGAGCTTCCCTTCATTGGCTTCCCGCTGCCTCCAGAATCCAGCTCAGGTTCTATTCATCAATCACTTCCAAGGCTTTAAACGGATCAGCTCCGAGCTCTCTCTGACCTGCCGACCCCAGAATACGAGGACGCCCGCTGAGCTCGGCTCTTCTCCCAGCTCCTCGGTCTGGATCTGCGACCGAGGGTGCGTTTGCTGTCACGCCACCTAAACTGTGGAACGAGCCGCTGTTCACAATCTGTATCGCCGCTTCTGGATTTTCTTTGAAACGTCAGATAAAAAGTCTCCCAGCAGACGGCAGCTTACGGTCACGTGACATCTGTTCCATGTAGCTCCGTGATGGTGACTCAGACTGAAACGTGTCCGTAACTCTGAGAAAAAGTCCTGATGTTTGGTCAGATCCAGAATCAGGCTGATTGATCCTGTGATCAGATCCTTCCTGATTTAAACCATCACGTGTCCAGTTTCAGACCAGTTTCACTCTGGCTTTGATTTCCCTTCTCGTACGGCTGCTTCTGTTTACACACAGTTTCTTTAGTTCAGTCAAAAAAAGGCTTTATAGAAAAACAGATTTCTCAAAGTCTGGAAAAAGTCTAATTTGGTATCAGAGCTGCCGCTCAGGTGTTGGACCTGCATTAGTAGTGAAAGCGTCAGACGCCACCCGGCGCTACAGGAAGCCGTCGGACAGGTCGCTGCTGGGAGTGAGTCCTACCTCCTGGATGATGTGGGCTCCTCTGGGATGTTTCAGGTCCACAGAAATCCTCTGAAATCAGACGCTCCGTCAGCAGAGGCTCGTTATTAACACTGTGAGAACAACATGAGGCTGAACCTGAGTTTACTGACAGGATGCTAAAGAATCAGACGGCAGCTTTAAGCAGGAATCACAGCTTTTACATTCATCTCCTTCCTTCTTGGCAGCCGTTGGTTTCACTTCATTTCTCTGAAGATGAACCTGCAGAGACTCCAAACACTCGTCAGCTTCATGTTGTCGTCACATTCGTGTTATTGCAGTGAGGTGTTGTACAGTAAAGGTGAGCAGGGGCTGCTTTTAAATCCATTTTCCATTCACGGGCCTTTATTCAAGAGCTGCTGGGAAACTTTGACCTTTAAGGCGTCTGATATTTGACGGTCAGCCGCCAAACTTCATTCAAAAGTTAGTGAAGACAAACGAGAACAAACGTGGACTTTTGTGGACCGAAGCAGTTTGTTGTTTGGCAGCGTTGCAGATGGAGAATATGAGCTGACGTCTCTGCTCGCGAGATGTTGTTTTCTCTTTCCGTCCCAGATGCGTTCATATCGTAGAGTCTGACACAGACTGAAATCTCTCTGCAGGTCAAACTCTGAGAGAAAGAAAGTGAAAGCAGCGGCTGCTTGGAAGGAAGGAGGGAAAGTGGAACATCTAAAATCCAGCAGTCTGCTTCTCTAAATGAAACGTCCTGATGTTTCACCCTGTGTGACACAACAAGTCTGCTGTGACTGTGTGTGTGTGTCCACTACACCTTCTGACACACACACTTCCCTTCTTGTTTGGGTGGACGCTGAGGAAATAGGCGTCTCTGTGGCGACAAACGGAGGAGCCGGGCTCTGCTGTCATCACCTGTTCACCACAATCCTTTGCTCACACTCAGGCAGAGGTGCACTATGAAGAAAGCGGAGCGCAGTGACGCCGCAGACGCCGCCGACTCACCCGCTCTCTCCGCTTTGATCGGCTCAGCTCCCAGATCTCCCAGGATCATGGAGGCGAAGGGAGCGGCCAGAACTCTGCAGACACTTTCAAAGGTTTCGCTTCCAGCTGACGACTTTATCTGCGATCACCGAAGCTGAATATTACTGCGGCGTTCAGACGGACTCTGAGCTCGTCACGTCCGACGCTCTGACGCCCTCCGGCGGTCGAAGGTTTCCTCCGAAGTCGACTTTGACCTTCTTCCGGTCCCGTCCTGTTTCCGGATGGTGAACGTGAACACACAGCTGTTAATGAGGAGCCGCTTCACTTTCCACTTTTTCTTTCTTTCTCTGATTTAAGAGGCTGTTTTTCATCCGGAGTCTGGACACATGTTACAGAGTCTCTCTAAAAACACAATCTAAGATTCAAAGC